>JAREIK010002869.1:632500-1182500 GCA_029783825.1 Sapria himalayana | reverse complement strand
CTGTATGACAGACCTAATCCAACAGAACAGAGCTACGCAATTAAGCAACAGTACACGCTCGAGCAGTAAAAAAGAAATTGCTCCGATAAATTGCTACTAAATGCACCCGATATCCACGATCGCCATTGTTAAATGAAATTAAACAACAGAATTACGCATTACGACGGAGAAAGAACGAAATCTAACAAGCGTACCTAACAGCCAGACGCTATGCCTCCCGACGGACAGGGACGATTATCGGCGGATTCGATGATACGCGAGTTTGGAAATTTAAGCTGCCCGGGGTCGAGCTTCAGGAGCTGAGGTTAGCCCATCATGCTCAACCATGAGCTCAATCGAGTTGATCAATGGGAGAGGGCAAGGGCGGGGATGAAATTTAATGCACTATCTAGGGTATTAAAGTAATAATCTCAAATTTCAAATTTTTAATAATTTGGTGACTTTTTTTTTAAATAATAAAAGATTAGCTAATTTTTTTAAATATTTCGGAGGGATCACCCCGTATTTTGTCCCCACTTTTTTTTTTTTTGTTTTAAAACTAAAATTGAACAATATTTAAAATAATTTATACATTTTTAAATTTATGCAAAGATAAGATTTGAACCCAAGCCTATGAGATTTTTTCACACATTGAATCATCAAACCACTAACATCAAATCATTTCTTAAACAATGACTATTTATATATATATATATTATTTATTTATTTATTTATATTTTTATTTTTATTTATTTATTTATTTATATTTATATTTATATTTATATTTATATTTATTTATTTATTTATATTTATATTTATATTTATTTATTTATTTAATTATATTTATATTTATATTTATTTATTTATTTATATTTGTATTTATATTTATATATTTATATTTATATTTATATTTATTTATTTATTTATATTTATTTATTTATTTATATTTATTTATTTATTTATATTTATATTTATATTTATTTATTTATATTTATATTTATATTTATATTTTTATTTATATTTTTATTTATTTATTTATATTTATTTATATTTATATTTATATTTATATTTATTTATATTTATATTTATATTTATTTATTTATTTATATAAATATATGAACATGTATAATTATATTTAGAAATATGTAAATATATACATATTTATATTTGTATCATTATATAGATACATATTTATGTGTGTGTGTGTGTGTGTGTATTTTATTTATTTATTATTTTATTTCTTTCACTTACGAAATAATTTGATATTAGTAGTTGGATGGTTTTAAGATTGCGAAAATTTCCAAAACTTGGGTCCAAATATCATCATTGTATTAATTTCAAATTTTTTTTTTAACTTCTTGACTTTTTTTTATTTAAATTGGAAAATCTTGGGGGGGCAAAATCAGGTTTCCAATTTTTTGGCCCCAAAATGTAAATATATTATTGTTTTGTGGTGTATTTTTTTTTTAAATAAAAAAATGAACCAAAATGTAAATTTGTTTTTGTATTGGGTCCCTTGAACATAATTTTCTCAATATTTTTAGTTTACTTTTTTTTACATTTTAATAATTGATATATTTTTTCTTTAATACTTTCATCTAATGATCCCTTGCATACTTTTTCCATAATTAATTATGCTTAAAGCTGATTTTTTTTATACTCAAATGAAAACTCCAAAAAAAAAAACTAGTTAATGAATGTAATTTATAATTTTATCTCATAAATCCAAAAATACTATTACGCACATAAAAAAAATTTTAAAAAATATTACTCTTTGAAAATTCTATTGAAAACTACATGAAGTATAAGTTATTCAAAAAATATATAATGTATACATTTTAAACATATACATTTTAATGTACAAATATATACATGTGTGTGTGTGTGTGTGTTTATAAGTATATAAATTGTATATATTTTATTTTATTTTTCAAGTGAGTAATAATATTGTTGGGTTTATATTTTTGGGTTTATATTTAGCAAGGTGTACTCCGAATAAGTGCAAAATAGCAAGTACATCAGCAACCAAAACATCAAAAATAAAACAAAAAAATTGTTGGTAACATAATCAATATTATTACCACAACTAGTAACCATGCATCAAGGCTAATCCATCATAGTAACAATATGATAAATATCATAATAATACTTATAAATATAGTAAAAAGCAACAACATCATGGGTAATCACAACAACAACAACAACAACAACAAAGGTAATTACCAAGCAACATCACGACAACATGATTGTTTGCACGACGACACAACAACATCAACTACAAGAATTAAGGTTACACCAGGGTGAACAACATGCTTGTAGGGCACAACAACTTCACAAATAGCTTGCACACGAATAAATGTCACAACAAGATAAACAATAACATGAGTAGCGCACAACAAGATCACAGCAAGATCACCACAAAGACTATCAGAATAAATGTGTTGCAGTAAAAAGACTATTTTCTGTTATATTTTATTTTGCTGTATATGTAATTTATTTTTGATAATCTATTTGTATAACCAAATATTTTTTTGTTTTAATATTTTCATGTAAGTGTAGGAAATGAAATATTAAGAGGCCGGAGATGCAGTAGTAGGATAATAACGGAGGTCCCGCTGATCGGACCCGAAATTTTTGGAGCAGAGCTTGACCCATCCCATGATCAGACCCGCTCTGGTTAAATGAACCGAGAGAATTTTTAATATAAAATATTTTGTAATTTTATTTTTGGGTGATCATTTTTGGACCCGTGGAACTGTTCATCGTCTATCTCTCTTCTCTTTGCTGATTTATCGTGACTATTCTGTGTGCTGCATACTGTAAGACATTTCTGTTGGTTTAATATGTAACGTATAAGCATTTTCTGGTGGATGTAGCTAGTCATACTGAATGACTAGCGAACCACGTTATTTTCGGTGTTTATTTCTCATTTTTTGATTCTGTCGTGGATGGTTGCTGAATTGGGATATATATATTGCTTGTTTTCTGTTATTTCTGTGTTTCTGTATCTCAATCTCACTACCGTGGAAGCGTAATTGCCCAACATATTTTATGACGTTTCATCAAAGCCACATTATTAACAAATATACATTGATGTTTATGAAGAGCATTATTGTTTGACATGTGTTTCTTAAGTATATGTCATTTATTCGAATTCATAAACATTATTTATGACTTATGTAATCCTAATTATAAGCATTATTATATTATGGGCATATAATAATGCTCTGGGTTAAAGAATTTTATTACATTAACATAATTAAATATAAAACTTCAACACAAGAGAATTGTAGATTTAAATCTACTGTGATTCTGAATTTTTTTAGCCTAAGCATGGCTATTTTTCAGCACTGTGATTTTGGTATTATAGAAAAAATAATTATCATTAGAAGTTTAGCAACAAACGTGCAATAGTGCCAATTACCATGACTCTGGTATTATACGAGTAAAAGCAGCAACAAAAACTAAATAGAAAAGGCAAGACTAAGACGTAGCGGCATGACTTTGAAGAAATTGCTTGACATAATATTGTAACTTTTCATTATAGAAAGAAAGCAAGTTGACAGAGTTATGATCTTCATTAATTAGATCGTGACTATAAATTCCCAACCTTAAATCCACTTACCTTGTTAAGTTGATGATAGGAGGGAGAAAATTCTCGAAGAAAAAAAGTCAAAAATAAGTCATAATGAGAAATAGAAGCAATAGAAACCTAGCACCATACAAATTTCAACCAAATTCATGGTACCCATGATAATTTTTTTTATAGAAATAAGGCAGCGGTGAAACTCAAAAAAAAAAATAAATAAATAATATGTTTCATTTTGAAAAAAAGGTAAAATGGTAATTTTGGTGAAAGGAAAATTGTAGCATTTTTTGATTCCAATTGACAAAGTGGGCTTCACCATTGATTTTTTCTCGAGAAATATAACTATGGGACAAATTTTGTCGAATTCTAAGATATTGGAAATTTAGTCATTTTTGATTAATATTATCTTATTATTATTTATTGAAATAATAATAAAACAAAATAAAAAAAAATGTGAAAATGTGAAATCATAGCAGATTGAGGTGTTATCCTGTATGGGAGAGAAAAAAAAAGGCTAACTAAATTCTTTTTCAATTAGTTGAATATTTTGAGGTTGGAAAATAATAATTTAAGACTTAGATTTGCTCCACGCGATGAGAACTTTGTGTGAGTGCCAAAATTAATGAGTTTTAGTGTTGAATCTTCTAAGAAAAAAAAAATGTGTATACTACATTTGGGAATATTTTATTTTATTGCACATTTTTTTGTGTGATGGAATATAATGAGACCTCATATTTTATAATGAGACCTCTTTTTGGGTGGTCTCTATGATTGAGAAGCCATGGCACTCGTGATTAGAATCACCAGAAACCCAAACATCAGCATCACCTTGGTAAACATTGAGTTTCAAGCAGACTTCGTGAGTGAAACAGAGAAGAATGTGAACCAATTGTTTAAACAATTCAAGGAGAAGAACGCAAGTAATTCCCGTGTTGTCTGCCGAGAGGTTGTAGCGAATGATAGCTCGCACTGGTGGACGTGATAATGTCTCTAGATAACATCTATGATTGGGTTATAGACTTATAGTAGGAAGGAGACATCAGAACAAGTGGATCGAGGAAGAAATGGCAGAGTGGGTGGAGCATCCAAAGCTGGGCACTCAGGGCGTCATGATGTCTATCTAGGGTTTGCAGCACTGTAGTTCTACAATAAGTTGGAATGGAATGGCCAATTATCGGTCAAACTAGATTTCTGCCAGTGCCCCGAAACTTTTTTTTTTACAGTTGATATTTATGAAAAATTCAACTCGTGCACTATCTGGTCTATATTTTTCTGTGTTAATCGCTCCTGGTGTTTGTTGTGGGGAACGATGATCGGCGCTGATCTGCCAACAATTTTTAAAATTTAATAGCAGGCGTTCACAACGCCGGCCTCTGATTTTTAAAATACGACGGTTATTGTCACATTATTTTCAGACGCACTAGTTTTGTAATATTTTTTAAACAGACATTTTATTTTAGTTTTTTTATTTAAAATGTATTATTTTCGTATAAAACTATGTAATGCCTCTTTCTCCAAAACTTACTTTTTTACTAGGTGATAAAAAGTTAGTCATAATCCTTTTTTTTTATATTACATTTTAGTCCCCTCATCTCCTTCCTCCCCCCAATATTCAACCATACTATCATATCTTTAAAAAGTATTTTATAAGTTTATAAACTTGTAATATATGTTATAAACATTATAGACATATATTATATATGTTATAATAAATGTTATAAATTTATAATATATGTTAGAAACTAATATTATATATAAGTTTATAAGTATTTTTGGGTTTCACATTACATAAAGGTTTACACACACACACACACACATGTGTGTGTGTGTGTGTTTATTTATTTATTTATAAATGTGTGTGTGTGTATATATATATATATGCATATATATATATATATATGTATGTATAAATGTATATATTATTATATATGTTATATATATATAAATATAAATTGATCTATAAACGTAGATAAAAGTCTATAAACATATGTATATATATAGACACATACATACATATATAAACAAACACACACACACACACACACGTATATGCACACACACACATTTATATATAATTATATATATATATATGTTTATTTATATATAAAATTTAATTTGTTAGATTATTTGTTGCTTGTAATTGGATGATTTTTTTAGGAAATTATGTTCTGATTTGAAAACTATTATTTGATTTGTTTTTAAACTTTTGGTATGTGGGAAAAATTGGATTACTGAATTTAAACTTAATAATTTTTAAAATTGGGCATTTTTTTTTTTTACAATTTCAGGAAATTTTAGTTTTAAACTATTTTGTATGGAGTCCATTAAAATACAAAATTTTCATTTATTTATTAAATTTATCGTGGAGCATTTGAACATGAATAATTTAATAATCAAATAGTTTTTCTCGTCCACAGCTGTGTGTTCATTTGTCCAAATAGCTAACCAGAACGATGGAACGCGGCTTCTCGCTTGGCTATTTCCCCCCTCTTCGCTTCTTGTTCTCACTGGTCACTGCGAGCTTCTCGATGACTTGATCTTCATCCTGTAATTTTCCGGTGAAATGCTTTCTTCTTCTTCGATATTCATAGCTCTTTCGCTCGTTCTTTTGCAAACAACTCCGATCTCTGCTAAAAACTCATCCTCTTCGTGGAAAACATTGAAAGGTACACTTTCTTGTTCTGTGTTTTTTTTTTCTTTAAATTTTACTCTCCAATGCACTGCAAGTGTTATCTACTTCATCTACACGAGTGTTTGTCGACAGATATGCTCCTTCTCATTACTTGAGATCTCTTTCCACAGTTCAAAATCTGTCAGTTCATTGCTTAGCTTGCGTGTTGTTATCGTGGTAGATTCTATCTTATCGGCATAATTTTTCTTTTCCTGTTAATTTTGTTAGCTCTTTTGTGTTCGCTTCCTCAAATTCATGGAGTCGCTTGTCGACCTCGAGTCTTGCTTTCATCTGTGTAATTTCATAGCATATGAGTGATTTAAAACGAGAATCTGTTTGCGATTTTATGTTCTTTTTGTTAATTTAAGTGTTATGATGCTCCAGAGATGATGTCTGATTGAATTTGAAGTGTTTGTTTCATTCTTCATCTGATCTTCGCTGGCGCAGTCTCATTTTGTAAATTTGCTTTTATCTGCAGTCACAATTATTCGTAACTCTTCTCATGGAATGTTTGTCTTCTTTATAGAAGATTTTCCGTAATCATCTGTAATCATCATAACGAGAATCTCATCTCATGCCATTGCCAATGGAGGGTCCGTGGCATGAAATTTATTTTTGGTTTTCTCATTCTAAACATTCGTAAGATAGTTTCCTCTTTCTTCTCAAGTATTCTTTTATTATTAGGGCAACACTATCCTCTTGATTCATAGGTCTTCCCTTGGCACTCATGAATCATCACACATTGTTGTCCATTTCTCCATTTCTGTTCTTCCTTTTTTTTTTTGATCTGTGTGCTGATTTTTGATCTGATGTGTAGTCCCACGCGTGTGTTGCTGCATTCTCATTTTAATTTTTTCATCGCCTAATGCTAAATTACAAATTTTTCAGTTAAATATGTGAGGATCACATATTATCTTAGTCGCATCCCTTTTCTTGTTCATCTCATTTGATCTAAGTGATAGGTAACACTGCCATAGTTTCGGATCTTTACTTTTAGTTTTAAAAATGCTGCAACAAAAAAGCTAAAATATATATTTTCTAGCCTTTCTATTTCTTTTCTTCAATTAATATTATATAATTTGTAAAAAAATATACATTAAGCAATATGGATGTGATTGTTTAATTTTATATATCATACACCCTTCATCCTAATAGTTAACACGTTCATATCTAAATGGTAAATATTTTTCAACATGTGTTTATTTCTATTTCTGTTTTGGAAAAGGCCTTGTTTTTTTTTTTAATGCTAAAAAGTAATTTGAGGTGCCTAGATTGATAAAATGGGTTTGATCGACTTAGCCAATCTCATTGAACACGAGGCTCAGCCTGACTCATTGACTAGCTTGGGTTGGTCAAGGCTTGGTTTGAGAAAACAAAAATTTAAGCCTTTACTCATATGATAAGGAAAGGCTTGATCGAGACCTCATTTCTTTAATACTAATTCTCTTTGTCAATGGGTATGCCTCACTAGCTCAATCTTTGATGATTATACTTATAAAATCTAAGAAATTGGAGAACTATGATGAGAAAGAGATGGAATTTTAGAAAGATAAAGCAATTGATGCCCAATTCGTGTGGTGCAATATACAAGTGCGTGCGACAGTGTTTAGGCTGGTGAATTGCATGCAAAATAGTGCATTTTGGTGCTGTGCATGCATGAAGAATACAATCTTGCATGTGATGGAGTGTGTCCATGTGCAAAACAATAGGTGAGATAGACAGTGTGTATGCATCAAGTCAATGATCGTAGTTTGAGTTGAAGCTAGTCAAATTTCAAATGCTTCAGACAATAATTGTATCACAATTCAGTGAGATGCTTATGAAAATCCTCACATTCACATTTGCTTGTTCATGATAGTTGATTATTCTACCAAATTATGAATTACAAAAAAAGTTTTTAGGTTGAAATTATTTTCTTATTCTTTGAGAGATAGGACTAGCATGTAGTTTAACTCGTGATTTAATCAATTTATGAAATGATCTGCTAGAAAAGTTCTTGATGAAAATTTTGTTCCAACCAAGACTGTCAGAATGAAAAGTGATATTATTTTTTCAGCAATTTGTTGATAATCATTTCATGAGGCATGTGAGAGGTTAAAAGAGTTGCTGATGAAGTGTTAACTTATTGGAATTTCTAATTGGATCAAACTAGAGATTTTCTATAATGAAATCAAACTCAAACTCATGTTGCGTGGATGCTTCAACAAATTTAGTTTTTTTACCGAATCTTATAATGAGATTTGAGATTTTGCTTAGGATAGCTACAATACCTATTGCTGACCTACTACATGAATGCCTAGATGATTAAGAGTAATTGAGGTGGATGAGGTTGATGTTTTAACAATTCTGATGGTAGAAATTTCTTCCATTTTTAATATAATGGTTCTTGAAGCACAAATATGTAAATTGATTGTTGTATCTTGTGTATATTATGAGGATGATTATTATAATTGAGTAATTTATTAATATAAATCATAAAAAATAAGTAATTCTAACACTTTAAAATAAATAAAACTCATGACAAAATTAAAGCTTCATGGTTAATATTGTCATAGTCAAGAATTTTAATTTATTTATTATTGATTATAATAATATTAAAAGAGTAAGAAAAAAATATAATTATAATAAATAATTACTTGAGATATCACTGTTTATCTTTGAGTTGATTATATGGGAGTCAATAGTGAGATGAGCAGTATAGATAGTTGTAGTACATGTAAATATGAAGTACAAATTATTTATAATTAGGGGGGTAATCGAGCCGAGTATTAGGAAGGCTCGGCTCGGCTTGGCTCGGTTTTAAAGGAGTAGGCTCGAGCTTGTTCATGAGTCTGTTTACGAGCTGATGAGCCGAGTTTGAGGGTGCTCGGGCTCAGCTCGTTTAACTTACGAGTCTGTTCACGAGCTTAGTTCATGAGTTTGTTCACGAGCATGGTTAACGAGCTTGTTCACAAGCCTATTCACGAGCCTGTTCACGAGCCTATTTATGAGTTGACGAGCTGAGTTTAAGGGTGCTCGAGCTCGGCTCGTTTAACTTACGAGCCTCAAAATGATATTCGGGAATTAAAGAAAATATTTATCTAAAATAGCCAACATACAACTAAATTAAAAAGATAAGATAATAAAAGTTCAATTAATTTGATTGAAGTTTAAAAGTTAAAATATTCATCATGTTCATTTGTAGGAAAAATTTATTGTGCATCAAGCATTCTCCATGTTCACTAGCCTGTTCATGAGCTTGGTTCACGAGCTTGTTCATAAGTCTGGTTAATGAGTTTGCTCACGAGCCTATTCACAAGCTTATTTACGAGCTTGTTTACGAGCTGACGAGCCGAGTTTGAGGGTGCTCGGGCTCGGCTCATTTAACTTACAAGTCTCAAAATGATGTTTGGGCTCGGCTCGTTTAACTTAATAAATGAGTTCGATCGAATTTCTAACGGGGCGAACGCCGAGCAGCTCGCGAGTAGTTCGGCTCGGTTACAGCCCTATTTATAATTTCATCTATTATATAGCTCTATTTCTCATCTATTTAACAAATAATATTTTTTTAATCTCTCTCTCTCTCTCCCCCCCCCCCTCCCTCTTTCTTCTTTATCCTCTATGGTATGACATGTGCAAGTGCATCCTCACTCTACTGGTAGCACTTGTTTCTATCTCTCTCTATTAACTTTCTAGAATTTTTTTTGGAGAAATTTATATTTCAAAGTTAGAATAAATCATTGTTTGAAAAAAAAGAATTGTTTTAAATTATGCATTCATATTGAAAAAGAGTAAAAAACATAATAAATCGAAGTAATATTGTTTTAGTGTGCGTAATGAGTTTCTTTGCTATAATAAATAGGATGCAATAATTGGAATTTTCCCACTGGAATAAATTTAAGTAATATTGCAAGAATAATAATGAATTGAATGAAAAATTAATAATTGCAATGAAAATGCTTGTGGAAGTAGACATTGATGGGATGTGATTTTGTGAAAATTTATAATTTGTTTCAATTTTTTATCAAGAGATTATTTTAGAATGTGAACTAGACAGCTTGAGAGAATAACTCAATAATAGAGAAATGATTGTTGTTGATGAACCCTAGAGGGTATAGAAAGATTGGATGATTTTGAAAAGACTAAAAGAAGAAAGGAAGAGAGAAGTATGCGGAGCGTAAGGATTTTTGTAGGGACCCATACCGGAGAAAGGAGAACTAGTTAGCGGAGTGTTAGATAATCTATGATCATGGTGGAAGGAAAATGTGTTATTTGATTGCAATGGTCCAGTTGCAATCAGAATCCACAATTCAAAGAATTTGACCGCATAACTGAACAAAAAAACTAAACTGGCAACTTCAAAGGCACGTGCATTCCAAGAATTAGTAGACTCTGGGCACTTCAAATTATAACAACCGGGCCAGCGTGCCATGCCCGGTATAGTAATTGTGCCGTGCCAGGCATGACATAGCTTGAGAAATATCAGCTCAGCATGACCAGCTAGCTCGGCTCATGCCCATGTCGGGGCTTGGACTTGCCGGCTTGGGCCAGTTCCTACCCAGTTTTTTAAGCTAAATTTTTAAAAAATTTCTAGTTGGATCCCTATGCTAGCTTACTATGTTGTCGGGTCAGGCACATGGGCCATTTTTGGCCCGTTATGATGCACGGATCGTCTCGGCCTGTGACATGGTTTCAAACCATGCCAGGCCCCTGGCCGTGCCAGAGTTATTGGGCTCATTTGACATCTCTATATTCATGCAATGTTTGAGCTGTATCCAAATCATATCTGATGTATATGACCTACTATATGATCAATGATATGCCATGTGACATATAAGACATGTATTCGATGCTTGTCATGTGCGTGTCCACGTGTCAAACACAAGGACACTTCCCAAGATTGGCATGTCCATGCTTAAGAGTGACTTGAGACAGACATTTATAAACTTGATACATCAATATATTCACAAGTGAAAATGAGATACTGATAATTAGTTACTAAGGAAGCACGGACACAGCTCCCTACAGCCGTGTCCACGTGTCTGATACCTGGACACGACACGGATACGGTACGGATACGTGTTCGATACGCCACGTGGCGTATCATTGCACAATCCGTATCTGATACGTCACGTGGTGTATCGGATAGTTGCGTCGGGAGTCGTATCCACGTTATAGTGCCCGACGTCCGACGACGTCGGTGGCCAACGTTGGCCACTGGCAGGGGGCGGGCGCGATTTGAGGGAGAGGCAGGAGCGGGCACAATTTGAGGGGAGAGGCAGGGGCGGGCAGGCGTGCTTGAGGGGAGAGACATGGGCATAAAATAAAATATTTTTATAAAATAAAATAAAAAAAATATATTTTTTATATAATATAATTATAAAATATTATTTTATAAAATAAAATAAATATAAATATTATCTTATAAAATAAAATAAAATATTTTTATTTTATAAAATAAATAATATATATTTATTATATATAATAAAATATATAAATTTAATTTAATTTAATAAATTTTATAAAATACATAATATTTATAATTAATAATTTTTATTTTTATTTTTTTATTATGCCATATCTTAGTCGTATTCGTATCCTAGTTTTTTAGAATTTACTGTGTCCTCGTATACTGTCGTGTCATATTCCCGTGTCCGTGTCCGTGTCCGTGTTTCTTAGTTAGTTACTATTGATGCGAAAGGAAAAATACAAGTGCAATACTATACATGAGGCAAATGTGCTAAGAGACACTATTGGTGATAAACTCATCAACACTTATTGTGTAGGACTAATTATTCAGAATGGATACAACTTGGTGGCCGAAGGGAACAACTATATTATTTATGATAAAAGATACAAAAATATACTCTAAGAAAATAGAGATGACAAGAAACAAGAGGTTTCTACTTAATTCAGTGTTGTTGTTGATCATATCATGAAAATGTAAGACTCGAGAGAATTCAAATTATAGTAAATAAGATATGATCATTTGAATTATAGTTATTTGATGCAATGTTGTTTTCTGCTTAGCAAGTTAGGATCATATTCTTGGTTTGTGCACAATGTTTCTCTCTGAAATAAAATATATATTTTTTGGGAAAATTATGTAAATGGATACCAGTTTAAAAATATCCAAGAAAAAGTAAATTTTTATAAATTAAAAAAAAAAGAGAGGGCATTAAAATGAAAATGCTCTTGCCCAATTCAAAAAAATAAAATAAAATTATGTGTAGTTTATACTTTTAAAATTTAAACTATGTTAAATGCATGTACACTTATATGTGCTAAATGTATATACTATTTATATGTTAAATGCTTGTGCGTTTATACGTTAAACGTATATACAATATGTAGGTTTTCGAAAATGTATACTGTATATGTGATTGCGAAAGATGTATACAGGCCCATTTATATTCTTCAGGACCCAAAATATTCTTCTGGTATAGCTCATTGAATATCAAAATGCATTTGTGGTTGCAGAAACTGCACCATTGGTCATTGCAAATGGTGGATTTTCAGGATTGTTTCCTGGTTTTACCTATCAGTCGTATGAGTTTGCAAATTCTATCAGATCACCCAATCAAGTGCAGCTGTGTAATTTACAGTTCACCAAGGATATAAAGGGAATATGTGTTCCAGATATAAAGCTAGACAATTTTTCTGATATTGCCTTGGTGTATCCAAACAGGAGCAAGGAGCACACAATTAATGGTGTCCTTCTAAATGGCTATTTTTCAGTGGATTTCTCTTCTGAACAGTTAATAAATGTCACTGGTAAGTAATTTTTTTCTCTGCGTTATATGGTTGCCCAGTCGAACTTGCATATGGTGATTCTTTAAATGCTAATGCTTTTTCATGATTTAGTTTGTAATAATTTTTTACTGACTTTGTGCTTTCATCATGAATGCACTTGGAAATTCTTTTTTTCCATTATTCATCATGATGAAATGAGAAGTTTTGTCTTGGTGCAATAACAAGCTAAGAAGCACAAACACGGATACGACACAGCAGAATATTAGGATTTGACAAATTTTTAAAAATTAGGATACGGATACGGCTAGGATACGACATGATAAAATAAATAAATTTTTTTTTTTTATAAATATTAGGCATTTATAAAATAAAATATTTTATTTTATTTTATTTTATAATATATTATTTATAATTATCTTATTTTATAAAATAATATTTTATAATAATCTTATATTATAATAAAATATGTATTTTTTATTTTATATAATAAAAATATTTTATTTTATTTTATCAAAATCACGCCTCCCAGCCTACATAATCACCCCCCCTCCCAGCCTACAGAATTGCGCTCACCCCTGATGTCCCACAGAATTGGCCATTCGGTGGCATGGATACGGCATCTGATGCATACGTATGATAGATATAGCCTTATTGATTTTTGGCGATAAGATTATCGAGATATTAATTTTTTCTAGACCTCTTAAATAAGCTGGAGACATACGTGCACTAGATATAACTATTTTATTATGATGAAATGAGATGAACAAATAATGCAATCAAGATTTTTATTATATTTTATTAATCAAGATAAAAATTAATTTTAAATTTTGAAAAATCTCATGAGCTTTTATTGCATATGATAATTCTTTTAAATGCTTATGCTTTTTCATGATATATTTTTTAATTTTTTTTACTTTGACATTGTATTTCCATTATAAAATCATTTGGAAATTCTTTTTTTTTTAATATTCATTAGTTCGAGACTAATCAGATGTAGTCTTTCTGATTTTTGGCGCTAAGATTATAAAGATATTAATCTTTTCTAGGCATCAAACTAAAAAGGAAACTTGCGTGCACTAGGTACATCTTTTTTTTTTAAATGATGAAATGAGATGAACAAATAATACTATCACGAATTATTTCTTATATCTTGTAAATAAAAATAAAAATTAATTTTAAACTTTGAATAATCTTATGAGCTTTTATTGTATATGATAATTCTTTTAGTGCTTATGTTTTTTCATGATTTATTTTTTAATAATTTTTTACTTTGACACTGTGTTTCCATTATAAATGCATCTGGAAATTAATTTTATAATATTCATTATTTTGAAATGAAAGGTCGTGTCTTAGTGTGATAACAAGTATTTTCGTTTAAAAATAGCAAGTTTTTGGTTTGAGACTAATTAGATGTAACTGTTTTGATTTTTGAGGATAAGATTATTGAGTGGACTTAATTTTTAATGGTGCAAAATTGATATTTATTCATAAATTTAAAACTTGATTCCAATTTGAAAGAAATAGAGGGTGATTTTTTTTTTTTTTTGATTGTCTTCTTACATGGAAAGAAGTTATATGCGTATGTAGTAAGGTGTTAGTTCATTATAGATTGAAAAAAAAAAGGATCCCTTTCGAAGATGAAATCTATCGAGAATCCATACATTCAAGAGACACATTTTAAGCATGCTCGGACATAGGAGGGGCGAAAGTGCCATTTTTTAGGGCCTCATGCGTGGGGTGTTTTGTTTGAAAATTGATGTGTTTATTTCAGAAATTTGTGAGTTTTTTTTTTAAATTATATTAATCCAATTTTATTTCTATAAAATCAAAATAACATTGTTATCTCAAATTATTTGTTCATAGTCAGTTTAGTAACTCGAGTGTTGTTACACAGAAGTGAAGTGGCGACAAAAATGATTTTAAGTAGAGAAAATAGTACGAGTGCTTATTTTCATTTTTATTTAGCTATGTGAAAAAATAGAAGCTATACTAGTAATTTTTTTTTAATGATAGATGATAACATTACTAATTGAGTTGAATTTTTGTGCAAAGCGAGTTATTTTGGCTGGCAAATACTTGATTTGCTTTTATTTTTCTCACTATGACTTTGTTGTATCAATAAAAATAAATTGAGAAAAATATTTATTAATAAAAATTAATTAGAAATTTCATGAGCAATTTTGTAGAAAGGGATAATGTTATGAAGTGAATAAGAAATTGTAGTTCGATAATACATTTAGAGAAAACGTGAGCTAGGATCTTTTGTTCAATTTCATTGTTAAAGAAGATAAATATATGATACAATAATCTTTGAGAGTAAATGAAATCGAATATAATGATATTTTTATAAATGTAATTAATTGATATTTTGTTATTTATTATTATGATTTGTTAATATTATTTATTAATTATTTTTTATAGTTTACTATTATCATTTAGAAGTCTGTGATTATGCAAACACTAACATATTGTATCTAATAAGAGATTTGAAGTTAAATATTTTTGGACGAGAATAATACCGAGATGATATTATTTGAGACTTTCTTGTGTTACATGTATATATTATAGGCAATGCAATAGTGTGATGATAAGCACAGTTATCATAATTGTACGATTCATGATTTGATTCATAATTTAGGCGATAAATAATTTGACTCTTTAAAAGAATCAAAAATATACACGAATCGAAGACTAAATCGTGAAATCGCAAAATAATTCACATGAATCGATTTAATACTAATTTTCAAAGGAACAAGATACTCAAAAAATCAAAAAAAAATAAAAACTAAAATACCAAATAAAAATTACTAACTGTAAGAATTAATTAACGTGAAAAAAAAATAATTTTAATTTTTGGTATTACGAATTTAATATGAAAAAATAATATAATACCAAAAAGTCACAAAAATAAAATTAAAATACCAAAAAAAAAATTATCAATTGTAAGGAATAAAATTAATTATTGTGAAAAAAATTATAAAAAATTTGATTCAGGATTTAATTCGACTTGATTCTTGATTTACTAATCAAGTATTTTGATTCTCAATTTGAATCTTAATTATGATGACAAGTATTTTTGTACAAGAGCAATAGATCTCAGATTCAAGATTTATTTATTAGATGCATTCTCCCTAAATATTAGGGGTAGAATTGTCCAAATATTATCGTCTCTCGGATTGTGCATTAAAATAAGAGCTTTGTGCTCTGGGCAGATCTTTCAGATGTATTGATACGATAATATATGCCTTTTTCTAAGGCCAACAAGTCTCAGAATTGTTATCTTTCTGATGTGGCGTCTCTAATTTGTAAGAGTGATACTTACGAGATGTTGGCGCCTCTTGTATCCCGCGCTAAGTAGGCACCTAATTCACTGGATATGACCTTTTATTAGTATCATATGGAAGATAGGTCCAGTTGGCCTGAGTCGCATCATGGTCATGGGCTAGCATGCCGTGCCGAGTGCCGAGTGCCGACACATCTCTTGACCCCAACATGGCCCGTGGCTTCATGCCATGTCACCGCACCGCCTGTCTTTACTTATGTGGGCGATGGGTCTGGGCGCGAGCTATGATAGGACTGATTCCAAGTGGTTGAGGTTAAGATTCAGTTGATGATGATCTGCGTTTACATCACTCGTGCACATCATCCATGTTGCTGAATCTTCAAAACTTTGTTGATCTTTTGTTTTGGAATGCATTTTTTGGTTATGTTTTTCTCTTCGAATCAGTGAGGCAGCGAATTTTTTCGCGCACTCCTGCCTTTGATGGCTTGTTTCCTCTTATGACCGTCAGTGAGTTGTTCGATCTCAATCTTCCAAGCATATGGCTAAGCTGCCAGGTCTGTCATTCCTTGCCTTTTTTGTTTTGTGAATGCTTGCTGGCCTAGGCTGGCTAGCCGCTAGGCTAGGCTGGCTAGCCGCTTGGCTAGGCTGACATGTAGTTGTTCTGCAACTCGTTTCCCAGAATGTTGAATTCTACAGCCAGCAGAATGTGAGCGTGATAAAATACGTCCAGTCTCTGCGGCAAGCATCTTCCTTGCGGTACATCTCATCCTCCGACGTCGCGTTCTTGAGGGGAATTGGCAAAACTGCGAGAGGGAGGAAGGTGAGCCTGGTGTATGACATGCCTGATGATGAGGACTTGCAGACAGTGATAAACAATTTGACCAACATAAGGACGTTTGCCTCTGCCATTCGCGTCAATAAGAAGTTTATATATCCGGTTGATGACGAGCTTTATTTGCTCCCGCACACCGAGCTGGTGACCATAGCACACCGAGCGGGAATCCAAGTCTTTGCGTCTGATTTCTATAACGATGCTTCTCTCAGCTATAATTATAGCTTTGATCCTCTAGCCGAGTGCTTGCTGTTCATCGACAATGGCGTGTTTTCTGTTGATGGCCTCGTTTCTGATTTCCCCATTACTCCATCGGAGGCCACAGGCAATTTTTTTATTTTTTATTAATTATTTAATATTTTTTATTTTTTATTTTTTAATATACGATTTAGCTGTTTTCTGAGGGTCATGCAGTTTATGTGATTCGTTCTTCTCCTCTGCTGCAGGTTGCTTTTCCAATCTAGGAGAAAATGCTTCAGAAACAGGTTTCTTTTTTTCTTTTTTTTTTTTGTCATTTTTTAGCACCGCGATTAACTAGAGGTGGTAGGGCTCGGGACTCACCCCGGGGTCCCGGTGATTGTGTGAGGTGCTAATCTGGCTCGAGGAAACATCGGGCTAAAAAAAAAAAACTAGAGTGATAAAAATTAAAATTTTTTGTAACAATTAAATGGTAAAAATTTAAAAACAAATATTTAAAATTAAAATAAACTCAACTTTTTATATTTGAATATAGTAAATTTAAAATTAAACTAGAGGGCTAAAAAATTCATGATTTTTGATCATGCATTGTGGTGGTAAAATGGTAAAAATAAAAAAAAAATGTTTTTTTTTTTTACTGTCATCCTCAACTTTAAGATTATTTTGATATAGAAAATTTAAGATTAATTTGATAAAAATAAACTTTTTATGTATGAATATAGTAAATTTAAATTCATGGCTTGTGCCGATCAAATGGTAAAAATAAAAAAAAAATATATTTTTTAAATAATGAATATCCTTGTCTTTTCATGCGTAATATAAATATAACAAATATAAGTTTATTTTGATAAAAATTTCTTGATTTTTTTATTCATCAGTAAGGCTAGCCGGGAACGAGCCACGGCCCATGGTTAGGACTCTTAGGCATGAACCACGAGTTCATTATTTTCTTCATGCTCTTTTTTATCATGTATTGTGCAGTGAAGGTGTTGATCATGTCTAAATTTGGTGCAAGTGGTGATTATCCTGGCTGCACCGACAAGGCATACCAGAAGGCTATTTTGGATGGTGCTGATGTTATTGACTGCCCGGTGCAATTTACGAAAGATGGGATTCCTTGCTGCATGGTTGACGTGGATCTCTTCGTGGGCACCGCTGTTGCCGATTCTGCCTTCAGAAATCTCGCCAGTACCATACCAGAGATACAGAATTCCTCCGGACTGTTTACCTTCAAACTCACTTGGGAAAATATTTCTTCGCTCACCCGTAAGTTTATCTTCTTATTATGCCTTAATCTTGCTTTCTAATGCCTTAATCTTGCTTTCTAAAGCCTTAATCTTGCTTTCTAAAGCCTTAATCTTGCTTTCTAATGCCTTAATCTTGCTTTCTAATACCTTAATCTTGCTTTCTAATGCCTTAATCTTGCTTTCTAATGCCTTAATCTTGCTTTCTAATGCCTTAATCTTGCTTTCTAATGCCTTAATCTTGCTTTCTAATGCCTTAATCTTGCTTTCTAATGCCTTAATCTTGCTTTCTAATGCCTTAATCTTGCTTTCTAATGCATTAATCTTGCTTTCTAATGCCTTAATCTTGCTCCCTTGTGCCTTAATCTTGCTCCCTTATGCCTTAATCTTGCTCCCTTTTGGCTTAATCATGCTTCCTTTTGCCTTAATCTTATTCTCTTAAGCCTTAATTATGCTCTCTTGTGAATATTATACTCCTCAAACTCAACCCATAATGTCTGACATTGTTGGATGGGGTTGGAGCAAGTAAGACTTTATCCTAGCATTATAAATAGTATAATTGACAAAGATGTTCTGGGATGCATATTTGACATCGTTGGGATCAAACTCGTGTCTTCAAGGTTAGACGTAGAGGTGTCAAACTAGCTGGGTCTGGTCCTAGAACGTGCCATTGTGTGGCATGGCTTGTACCGTGTCTCATGCTGGGTGACCATATGGTGGCACCTTCCACCACCTAGGGACCCAGGACTGGCTACGAGTCACGGGTTAAGTCCTGTCGATGACCCCCCAATGGAGTGGGCTATTTTAACAAAATGAATTGGCCATGTGAGTCGGATCTTACTTATTTAGGTATGATTTGACCTGTTTGATACCTCTAGTTAGGTGGTATTGCAAGGTTGAGAATAAGTTAATTTCTTTATAATCTTACCCAAAAAAAATTATTGGACAACGATATTTATAATCGCATTAAGAAATTATTTCCTAGAATTTTTATTTATATAATTTTTAAACAATATAGATTAAATTAAATATTAGCTTAATGTTAGAATTGTTAATTTTCTATTAATTTAGAAAATATGTAATTTAGGCAGGTTTAATTTAAATACATTTTCTTAACTACTTCTAATTATACTCAAATCTATTGGTCGTGACTCGTGAGTAGAAACAACAAAATTATAGAAAATATATTCATATGGGTTAGTCATGAATGATTGAATTAAATATGGTTATTTTAAAAAAATAATTAGCGAAATAAAATTAGAAAAAATATTACACGTGGCTTGATCATGTGTGGTTGAAGTAAATAAGATTATTATTAAAAAAATATATATTTAAATTAATAAACAAATATTTAAAAGCTTCAATAAATATATTAATGTGATATATGTAATAACTTTATTTTAGTGAGAGTATAAGTGCATATTATATTGTTTGACAAATTAAAATTCATATAGTTTGTGTATATAATATTAAAAGATAAATAATTATTTAAAATATAATTAAAATACTGATAATAATTAAAAAAATAGGTATGAAAAGTTATAAATAAAGAATTTTAGTCTATCGTAATTAGAATAAATATTATTATACAAATTATTTTTTGTATCGCCCAAATTATATTTTTGTCAATCTTTTTAAAAGTAATTATTATTATGATAAATATAGATTAATTAAATATTATATATAAGATAAATAATTATTATAAATATAGTTATAATATTTTTTAATTTTTCTCTATCATATCTAATTAAATACTCACTATTTTATTTAAAATAAATCTATCAATATTATAATATTTTTGACTAATTTATTCTAAGTGATTTGATATGCTATATTATAAAATATTTATGTTTAAAAATATTTATATTTTATATATCAAAATATAAATGTTTATTTATTTGGTGCTCCAAAATTAAAAAAAAAATATTTATGATTTTCTTTCTCTTTTGTTTTGGAGCAGCGCTCATCTCGAGCCCATTTTCGGACTTCAATATGTTTCGAAACCCAAGGAACAAAAATGCAGGAAAATTCATGACCCTGTCAGATTTCTTAGCCATGGCAGCTAACTCTTCTTCTCTCTCTGGTGTTCTAATAAGCGTGGAGGTTCGTTTTCGCCTGCTTATCTTCTTCCTCTAATGTAATTACTTCATATTGCACCAGTAACTCTCTTCTCTCTCTCTCTCTCTCTCTCTCTCTCTCTCTCTCTCTCTCTCTCTTCTCTCCATCTCTCTGCTCTGATACAGAATACAGCATATCTTATCAAGAACCAGCAAATACCCATCCTCGACAAGGTGCTCGATGCGTTAAAGAACGCTGGCTATGATAACCATACGAGTCAGAAAGTCATGATTCAGTCATCTGACAGTTCTGTCCTGCAGAAGTTAAAGAACCTAACCCATCACGAGCTCGTGTATAAGATAGACGAGGATATCGGACGAGTTCTTGCGTCCGCCATCGATGACATGAAGGGTTTTGCAGATTCTGTCGTGATAAGCAAGAACTCCGTGTTTGCCGACGACGCGCATTTCCTCACCCATTCGACCAGCATCATCCCCGAGCTCAAATCGAAGAATTTTACGGTTTATGTCGAGACGTTTCGCAACGAGTTTGTATCCCAAGCTTGGGATTTCTTCTCCGATTCGACCGTGGAGATCAATACTTACGTTTTCGGTACTGGTATCGACGGGCTCGTCACCGAATTCCCCCTCACTGCTAACAGATTCACAAGTAAGTGCTCCTCCTCTCTGAGCTTGCGCATGCGTGAAGATGAAATGAAATGAGTTGGCTCATGCGAGCTCATATGATTTCAGGAAACACTTGCTCGGGAAAGAAGCAGATCCCTACTTACATGGATCCTGTTCAGCCAGGCGGACTGTCTCGTATAATTCCGACCGACGTGATGTCCCCGAATCCGGCGCCATTGCCGTCCCTCACGGATTCCAACATCACCGAGCCGCCATTGCCGAATTTAATCACAAGCTCCCCATCGCCTAGCAGTAGCCCTAGGCCAGCAGCGGCTCCGCCGCTCCGGCAGCCAAATGGAGCGTTTGGTTTTCCTCGACCAGACGCCGTGCACATTCTTTTTACCATCGTTTTCTTCATTTTTTGTTCTTGATTTTGATCTGGCCTCTGGTGCATTGTGATATTTATACAATTGCTTGAGTTTATATTTTGATTGAGGTTGGAGTTCTTGATGAAAGATGCGTGCTTTCGTGTTGGTTCAGTTCTTGATTGGATTTATCTAATGGTAGCTGGGGGGTGCAAAAAAAAAAAAAATCAAAATGAGACCAAGTTTTGCCTTGGGGTATGTTGATTGATGTTTGTTTGGTGCCAGCAATGGGCGTGCAAGTGTCGTTTTGGGGTGGTCATAGGTGCTCTCTATCTCTCCTCTCTACCTTCTCTCTCTCTCTCTTCCTTCTCTCATCTCTCATCTCTCTCTCTTCCTTCTCTCATCTCTCTCTCTTCCTTCTCTCATCTCTCTCTCTTCCTTCTCTCATCTCTCTCTCTTCCTTCTCTCATCTCTCTCTCTCTCTCTCTCTCTCATCTCTCTCTCTCTCTCCTTCTCTCATCTCTCTCTCTCTCTCCTTCTCTCATCTCTCTCTCTCTCTCCTTCTCTCATCTCTCTCTCTCTCTCCTTCTCTCATCTCTCTCTCTCTCTCTCTCTCTCTCTCCTTCTCTCATCTCTCTCTCTCTCTTCCTTCTCACATCTCACTCTCTCTTGCTCTTCTTTCCGTCTCTCTCTCCTTGTTTTTTCATGTAATAGTTATCTAAAAATGCATTTTAATGTGAAAAGTGTTTACACGAAAACCCTATTTGAAAACCTTAATATGGTAATTATGACAAAGCGTTTTTATCTCCTCTATTCTCAATCTTGTATTCTGCCCCGGTCACCTGTGGTTTCGTGTTCTACCATCTCCTCCCTTTGATTAACTACATATAGGGTCTCTACATATTCTTGGATTTCGTTCCCCCCGTCATAAAAAGATCACAACCAAGGAGGTCTGCCAATTTAACATCTCAGTCAGAATAACATCTTTCCATTTCCATTTCACAACAATCATAGATGTCGGTAGTTGTCCGGTCGTACCCAAACAATAATATTCCAGAGGAAAAGACACCTAAAATGAAATATTTCGAGCCGGCTTCCGTGGAAAATTCAGACTTTCTTTTTGAAGCTGCGATCACATAAAAACATGAACTTTGAGGCTCAATATCTAAATACATGGCAATTGAATCATGAGCCTAGATCATAAAGAGCATACTGCGAGTAGGAAGTAGAATTAAGATAATGAATTCAAAAACATCAAACCTCTCTTTCCTATCTTTTTCGGAAGAATCGAAACACATAAAAATGGTACCAGCCGTACTTAATAGTAGAAGGATTTGGCAGAAAGATGTAAAATTGTCCCTCCTAAAAAGATTATTCCAGAAGAAATGGGCAATAGTTAGGAGAGGAGCGCCAGCGGCGAGCAGAAGCAAGGTTATTAGATACCGCTCCGTGGGGAAAGCCAGGCCAGAACCACACGTGCAAGTTTCCCTGGCTCGTCCGTGATAACTTCTTCGGATTTGCGTGAACTTGCGGACCGATCACTAAGCGGGGATCTAGCTAGTGAGCGAACCTTTTCTGTGTTTCGTAGATAAGGAATGGGCGCCACTATCCCAGCCCCGATCCAGCCATGTTCTCTTGATCATGTCCCCTTTATCAAAATTATACCTTGTCTTGGGGCGTCTTTGGCTTTACGAGAGAAAGCCCGCCGAAGAACAAATTCCGTCCCTTATCATCTTCCGGTGCGTCCGCATAAGAGGAAAGACAAATGTATCTTGGTCAGCAGGCGTAGCTTAGAGTGGGAGTGTGGCGATCAGAGAGGAAGCCAAACAGGCCTGGCCTCTTAAGCGCAGCTAAGCTAATATGAACCGGAGAAAGCCAGGTGCGCTCGATTCGGCCCGGAGCCTTGCCATCTAGCACCTCGAGTTCCTTGGAAGCACCTCGAGTTCCGTTGTCTTACATGAGACTCAGGATCTTCCTAACTCCAAGGCACCTTTCGCTCATATCTTCCGCCCGCCCATCCATACGCGGCGCCCTTTTTCATTATCATCTACCGCCCTTTCTTTCCTCCCGGCTATTCATGCATGAAGATTTTTATATGTATGCTCGACTTCGGTTGCCAATGCTCTAACTCTAACTCTACAGAGAGAAGACTCTAATTAGATCTAAGAGGTCGGAATTATGGCAGGATCAGTCACCTAGGCAAACCAACCCTCCTCCAAGAAGAATTGTGCTATGCCCCCGATCCCTATAGAGCGAAAGAGCTGCCTAGTGATCCCTAGGTTGCAGCACGCCCGGTCGTTAACTCCTCGCGCCGCTACCGCTACCGCCGTTTCTAGGACCGACCGACACCTCATCTGCACAGGTACCTACGTAGTGTAGTGTCGGTCGCACATTCAAAATAGCGTTCGGACTCATGTGCCTTCTAGAACCAGGGTTCTTAGAGCCCTGCGTACGATTCTTGCGGCAGCAAAGCGAAAGGATCAGACGTCCCCCATGCTACGGTTCCCTTGGGTCCAAACCCAGTGCTGCATTAGGGTTCGTGCCTCCTCCGTCATCAAATAAAACTAAACCCACAATAATTTGAAATATATAAAATTCAAAACTAAACAATAAATTACATCATGAAATAAAATATATTCAAAATAAAATGATAAATTGGAATACATGTGAATGATTTTCAAAGAAATAAAAAAGTACTTTATATAGGAAAAAGTTTGAAAATCTCCAAATAATTTTTCAAGGGCATAGTAATTTTCACATACCTCCAATTAAAATAATATTCTCCCACTTGAAAATTAATTTCTTTGCTTGTCAATACTTGCTTCCAATCTTGTTAAGCCACATAAAGTTCTACACCATTCAAACTTGTCAGTGCTGATCGGTTTGGTAAAAATATCCGCTATATTTTCTTCGGTATCAATCTTTTGCAAATCCACACTTCCTTCTACTTTCTCTCGTATAAAATGATATTGTACCATGATGTGTTTTGTATTTGAGTAAAATATTGAATTTCTTGCTAAGTGTAGAGTACTTTGACTATCACAAAATAAAGTGACCTTATCTTGTTTGTATCCAAGCTCTTCCAATAGTATTTGCAACCAGATTATCTTTTTATTAGCTTGTGTAGCTACAACATATTCTGCTTTTATCATATGAGTAGATACAATAGGCTGCAATTTCGAAACCCAACTTACAGCACCTCCAGCAAGAGAAAAAACATAACATGTTGTAGACTTGCTATTATCAACATTTCCAGCATAGTCTGCATCAACATAACATTTGACAATAAGATTTGAACTTCCATAGCATATTGTAGTATTTGAGGTTCCTTTCAGATATCTGAATATCCTCTTCATAGTACTCCAATGTTCTAAGCCCGGATTTGTCATGAATCGACTAACAACTCCCACTGCTTGTGCAATATCTGGTCTTGTGCAAATCATTGCAAACATTAAACTTCTCATTGCTGATACATACGGTACTCAAGACATCTTCATCCTCTCTTCTTCCGAGCTAGAACACATACTTGAGGATAATTTGAAATTAACAAGAAGATGGGTAGATTTTGGCTTACTATCTTGCATGTTGAAATGATGCAAGATTTTGTTAAAATAATTTTGTTGGGAAAGCCAAATCTTCTTATTATTTGTATCTCGGTAAATCTGCATCCCTAGAATCTTATTTGCTAGTCCCAAGTCCTTCATATCAAATTTCCTAGCCAACTGTGCCTTCAATTCTTGGATTCGACATTTGTTTGGGCCTGCTACCAACATGTCATCCACATATAATAGTAAAATGATGAAATCAATTTCTTCAAACCTTTTGTAGTATGTACAATGGTCTGAACTGAGTCTATTATACCCAAGGCTCATGATGAAGGAATCAAATCTCTTATACACTTTGGTGCTTGTTTCAGACCGTATAGAGATTTGTTCAACTTACAAACCAAGTTCTCCTTACCAATTTCAACAAATCCTTCTGGCTGGAACATATAAATTTCTTCTTCAATTTCTCCATGAAGAAAAGTAGTTTTAACATCTAACTGCTCTAAATACAAATCAAGTGTAGCATAAAGAGTCATTACTACTCTAATTGTTGTAAGATGAACCACCGGAGAAAAAATTTCATTGAAGTCAATACCTTTTTTCTGAGCATATCTCTTTATCACTAATCTTGCAAGATACCGTTCTACTTGATCATTATTATCCCGCTTTATCTTGTAAACCTATTTGTTGCCAATAGCTTTTCTTCCGATTGGTAATGGTACTAGCTTCCAAGTCTTGTTCTTGTGTAAAGCTTCAATTTCTTCCACCATTGCTGTCATCCACAGAGATGTATCTGAATTATTTGAAGCTTCTTGAAATGTTGAAGGTTCTCCATCTTCTGTTAGGAGACAATATGCAATGTTACTCTCCGTAACATACTCCGAGTGCCAAGCTGGTGGTCTTTTATTACTAATTGGCTGACTAACTCCTTGAGCCTCAGACACGACTTGTTCTTGTACTTCATGCTCTAATTCTTTCTCCATTAACTTTAGAGTATCTTATATCTGATCATTTTCTACATGAACGGTGGTAGTTTCTGAAACTTCTTTTAATGTGCTATAATCTTCAATTCTTTCTTTAAAAATTACATCTCTACTGATAATTACCTTGTGGTCAGTGGGTTATCACAGGCGATACCCCTTTACTCTTCAGCATACCCTAAGAATATGCATTTTCTGGATTTTGGATCTAGCTTTGCTCTTTATTGGGTATTGTACATCACATATGCAGAACATCCAAAATAATATAAAGTAGAGTAGTCTACTGGCTTACCCGTCCACATCTCCATCGGTGTCTTCAAATCAATCGATGTTGATGGCGATCAATTTATCACATAACATGCAATTTTTGCTGCTTCCGCCCAAAAGGACTTGGGTAGTCTTGCAGTCGTTAACATTGCTCTCATTCTTTTTGCAAGAGTTCTATTCAACCGTTCTGCTACTCTATTTTGTTGTGGCGTGTATGTGACTGTGAACTGTTGTTTGATACATTCTTGCTTACAAAAAACAAGAAATTCACCAACTGTATACTCACTTCCATTATCTGTCCGCAAACACTTAATTCTTTTCCCAGATTCAAGTTCCACCAATGCTTTGAATTCTTTAAAAGTTAAAAATATATCTGACTTTTTCTTGATATAATATACCCAACATCTCCTTGAATAATCATCAATGAAGAATACAAAATACTTTGCTCCTCCATAATATATTTCAGGTGATTCCCATACATCAGAATATATCAAGTCTAGCATATTTTTACTTCTTACATTTTATCTTTTAAATGTCAATCTATTCTGCTTACTAGTAACACAATGCTCACAAAAAGGTAATTTTACTGTTTTGAGCCCCGGAAGTAACTTTTTATTAGAGAGAATCTTCAAACCTCATTCTGACATGTGACATATTTTAAGATGCTATATCATTGTTGATTCTTCTTCCTTAGTAATTGATGCAACACATGGATCTGCTTCCTGTACTGTTTCTTCTTTAAGCATGCATAAATTTGACGTGATATTTTCTCTCTTCATTACCACTAGTGAACCTCTCACAATTTTTATCATCCTATTTTTAATATGAGTTTTGCACCCAAGACTATCTATTTGTCCCAAAGACAATAGATTTTTCTTCAACTCAATCACATGTCGTACCTCTTGAATGATACGAATCATACCATCAAATATTTTAATTTTGATAGTACTCATACCAATAATTTTCAAAGTATGATCATCATCCATGTGCACCAACCCATATGAGATTGGTTCATATTTGTAAAACCAATTTCTCCGAGATGTCATATGCCATGATGCTCCCGAGTCTAGCAACCATACATCACTAAACTATTTTTTACTTTCATCAATTGTTCTTACCTCACGGTACACAATACTATCTTCATCATTGATGCTTGCAACATTCCCTTGTGTCTTAGATAACGCATCATCTATATTTCTTTTCTTAAACCAATAATCTCTTTTTAAGTGCCATTTCTTACCATAGTTATAGCATTTAATATTTTTCTTACTTCGAGATTTTGATCTACCATAATTTTGCCTCCCACTGGGGTCATACTCCGTTGATCTCCCTCGTATCATCATCAAAGCATTTATTTGTTGTGCATTTACATATCTATCCTCTTTGTTTTTATGTCTATTTTCTTCTTCTAAGATGAAAGAGACAATATTATTAAAAATTAAACTATCAGTCAATGCACCATTCATTAGATTGATGACGAGTTGATCATACGAATTAGGTAAACTCTGAAGTAAAATCTCAGCACGTTCAACTTCTTCTATCTTATGACCCAACGTAATAAGTTGCAAAAATAAAGTATTCAGAGTGTTTATATGATCAGTTACCTTAACAGATTCTATCATTCGTAAAGTGTAAAGTCTTTTTTTTAAGAAGATCTTGTTGTGAAGTGACTTTGCCTCGTACAACCTTGTGAGATTATCCCAAATTTCTTTTGCCGTATTCTTTTCTGCCACTCTCGATAATACTCCATCAGCAAGTGCCAAATACAGGTCAGCTACTGCATTACTATCCATCTCATTCCACTTGTCGTCAGGAATTCCGGTGAGTCTTTTTCCAATTGCATCTAAGCAATTATCCTTCCTCAAAATTGCCTTAATTTTCATTTTCCACAATGAAAAATTATTTCCATTGAATTTTTCTATTTCAAATTTTGCTGCCATGTTTCTCTTTTACAGTGAACAGTAACCGAGAATAATAATAACAATTTGTGTTATTACACTAAAAAAGTTCCCAGGTAAGTGGAGGGGCGCAATTACCCTCTTAAAAACCATAAACCTGGAAGCTCTTATCTCCCTTTTGACAGAACTTTTCTAAAATGTATTAACTACAAAAGTTACTAACCTCTTCTGATACCACTGTTATAAAATAAAACTAAACCCGCAATAATTTGAAAGATAGAAAATTCAAAACTAAAGCAATAAATTACATCATGAAAAAAAATACATTCAAAAGAAAATGATAAATTGAAATACATGGGAATGATTTTCAAAGAAATAAAAAAGTCATTTATATAGGAAAAAGTTTGAAAATCTCCAAACAATTTTCTAATGTGGGCAAGGTGATTTTTACCTACCCCCCATTAAAATAACATCCTCCGCATCCCAAAGCACGCTGCCCTCCTAGGCGCGCAACACTAAGTAATCCAAGCCAACTCACATTACTGACTAACGATGGATAATCCTCTTTCTTAGAGGTACTAAATACAACTTCATGAATGAACAAAATAAAGGTTGCATTAATGATAAAGATCTCTAGGGGGACCACTAAAAAAAGATTGAACATGTGGGATGGTATTAGATAGATATCTTCATATGCTTTCATTTCCCCCATATGGAGTACTTAGTTACTTCCATTACTTTCTTCAGCATGCAGGCTGCACTCTAGGCGGTGGCAAAGCTCCAAAACAAGTAAGGACAGGAAAGCCTTTCTTATTCCCCCCCTTTGAGCTCGTCCATTCAAAATATCATACCGCCAGGACATCAGTCTCTGCTTTGTATGGCAAAAATCATCTCGATTCCTTTTTCTTACTTGTGGCAGCCGTGGATGATCAGATCAGGGTCCCTTAATATCTTCGAGCAGAGGGAAAGGAAAGACAAGAAGGTGAAAGAGGTTAACGAACTCTTAAGAGATGTTGCCCTTGAGCTTGAACCCTCATTCAATCTAGATCCTACATCCCCCGCTAACTTCTGTTTAGCTCTCGAACTACCAATGCCCGCCTCCTTCAATCTCTTAGTGCGGGCAAGCAAGAAAGACTTTCCTCTTCCACGGAGATCAATTTTCTATTATTATCACCTTTAGTCCACCCGGCATAGAGAGAACGAACTCAAACAAAAATAGAAAAAGATAAGTAGTCTATTGCAGCCTCCACGGTAAAGGGGTCCCACCCTTTATAATGGCTCTCATGGCATTTGAAGCCATCGAGAATAAAAAAAGTACATTTTCCTATCTTAACCATAGCTTTTCGTGGTCCATACCTTTTCATGCATGATGAAACTATCAACTGGTGAATAACATGTGTACCTATATCCAACTCCAATAGGGGAAATCACACGACTGGAGTTCATAAAAGCTGAGGTTCTAAAGATGATAACCAATCTGTGAGTCTTTCTTTCAAAGTATAAACACCGGCTTGTCTGATACAAAGGAAGCTCAGCTGCTCTACACTTTCGACATGCAAAAATGAACACATTGCAGGTTCAAATGAAGAAAAAGAAAGAAGATCAGGCGATTGATAAAGCAATCAAACTCATAGGTGCGGAAAACAAGCTGTATTGCTAAAGGCAGATAGCTTCACACCAAAAAATGGGGGCTGGGGATTCCCTCTGGAAACTTGATCAGGGAGGGCTCTCTGGTCGTCCCCCACCTACTTATTCATATCACTATGCTGCCTACCAATTGCCTTGCTTGAATTGCTAGTGCTTGAAAGAAAAGCTACTCGTTACCTACTCCGCTCCTGTGCTCCTCTATCAAGCTTCAATAAAACATTGCAGGAATAGGTCAGAAAAGTAGTGAACTTCTCAACTAGATGTTTCATTTCCTCTTTTTATTCTCTGCTGCATGTGCTAGTGCATTACTAGAGTCTCAGTGACAGGTCGCTGAAAAGTTCTAGTTTTCTTCTACCAATGCTTTGCTTCCAGCAGATTTACTCTAGGGTTGGGGAAGAAGCAGATAAGAGAGAGCTCGTAATAAGGGGATTAACATATGGATTATGCGCAGGAGAAGCCTTGCCATCAATGAATCAAAACAACGCATAGAGTTTGTTACATCAACCAACCTCAGAGAAGACCCTACCTCAAGGTGGGTTGAAAGTAGCGCAATAGGTATGACATGTAACAAAAAGTAGGATATTCTATCTTTATATCAAATGCATCCAAAGGCATCACATTGAGGAGAGAGAAAGAACAATCAAAGATATCGCCCCTATTTAGTCTTCCTTTCCTCCAGTCACCAATAAGGACATCAGAGTAAAATCAAGGGTGTGGTGTATAGGTGGTGCTTTGGTAATGACTTCTCCATGGGGCTCTATCATAGCCATTATAATAAGAGAAGCTATCCTTAATTCCGAGTAAAGTCCATGTTGCTTTTAAGCGCTTAGCCCTACGTCACGTAAAGTTGACCATCTCTTCTAGTAAGAGTATCATCTTAGCCGATTTCCTAAGATTGTTGACCTCTTCTGGTTATTCCCTTGTTCAAAGAGCTATGATAGATAGAAGCTTGATAATGCACTGGACGTTATAGGTGTATGAATATATTCCCTTATTAACTACTATGTCTCCCTTAATGGAAACAAATGAATAAAATAATGTATCCGATTTTGACACCATCGTTCAAAACCAGAAGGACTTTATTCCCGAGCCAAGAAGTTCTCACCTACAAGAATGAAAAAACTACTAGTTTACTTTGATCTGTGCTACCTCTAATTCACATCCTGGAAGATGGAAGAAGGTTCACATTTTGATGGTTGCTTTACCTATTGGCGGAGGAGTGACTAAAACATTCCCCTTGTAGCCATTTACGTCTTCCCGTCAATCCTTATAGGTTTCCCGATACAAGTAGCCATGAGTAAATCACATTTAGTTCAGGGAATAGAACCGCGTATATTCGATCACAGCCATGGAAGGCTTAAATCCTGGCTCAAAACCACAATCCAAACCAATCCAAGAAGGGTATTGTATTATCCAAGCCCTCCCACACCATAGATCCTATGTTAACGAGAACTTCACCAATACGAAATCAAACCCTAAATCCACAATATACGAGGCTTCAAAACAAAAGTGGATGAATCCTGATGGTACCTTTTTTTCCTTTCTTTTATCTTCCAAGGGCCGAAAAAGATCTTTCTTTCTATTTGTGAAAGTCGTTGCCTGAGTGATTAGACTGGTTTACTAATACGAAACCTGGAAATTGAACTGAGAAAGAAGCAACCAAGCCAGTCGCAAACAAGTGGGAAGCAAATCATCACTAGACTGAGAGAAAAGAAACTCGGCCTTATGATGGCGGATAGTCCCGGTACTCAATATACGCAATTCCTCGCCTAGAAAAGATGGGATTTTCGCTAATTCGGATTCGCGAAGAAAGGACAGTAAACCGGCTTACTTTTTTGCTCCCAATCAAACTTTCCTGGATTACTTCCTTGGTATTGGTGTATTGGCTTACTCACACTCTTTACCCATTGAGGCATTTCATCCGAGAGTAATTCATCCTTATGAGGTGCGAAGCGCAAGTTTGTTTCTAGTCCATTGAGATAGGGACTTATAATACTCCATTACTCATTGAAGCATAAGTGTGAGAAGCTTTTTAATCTGCATCTAGTGGAGGAAGTTTCTCTATGACAAGACAGGCTATACGCCAGGAAGGCAAACACGGGGAGGCTAATAGGATGGCACAATCCAGCAAATGAATGGAGACAAGCCAATAGGGACAATACTTCAAGTGAAAGGCTAGCTTGCAGTACGAAGGTAGGAGACGTGGGAAAGGATGGAGTTGCCATTTTTTCAAGTCCATTTTTAGCCGAGCGGAATTTAGAGTATCTTCGATCTTTTGTTCCATCTTTCGTATGTGGGATCTGTCCATGTAAGGTATGTTCCTCGGAATGCCATGCCCCCATTGAATTAGCAAGAATGCCTACTCAATCAATTCCATGGATGTATTTATTAAAGCCAGCCTAGAGTTCATGAGTGGATGGTTCAGTCGTAGATGCCAAGAGGCGCTCACCCAGGTAGCTCAAGGCCCGTAGCCTTCCTTTAGTTCCAGAGTGAAGAATGAAGTTCCAATTCCAAGCTATCGGTTTAAGGTTGGCGGATAGGGGCATCAGGGGGTTTGGGAAGAGCCGAGGGTGCACACTGCCTTGTGAACTTCCAACTCCTTCTTAAGCGCTTTCGGGAAAGGAAGGATGCATTGAAGAGAAATAGGCATGGTGGCCTAGGCAGTTTAATCGGAAGATAGTTCCTCACTTAATGCTTTTAAGTCGTCCGCTCTGAGAGTTAAGATCAGATCTTTTCCATTCTTGATCCGCACACTTTGGTTGACTCTTTTCACGCTAGTTCTGTGATCTGAGGGAACTCGTGAAGTTAGCCCTTACCTTTGGGTTCATCTTATTGATCGAATCATCCTTCCATTCGTTATGGAAGAAAAACATTTTCATGCTGTCATAGTGAGATGCCCCACTGCCTTCTATCATCCTCCTCTTTTTATCGGTATAGGCTTCGAAAGCAATTTCCCACACAAAGGAGTAGCATTGACAAAGAAGGATGTAACCAACTAAAAAGACCTTCACTTAAGCCAGAATGCGCGTAAGGAGCGGTTCCCCTTCCATTAGCATGAACCACATTAGACTCGATCCTAAATAAATGACAGACGCGATCTCCAACATCAAAAAGATGAAAATGTGAAGAAACAATCCCCTTTTTTTTATGTAGGTGCCAAGACCGAAATAAATGACACCTTTGTGTGACTGATTAGTTCCTCGAGCCTACATCAGATACATAGTAGGAAATTCCCACATTAGACTCGAATTCAAACTAGCCATAGGACAGCACCGTCCAATCTCGACCTAATATCACCACCTTCTCATAGAGCATTGGTAACCAAAATGCTGAAGCTCTTCACTTTCGCGCGTGATTCTCCAATGAGGATAGGATCTATGAGTTGTTCAAGAGAGACCCAGTCATATAAAGCGACCATCGATAGTACTCTAGCCATGACTTCATCCACCTACAGGTCCATTCGATAAAGTCCTTCATAGGATGATTCCATCCACATTAAGGGAACAGTTGAATCGTAAACTCGCTAGACGGGAACTATTCTCATGGTCCTGGAAAAATGCACTCGCCAGCAACTCTTAGAGAGCCAGGCGGCCAAGCTCACTCTTGCCTACATCCTTGGGTAGGGTCCTTGGACTCGACTAAAAGACTACTTCGTCGATCAAAGGGAAAGGGAGAGGGGACATAATAGGGGCGCATGGCAATGATGGTCATAAAGACAAGATGTCTTCAGAAAGATTATGACGTGTGCCGTTGTGATCGTGGTGTAGTCGGTTTTTATCCCACTTTGTGAAAGAATCGATAGCTACTAAGATAAGATGTATTCATATATAATTGGCCGCCTTCCTATGATATCTAGGCAATAGACTGCAAAGGGCCATGGTTTGGTTTGGTTATGAAGCTCCGCTCCGTCGGCACCGAGTAGATCCAATTCGCATGTACTTGGCACTTGTGGTGTGGCATCTTTGAATAAAATGGATGCAATCGTACAAGAGTAATAAAATATCCTACGTATCCTATGAAGTCTTTTTTTGGCAAGCCTGTGCCCATTCATGTGTGGACCACATACTCCTTCATGCACCTGGATTATCCTCTCTTTGCTTTGGCCTCCCTTGAATCTAGACATTTCATTGGTTTACTTTTTTATACAACCTATCCCCACAGATTACGGACTACATGGCTAGTCTCTTAATGGTCTGCCAATTTATCGGTCTAGCGTCGGGAGTGGTTGCTATGAGTACAGACTACAATGACAGATTCAAGTGCATGACAGTTGAACGTCTATAGTCCAGAGACAGCTGCTTCTATAAAAAAAATAAACTTTATTGTGGACTTACAAAACGGATTGAGAACTTGCCAGTACACGCTGAGTGAGCCTATGACCGACCAGCCTTTGTTATTGCTTATTCGAAGGTAGACTTGGACTCCTATTTTTAGAACGAAGTAGACTTGGACTTACAATGGTGAGGCCCGCCCCTATTATTGGTCTAGTGGGGTGAGTGGGAAAGGGGCTCCATGTGCTTTTCGTTTAGAGGAGACCCACAGGGAACGAGCGAAAGGCTTATTAGGATTCCCGGTATTCAAGTAGCTAGGGAGGGAGACATGGCTCAGGCTACTCTTGATCTTCTCTTGAATAGCCGTAGTCGTAGTCAAGTCTCCCAGGGATGATCTTTGTTGACTGCTGCTTTCCTTGGTTTAACTTCTTTGAGCTTGAACATGGGCAATTTACTTTTTAAAAGAGGAGTACCTGAGGGTAGGTAACTAAATAGGGAATTTTCTCTACAGGTTAGGAGAAAGTGTTAGTTTAGTGAAGAAGATTAGGAAGGAATCTCTAGAGAGCAATCAAATCCCCTAGCATGAGTCCCCAGGTGGATTGCTTTTTATATCCCTCCTTTATCTTTTTTGAAATAGGAATTGCCGGTCAAAGCATCTTAGCATACGACATCTCCGGGCTTAGCGTTTTAGGGCGACCTTTCCCCAAGGGAGTCTTCCTTCTCATCCTAGGAGGAGAAGTAGGGAGAGTAGGTTTATAATCCAGCAGCAATGGCAAAGGAGGAAGCAGCAAATCCTTCTCACGAATTCAGTGAGAATCCTACCGGTAGTTCTCTTTCAAATGAGAATAGTCCTGACTTTACTGAAAGCTTAGTAAGGGAGTCAATAGACTGATTTACTAATTATGTAACATAGGAAAAGGGGATGGTTACTTTTCCCTCCAATTCCGGTAATCAACGAAGCGTGCTGGGAATACTTATATGAGCCCTCGTCAGGCCGACGTAGAGGAGAGATCTTTGAACTCATTCGAGATAGCCAGATAAGATCGATAACGAAAAGAGGTTCGAGATGCATTTTCATAGATATGCTTCGTAGCTAAGCCAGGGATGAGTTACTGTTAACTGATTGATTTGACTCTTTCTCTTCCCTTGCTGTCTGGCTTACTTAAAAAAGAAATCTCATACCCCATACCAATCCATCCTTTAGCTCTATTTGGAGATAAGGTAGGTTAGCTTATTTTAAAACCCTCCAACTAACTACTTGAACTCTATCTCGTGGGACTGAAATGAGGATAAAACCAGTCCATTACTACATGGCTAGGATAGATGGTGCTCATAGGCTGACTCTTATAGTCAAGAGCAGGTTCGTTAGCACGCTTATAATAAGATCAAAGAAGGATTACACTAGTTTATGAAAACTCTATAGTAAAAGGAAATGAGAAGGTTAGCTGGTAAAGGGTTTGTTTCCTTCGACTCTATCACTCTAGCACCGGGGATTCAAGAGTAGACTAACTACTGGCTGTAAGGGCGGGGAAGCTTTATCTTATAAAAAAGCTTCTTTTCCCCCATGCTGCATGAATCGACCTGATCATCAGATGAAAATACTTGCGGATCTACTCCGTGACCGATTGCCCGTGCCCCATACCGACTGAAAAGAAAATAGAAAAGAATTCTATTACTCCTTCAAGGCAGAAGTAGTGATGGCTTTCAAGGAAGCAGCCGTGTAAAAAATTGGCATATCTTGTTTAGATTGAAGATTGAAGGACCAAAGGCGATCATAGAGTTAAGAAAACTATTGTATTGCTTAAGTGTTTCTCCTTTTTCATCATGCAGTGATCCCTAATCCGATTGTTTATCAATTCCGCATTACCAAAATGGATTAGATGCTTGAACCCATGCTAGCCATGGATTCGATCCAGCCACTTTTTCCTATGGCTACCTCGTTATTAAGGAATCATTTTTTAGTGAGCAGCCATGTCTGGTGGATCAATCATTAACGGTAGAGCGAGCTACACGCCTTTCTGACCCGACAACCCGGGCCCCTGAGCCAGGTTAACAATACCTATAGTCCCTTTTTTTCTCGTGGAATGGACCATAAGGGGCCCCCTATTTTTCATCCTTCTAGTGAGTTAGATATGAGCCAGTCCCGAGCCAGTGTAGGGATCCAGCCAAAGGAGAGTTGCTTGCGGGGGAAACGAGTCCAGTCTAAGTTCTAGCCTGGAGAGAAGAGAAATTCCTGCCATGCCAGCCTCCCAGCAAGTGAGGCAAGAGACTAGTGAGAGGTAAGGGATTCGAGTTGTTCCTATTCCCGGCCAGTGATAGGAAATCAAAGAGCAAGAGGATAACCATGAAGAACCAACCAAGCCAATGAGAGGAGTCTGTTTAGGTATTGAGATAGTCCTCCTTCTGGGTTGACGTGACTATCTGTATCGAGTATACTCACTTTACTCCTTCCTCTTTGAAGTTAATGGAAAGAGCAGTGCTTCCAGTTCCTTTAGCAAGACTTCTATTTTCTTATAATGTGCTTTTGTCGCATGAATAGGAAGATGTTCCAGAAGTGGTTGCATATATAATAAGGGCTTGTGCACATGAAGAAGAAAAGGAATAATGAGCTGTGGCATTATACTTTTTTCAAATAGGTTATTCTCGAAGTGGTCATTAGTAAGCCAAGGAACCGATTGACCCAACGCAAAGAGTTCGTTCATGGTATAAGTCCTTTCCACTAAGAATGCCTACTTTCCTAAAACGAGGGCCGAAGGAAAAGATGATTAAGCCAATAGTATAGTATTCCGAATAAAGAAGAAAAGGGCATATTTACATTCCTCTTCTTCTCAAAGGGCTTGGAGAATATGGGCAACTAGTGAATATGCCGAGAATGGGATTACCGGTCTTAGTTAGAATCTGTTGCAAATGCATGTTAGGGAGGGAAGGATTGCACATTAGTCTGAGTTAGACAATGGCTTCTTTTCTTCTTTGTACGAGCAGGGGATTCGAGAATAAGAAAGAGCCTCTCGAAGGCCTAAGTTGCGCTGTACTCTGGGCATCTTAAAACTTCTAGTGCGCAAGGCTACGTGCCTATCTCCTTCTCACTGAAAGTATGTAGGTTTCCTAAAGGACCTAGTGACTATCAGTAGAGTCCGAAACATCCCTCCCCCTATCGGTGGAGCTACTGCGTTCCTCCTAACCTTTCGTTCCTATCGGTTTAGCATAGCACTACATACCGTAACCGTAACAACAACTCATACAAGTGACTTCTTCCCCCCTCCTCCTCTCTAACTCCTAGCTCCTAGCCCCTAGCAGCTTCTAAGCTTCAAGCTCCTAACAAAAAAGGTAGTCTACTTTACTCTGAAAAAAAGAAGGCTGACAACCAATGGCTAAGGCCTTCTATCGGCCTTTAACCCAAGTTCTAACACCAAGTCCGGTCTTAGGGTAGTTAAAACGGATAAAAGAACCTATGGAGTATGTGTTCAGTGATTCCCCCCTAAGGGTATCAGTTCACTCAGCTTCACCTACTAAAAATAAGAAAGGAGAGAAGAGACAGGACTCTTTCAAGCAATAGCTAAGTGGAATCCTTTTTATAATCCAGTTACATTGCTCCAGCACGGGTTAGGGGGTAAGCAAGGTGTTCCCTCCCCGGGGAAGAGCTTGAAGAGGGGTCCTTTCCTAGTCTTATCTATTTGTTCAAGTTGAGAGTTGAGAAATCACTGGTTCATAAAGGACTACAGTGATAAGAGAAACCGAAGACCGGTATGCTCTGGAGCCACCCCAAAGGTACACTTGAGAAATGTTGCACTAATGGCACAGATAGGTTGTTTTCAAGACAAGACTTGGAGTTATGGTTAACTTGCTTGGTGGGTTTGTGTTCTTTGATAAAAACAGCATTTCGCTTTGTCATTAGAGCAAGAGACATAAAATTAATTAGTAAGAAAGAAATAATAATTATGACAATTCTCAATCTTGTATTCTCCTAACTCACCCCTTTCTATCTCCTCTCTCTCTCTCTCTGTCTCTCTCTCTTTATTATTCCTCTCTCTCCCTCTCCCTCCTCATTCTCGCTCTCCCTCCTCTCTCTCTCTCTCTCCTCCTCCTCCTACCCCTCCCTGCCTTTCTCTCATCCTCCTCCTCCTCTCTCTCTCTCTCTCTCTCTCTCCTCCTCCTCCCTCCCTCTTCCCCTCTCTCTCCTCCTCCTCCTCCCTCCCCCTCCCTCTCCTCCTCCTCCTCCTCATCCCTCTTTCTCACTCCCTCTCTCTCATCTTCTTTGTCTCTCTATATCATCATCATCTTCTTTTATCTCTCTCCCATCTTCTTTGTCTCTCTCTTTCATCATCATCATCTCCTCTCTCTCTCTTTCATCTTCCTCTCTTTCTCTCATCTTCTTCTCTCTCCCTCTCATTGTCACCCCTCTCTATTTCATTCTCTCGCTTCATTTGCCTTTCTCTCTCTCATTATCACTCTCCCCCCCTTCTCTTATCACTCTTCCTATCTCCTTCCGCTCTTTATTCTACTTTCTCTTCACACAAAAAGTAATCAAAATATATTTTCATGTGAAAAGTATTCATGCAAAAAAATTATTCAAACATCTTAGTATGGTAAGAGTAAATATGTACATTGGTAAATGTTTAGAAAGAAAAATAATTAGTGAGAAGGTAATGATACTTATGATAATTCTCTATCTTGAATTCTCTTAACTCATCCCACTTTATCTCTTCACTCACTCACTCACTCACTCTCTCTCTCCCCCTCCTCCCCCCTCTTTCTCTCTCTCCCCCTCCTCCCCCCTCTTTCTCTCTCTCCCTTCCACTTTCTCTCCCCCTCTCCCCCTCCCTCCTTCTTCTTCCTTCTCTCTCTCTCATCTTCTTCCTCTCTCTTTTTATCTTATTTTTCTTTTTCTTCCTCTATTTCTCTATTTTTTATTCATCTCTCTCTCTCTCTCTCTGTTACTCCCTCCGTATCTTATTATCTCTCTCTCTCTCTCTCTGTCTTTTTTCTTCCTTTCTCTCTCTTTTTCCCCATCTCTCTCTCATTGCTCGCTTTCTTCTTCTTTCTCATCTTGCAAAAAGTTATCAAAAATACATTTTCATGTGAAAAGATTTACATGAAAAAGCTTTTCTAAAACCTTAATATGGCATGAATAAAAATTTAGGTAGAAAAATAGTGTTAATTGTCTATCTAGTATTCCCTTTACTCTCCCTTCCTCCCTCTTTCTCTCTCTCAATTTCTTTTTCATTTTTTGTCCTCTTTATCCATTCCTACTTCCTTCTCTCTCTCTCTCTCTCACTATCTATCTCTTCTTCTCTCCCCTCTCTTCTTCCTCATTGTATCCTTCCTCTATGTCTCCTTCCTCATTATCTCCTTCCTCCATGTCTCCTTCCTCCATGTCTCATTCATTACTATTCTTTAACTTTCTTATTCTTTCTTTTCTTTTGTAATCAATCTTCATGTGAAAGTTAAAAATTGATATTCATGTCAAAAACTTATTCCAAAACCTTAATATGGCAAGGGTAAATATGTCAATTAATTATCATTTTCTTCTCACTAATTTTACAAAATGTATTTCACTAACACTAATTATTTTTTTTCCAAACACTAGAATATAATTTTTTTTTATATTCACAATCTTCAATTTTTTATTTTATCAACTATTTTTTTGTTAATTATGTTCTTTACTTTATTAAGTATAATTTGGATCAACAAATTGGGATAATTATGTTTTTAGTACACAAACTAAAATATGTATGATTTTAGTACCCATTTTTTAAAATTTTGTACTGAATCAAAAATAATTAAATTTTAGTATACTATTAATTGCAGTGACAATTATACTCTTAACATCATTTAAAATACACACACACACACACTAATATTAAAAAATAGTAATCTTTGTAGAGAACAATGTTTTATAAATTTGTGATATCATTGTCTACATACTATTATGATACATATCAAGATATATATACTCACTCACATATTATAACATTTATAATATAGATATTATGATACACACACACACACACACTATATATATATATATATATATATAATGATAAATACAATATATATCACAATATATATATATATATATATATATATGTATATGTATTTTATTATATATATACTATATATATTATGATACAGATATATATATATATATATACCAAATACAATGTGTGAGAACCAATGGTGGTGTGGCATAGAGCCTTGCAAACCTTATAAGGTGGCTCCAATTGAGTATTAAAGGTGTTGATGGAGGTTGATGGAAGAGGGTGCTATTCCTCGGGCCTTGTTGTAGAACCCTTAGGAAATGTGCCCAAGAAGTATTCTTTGCTAAGAGAATAACCTTTGAGAAGAAACTTAAATAACTCATGCTCTAATACACGCACCTTCATCCCCAACCATGACACTGCGTAAGAAGTATTTGTTGAGAAAAACTCATCATAGATAGTATTGATTGGATTGGAGGAGGAGCAAAAAAGATTCAACTTCTATAAAGTTTGAAGCCACATGGCTTCAGAAGTAACATTTGCAAGTACTTGACATTCAACTTCTACTGAAGACATTGCACCAACTCTTTGATTCTTTGAACTCCATGAAATTTGACCGATTCCTATGAAATTGATGAATATAGAAGTTGAGGTATCATCATCAACATTTCTAGCCCAATCTACATCTAAAAAAATTGTTAAAAGAGGCAAGCCATATTTAGAAATCTATATACCATAGAAAAAGATCTTTATAATAATTAAGAAGCTATTTTTTTGATGTCCAATGAGTTTGCATGAGATTGTGCAAAAATGGTGTGAGCTTGTTAATGAAAATAAATAAATAAATATAAATATAAATATATATGTGCATGCGTGTGTGTGTGTGCGCGTGTGTCATGTCTATATATATATATATATATCTATGTATGTATGTATGTATAAAATTTTCAATTATATAATATTATATATTGTGTGTCTAACATTTTGAATATATAATATTTATGTATCTATATCATTTTTGAACATGTCATGTTATATATATATATATAATATGTTTGAATGTATAATGTTATAGATTAGAAATTATTTTACACACATATATAAAACATTTATTATTTGAAAATATTATATATATATATATATATATATATATGTAGATGTATTTATATATGTCTATATGCAATGTATATTCAACAATATTTTGAAAAATATTTTAATATGTCATACATTGTTATATGTATATGTTGACATGATATGTATATATATATACATTTCATGTCAACATATCATTTTGTATATTTTTATGTTTTTATAGATGTTATATATCATTTTTGACATTTTTTATCTTTTTCAATTTTTATATTATTTTTATGACATGACAATGACATGCCGACATGAAAAATGAATTGTATTTTGGGAGGCAAAATTTGAGAACACCAAAATTCAATTAATTTTGAGTTTGATGCATATGGAACTAAACAAAAAAATTTGGGTTTTAAAAATCTAATAATTTTGTTTTTATGATACTTTATGATTTTCTTTATTATATTTATATGTATTTAACATGGTATCGAAGCATTACTTTGATTATTTTTCTACTTTCTAAGACTTCATTATTTCTAAACCATCACAAATTATATTTAGTTCTTCCATATACATGCTCTACATGCCTTCTAAATATTTTTTTTACTATATTTTTTTCTTTAAAAATATTTGACCATAATCACCCTACTTTCTCAATATTTAGTTGTTTTTCTAAATTGTCCATTATGGTACCAATTGTCCATATTTCTAGTTGGAAGTACATATTTTAGATACATAAATCAATTGTCCATATTGGTACCAATTCTTAAGAAGTACATATTTCTAGTTGAGAAAATGATGAGATACATAAATGATTATCACCCACAACCTAAAACATTTGATCTAATCTTTAGAAAAAAAGATAGAAAAGAATTTGATCACGATGGTATGATTAATAAACTTCATGGACCCGTATTTAATCAATAAGTTCATTTATTTTACAACAATCAAATAGGTTAGAAAGTTAAATTATTTAGCTTTATTTTATGAAGCCAACACATTTTTTTTTCCGTATGATTAAAAGAGAAGTGTGATTTGAATAATTTAATTTGGGGGTATCCATTATATAATAATACAATGGTCTTTGGGGTTTATGGAGAGAAATTGATTTTGATGTCCATAATCCAATGGAATGCCATAAAAATGTGCAAAAAATAAATATAACACTCTTTTATACGAAGAAAGAATTTATATTTTATTCAAATTTTGGAGAAAAAATCTAACAAATTTTTGAGTGATGTGCTCCAAAATCAAATCATTTACTTTAGTGGAACAAACTTATGCTCATGTACGAAAGAAAGATATCAACCAAGTATCAATGCTAAGAGGCACAAAAACTATTGTTATGACTTCTAAAGGAATAAAAAAAAGATCTTAAAAACTATATAGGGTGTAAGTGATCAAACATAAATTTTCATCTTCGAGTAATGAAAACCCAAAAGCAAAGGGACAAACGAAAAGTAGAGGTGGTAGCTACACTTATTGTGAGAACATAATAAACCATACACATGTTGCATGCTTTAATTTGTATTGGCATTGACTATGATGGAGTGAATGCAAGGCATAAAAACAAAGAGAAGATTTTAATAGATTAGGATGAGCATCCATGAAAAATGTACAATCACTATTATTTATCATTGCATAATTTAAATCTAAAAGAATCATCAACGGTTCATAGTGATCAATTTCATAATAATTAAGCTTTGCTTTGTTTCTATTCAAGATGATTGGTGCTAATGGTAAATATATAATTTATATCAACACATATTTCAACCAATAACATGATAGTTTGGTTGGTAATGTGGTTAGATGCTCTTATCTTGAGGTCATGAATTTGATCACCAAAAATGCCAGCTATGTTCTCTAGGGTGGATAAAAATACATTGCTGATACAAATAAATTATGCATCAGAATACAAAATATAGAGGCTAGTATAATAGCCATATTTGCCTCATGTTGTATTTCAAATTTTTTATTAATGCAATATCTATCTAATAAATTAATATACATAGCCAAGTAATCGACTAAATAAATTGCATTGGATTAATATTATTTTTTTTCTTGTTCATGATATTCTTTTAGAGTAAATCACTAAATATGGTGCTAATAGGAGGTTATGCTACATGGATGACTTCAGTTCCACCATCATCAATAATGTGAAATATTGAATGGTAATAAAAAAAATAAATTTTCATCTGGAGAATTATGTGATTTTTCAAATTTCTTCAAAAAAAAGTAAAATTTCATGTTTTCTAATTCATCCCAATGCCTAAGGACCCTTTCTCATTACAACTCTTTCTAGTATTTATTGTTTTATGATTTTATAAATGTTTGAATTCAAATGTCCTATTGTATCTTTTAAAACATATAAATATAGTATTTGATACTTTTTGTTCATTTCATATCAAGATTTATAATCAACAAAAAACTTAAGCTCAAACTATTCAATCAAATATTGGAGAAGGGTATTTCAAACATAAATTTCAAGCATATTTTCAATTACATGGCCTTCTTCAAGCATCTTATCTTGTGCTTAAACTCGAAAATAGAATGATATCACTGCTCAAAAGAGCATGCATGTTATAGATATGACACATTTCATAAAAGCCAACAAGTTACGTGTGAAAAGATTAAAAAATCAAATGATTTTTAAGGCCTATTTCAAGTGATAGTATATGCTTATTTTGGAAAGAATAATATCTGGCCCAACTAATTAATTACTCTAAAACTCACATTTATGTTTATGTCAATGTTTTGGTATCTTAAATTGGAAACTCATATGCTTCTTTGGGTTTCCAAAAGGAATAGACGACAAGAATCATGAAATACATTAGGTTTAGACCAAATCACATTGCCATCCTATAAATAAAAATAAAAATAATAATAATAATAAATCTTCTTGCATACTGAAGCATACCTAAGAAAATACTTGGTGTTTGACATCATTTTGAGGTCAATATTTTGTACATTGCTTCCGATAAGTATCCTACTAATGTAAGAGTATATGTAGTTGTCAATTAATATTGAAATATTCATCTAATAAAACATCATTGCATAGAGGTTTAAGGTCCATGAAGCCATATTTTATATACAATACTATCTATTTTAAGATTAAAGATAATTTTCTTTACTCACATATGTAGATGAGTATCATATACATTAAATTTGGATTGATTGGAATACAAGTTTACAGTCCTATATTTTTAAATATTTTTCTAATCTTCTTGCTTATAAAGGATATGATGCATATTCTATTCTTTCAAAAGTTACAAGGAAAGTCTTTAATGCTCACAATGATGTTTATACTCACCCCTTTGATGCATGAGAAATAAAAGCGTGATATTTTTCATGTTATCAAATAAATCCCATTGGCTTAATGGAATGAATCCCATTTCTTGTCTTTTTGGGATGTGATTATTGGTAGTGATGTGATTGAGTTTTGTTTAAAATATTCAAATGATACTTGTATTTTTCATGTCTGAATTTAACTTCAATAGTCATGCTAATGATGAGTTCTCTTAATTCTTTCTCTAATTTAAGACCCATAATATCATGTATGTGATCTACAAAGCTATTTCCAAGCTTCTTGCAAACATAAGAAAATGAATACTTACAAATGTTATCTTTGAAATTTTGAGTACTATTGTACCTAACAAATTAATAACTAATAATATCATGCCACTGTTTGAATGCATGCATTTTTGAAATGTAAAAAAATTAGAAATATTGGCTAATTAGCATTGAAACTTAACATGTCAATGGCATATGACCATATTGAATGGGATTTCATCGACGGTATGATACTTCAGTTGGGATTTGATAAAATATGGGTTAAATTAATTATGCTAAGTATTACTCCTGTTGAGTACAAGATCATCCTGAATGGAGTAGCTATTGGTCCGATTATTCCAGATAGAGGCCTAAGGCAAGGTGATACTTTGTCTCCATTCATGTTCATTTTGTGTGTGGAAGAACTTTCTATTACGGTTGAAAATTTATGAAGCACGAGGACTAATTCATTGCTGCAAATTACTCAACAAGTTCCATTGGTTTCCCATATTTTTTTTTGTAGATGACAGTTTGATATACTTCCGAGCTATATCTAATGAGGCACAACTTATCAAGGACTACTTGGACATACATGAGAAAACTTTAGGCTAAATGATAAATTATCAAAAGCATTGACCAATATGTCATATGATTGGACATTTGTTCATTGCTCAATATGTTTCAAATGATGACCATGACAAACACCCTGGTCTTCTCTTCATGATTGATAGGAATACAAAGATCATTTTCTCCAATATTGAAAAAAGATCAACCAGAGGATAAATGGTTGAAAGTTGAAGCATCTCTCTCAAGATGATAGAAATTTTACTTAAAAGTATTGCCTAGGATATGCCAACTTATTATATGAGCCTTTTTCTCTTACTTGTTGGTCTCTTTTAGGATCTTGAGACTTATGAATGACTATTGGTGGGGGAATGGAGTCAATTGTACTGATAAAGTTCATTAGGTGAGGTGTCAAAGCTATTTGTGCGCGTGCTTATGGCCAGAGGAGAAATGGGGAATTGAGTTTAAAAAGGTTCCATGACTTTAATTAGGCTCTCCTTAGCAATTAAGAATGATGCTTTATAAATTTTTACAATTCATTTGCCACTCAATATATAAGGCAAAATACTTCTAGAATGGCGTGTGTTTGGAAGCTAAAATTGGCTCAAAACTAAGCTATATATATATATATATATTGGATAACCAAGAGGTTCAGAGCCCACTTACGTGGGCCCTTACATCCCCTTGGGCCCCCGGAGAACTGAGCAGGTAAGAATTCCCCAGTACCCCCCCTGGTGAGACTTGAACTCGTGATCTCCCGGTCATTGCCTGAGAGTCTTCACCAGCCAGCTCCCTTATGAGAAGGGTCAAAACTAAGCTATATTTGATGAAGCATCTTGGCATTTAAATAATTGGCACCAGGTGAGTTATTCCATATATATAATTGGTATATATAGGAGCTAAAATTGGGATATGGAGTTTTCCATGGATGTCTGAGTCTTCCAATCATTATATAGAAATTGATATTATTCTAGAGTTGATATAGAGTAATATTTCTTCTGTGATGATGTTGTTGCTATCCTCCAAATCACATTATCTAAATATGAATATGAAGATAAATGATAATGAAAATATGATAGGAAAGGCAAGTACTATGAAGTTGGGTTTCTGTATTTTAACTATACTATTTGAAGCAACAAACTCCCAAAAATAGTTTCACCTTGGAAAATATTATGTAGCCTCAATATCCCACCTAAAATTCATTATTTCTATTTGTAATGATGAATGATTGCAGTCATATGCTAACCAATCTGAGTTTCAAAGGGGTTGATGTTAATAATGTCTCTTGTCTTTGCAATGGTATTAAGGAAGATATATTCCATTTGTTTGTTTCTTAGGCGACTTTGTTACTTAGGCAACTTCGTTTGTTAGGCAACTTTGGCAAGCAACAGTTTGTGGCAAGTTTATATCTTCTACAAATTCTTTCATAAGCTGGTGGAATGATTTTTTGTTTTACAGGCCAACTCCATCACAATAAGAAACACATTTGCCACCATTATATGGTCTATTCTATTTGGCAAGATCGCAACAATATCACCTAGAGTGGTTCCTTATTGATAATCATTGGCACATTGATTTCGACTTCTACCATTTTTTCTTCGTGGTCATCAAGTCATTATCACTCTACTCCAGTGACATTCAATGGCACCTAGCTTTTCTTTGTTTTTTAAATTCGTGTTCTCCTAGCTAGGGTATTTTTTTTTTTTCTAAATTTTGATTTTCAAGAACTTATTTTTTGATATTGCAGTGCTAATGTGTGAATAAAAACTTACTATTTTCAAATCTACCATGATAAGTGTGAGCAATATTGTTTGAGTACGCGTCTTTGGTTCTATTTCTCATAATATATTTAATCAATAATGTACTAAAATATAGTCATTATCTCTCCTGCGCCTTTGGTTTTCAATATTATATATATAAAACGAAACGAATAAAATATATTCTCTCAAAATAGAATAGAAAATATTCCAAGACGTCGTTGCTACATCGGCGTGACGTCATAACTGACCACGTCGGATAGCTTGGCCGCCCACTTAGCCGGTCGACGTTGGACGAGGCTCGAGGGCCTTGAAAAATTCAAGACGTGTTCGTTCGCCATTCACTGGTTCTCTCTCCCAGCGAGTATAAATAATTCTCTCTCCGATCCCAAGATGGCGAAAAGAAATGGGGGGGATTAGTGAAAAGAATTGCCCTGTTCTCCAAGATCCACGCCGTGCTGAGAGAATCTTGTTAGCTGCTGGTCAGCGCGAAGGAGAAGGAGCATTAGTGAAAAGAAGCATAGGAAGGTTGGATCAAATTAAAATTGAGCTGTTCGATCTTCTCTGATATTTAAATGAGGATTAAAAGTTTTTAAATGGGTTTTCTTCTGCAATGATCAATTCGTGTTAGTTTTATCTCTTCAGTTCTTGCTTAAAGTATTTTGACCCTTTCCTCCTCCTTGATGAATTCTCTGGTTCGTGCTCCATTTTTGATTCCTCCGATAAATGTAGATTAAATTATCATTATTTTTCTGGGTGTTTCTTCTCAGTTTGTTTTCCTGCTGGGTTTCCGGACCATCCTCACAGAGGTTCGTTTTCTCCACCATTGTGAAAGTGAAACTAGCATCTTTTGTACGGTATTTTTACGTATTTTGGACACTCACGTACGGGTGTGGGTGTGCGTGTGTGTTATATAATATATACATATATGATTATGGGCGTGTATTTGTATGCACCCATATACATCAGCAAGTGTAAATGCATGCACAACTACATATATATGAGTGAGTGAGTGTGTGTGTGTGTGTATTCTGTGCATACTTATACGCGAGCATATATATGTGTCTGCACATCTGTGTATGCATGTATAGTGTGTGGTGTGTGTGCCTGAGTTTTTGTTTGTACAATTTATCTTCATAATATATATCATGTTAATATTTTTCAATCTTGACAAACAATATAAAAATAATTTTTTTTTTCATATTATTCTTTGAAATTTTTAATTGGTTGCCCATCTATTAGATGTTTTAACCAAATTATTAATTTAATTTTGGTCTTGGTGCTCTATATAATAAATATTTATATTTTTGTACTCAAATTTTTGTTTTGCATTCTATGCACCAGATTGTAAAATATTTATTTGCATTTTGACATATTATTATATTAATCCAAAAATGATTTTTTTTTGGGCATGCTATTATTATAAAAATTCTTGGTATATTATAAAACAAATATCATAGCTAATAGATAGGATAAAATAGGGATATGTCAAACTGTATTTTTTAATACTTGAGATCATACCCATAGTCTTCTTTGTTAGGCATAGACTTTTTTTAAATACTCACGTCGTTGGGAGAGGTATAATTTTAGATGTATGAATCCTAATGTAAAAAAAAACTTTTAAGTATTTCTAGGTAATATTTTTTTTCTCTAATTATTACTACAAGTCTAGAGCAATAAATGCTCAATTCCGTAGGTTGGAATTAAGTTTTTTTTTTATTATTTTTTTATTTTTTTATTTTTTTTAGGTTGGAATTATGTTAAATTTATTATGGGGTAAAGAGAAATTCCATGTTTTTTTTTGCCAACTAAACTAATAAATGGTGAAATTCAACTATAATATTTATCATATGGGATGTGTTGGTTCAATTTGGTATTTGTTTTTACCACACAAATATGTTCGATGGAATACCAACTTGACTTGAATGGTATAATTGTGCTCATTTGGGACCTTCATGCTTATATTATTTGGAATAATTGAGCTCATTTGATTAATTTTGTGTTTGTTTCTACAAAGCATAGTGCCTTGGCAAGGAAAATGTAACTCGGTCTTTGTTTTGTTCTTGGCAGGATTTGAAACAGTTACTTACATGTTGAAGGTATGCATGCTATATAGCCATTTTATCATGAACGTATTGTTCATAGATAGGATATAATATGATGGTTTGAGTTGTTAGGGAAGCATCTTCCATGAAGATTTTGAAGGGCACTCAGGGATAATTGAAACAGGTGGGTTACAATGGATGACAGCAGGAAGAGGAATCATTCACTCTGAAATGCCTGCCTCAGAAGGAACTAACAATGGCTTACAACTTTGGATAAACCTCTCCTCCAAACAAAAGATGTAAGTAGAGAAGATCATCATTTATCATGAAGATAAGCATGCCATCTAACTAAGCAACATCATCGACCAATAGTATGGTAGTAAAATCGACTATGAGGCAAGGCTGATGATTGCCCAACTCTAGGGATACAAGTTTGATCCTCGGTGATGCTAAATATGGACCCATGTTATCTATCAAACGCCCTACTCATATTATTAGGAAGGGACTTTATATGCTCTGATCCCGAGCTCCCAAGGCTCATATATGAGGGATCAAGAGATAATATGTGATAGAATGGAGGGAGAGAGGGAGAAAAAAAAAACATAACAATATCATCGTTCATGTGCAATAAACTTTTTGGCATAGGATTGAGCCTAGGTATCAAGAAATAGCAAGCAAAGATATTACTGAAGCTATGCAAGATGGGATCAAAGTTAGGATCATAGCAGGCGAGGCAATGAGTATCAAATCTCCAATCTACACTAGAACCCCTACCATGTTCTTAGACTTCACTCTTGATCCAATAACTCATCTTGTCCAACCAATTCCCAAGTCTTGGAATGCATTTGTATATGTTTTGGAAGGAGAAGGTGTGTTTGGCCAAGTAAGTTCTTCACCCACGCTAGCTCATAACTTATTGCTTTTGAGCAAGGGAGATGGCTTGGAGGCATGGAACAAGACAACTAAACATTTAAGGTTTGTTTTAGTGGGTGGTCAACCATTGAATGAGCCCGTTGTCCAGTATGGGCCCTTTGTGATGAACACCCAAGAGGAGATTGACCAAACTATTCTTGATTATGAAAATGGTGTAAATGGGTTTGAGAAATCTGTCTGTTGGAGATCTTAATTAAGGTTGTTTTAAATGTAATTTTTTTAAATTTTATTCCACAAAATTGCTAATTCAATTTCAAAGACATTATGTGCATAAATTATTTTTATGTGTGTATAGACACACACACACACACACACACACACTCTCTCTCTCTCTCTCTCTATGTCCCTCTCTCTCTGTGTCTCTCTTCCCTCGTTCACTCTCTCTGTATATCTTTCTTGCTTGCTCTCTCACCTCTATTCCTTCCTCTCCTCTCCCTCCCTCCCTCCCTCATTTCCTATATATATAGATCACTCTTTCTCTAGATCGCTCTCTCTCTCTCTCTCCCCCTCTCTCTCCCTCTCTTCCTCTCTCTCTCTCTCTCTCTCCTTCTCTCTCTCTCTCTCTCTCTCTGTATCCCTCTTCCCTCATTCACTCTCCTTGTATATCTTTCTTGCTTTGTCTCTCATCTATATCCCTTCTCTCCCTTCGTCCCTCATTTCCTATAAATAAATATATAAATAAATAAATATATATATATATATGTATATCACTTTCTCTAGATCTCTCTCTCTCTCTCTCTTGCTTGATAGCTATTTTTTGGTTAATATAGAAATGTGGCATAATTCTCTAGTTAGATTAGTGACCAAGAAAGGATTATTATTACTAATATTGACAAGATTAAAATAAGCTAGAGTAAAAATAATTGCATTATGATAATTTTAAATTAAATCTTTAAAAATTGTATATTATGTAAATACATGTCATATGCTTGAATCATAAAAATTAGGTATAAACCAATCAACAATATTTTTTATCATATTTTCATAGTTACAATGCATAATGCACACCACACTATCTTTGATAATTTTGTAAAAAGTAAATATAAATACACAATGTTGTAAATAGAGTTTATTGTAAATACAAATGCTTTTGTAAATTCACACTACTGACTTTACACACACTTGAATTTAAAACAAATACCATAGAAACCAACAACTGAAATCATAAACATATTAGGTAGTATCTTTGCTCTAAATCAAGCATGCAGCTTGAGTTGTTTATCATGTTCCTCACTTACCACAACTTGAGCAGTAATCTAAGCAATTGAAATAGCGAGCAACAAAAAACCAAGCACATCATAATAACATATACTCTCGTACACACTATGAATTTGTTGGAACTAATTTAAGCTAAAAGTCATTTATGATTGTTTTTTGATTTACATATTCTTGTTATTTTAATAAAAAATTTTATGAGTAGAATATATAATAATACATGTCTTTTATTTTATATGTAGATGATTCGATGCATAGAGATTGATTTATACACAAAGATCAAATCATTTATTATTATGAAATATAATATTATTCAAAATCTAAATAGAACTATACAACTTATGGGTAAAATTATAGTACTAGATTTTAATAGGTATATCTTGACTAGGATAATGATGAAGTACTAATTTCTAGTGCCTGTATACTTAAGTGTATTTAATGAGACCAATATGATATAATTATTTTATTCTGACTTATAAAATAAAATATACCATAATTATTTTAAATACTCTTATTCTTGAAATAGTTATTATTTACTTGTACTTGTTAATAGTTATTTTAATTCATACAAAATTAGGTCTAGAAATAGATTTGAGAACTCTATGAATTAGTTAACTTTATCAAGTATATAGTAAATATTTATTGTTGATACAATCTAAGTTATGTCAAAAGAATTATTGATATCCCTTAAGAAAGCTTATAAGTTTTGATATTATCAAATCTACAGATGAATTTTAATCTGATAATTTAAATAAGTTAAATAGAAAGTGTTAAAGAAATAATTATAGATTGATTAAGTTGGAACATCAGTGATTTGATTTAATCAATAAGTATCTGTAATCTAAATATGAGTAGTTTAAGTAGTATTAAGTAACAAAAGGTATAAAATATTTTGAATATGTGAGGGGGTACAATTATAATTATATAGTGGTATGAATTATTATTAATATAAATTATTGTATGAAATAATTTATATTAGATGTTTGAGATCTTATTTAGGCTTGGGTCCATTTATTGCCTTATCTAGATGTCATAAAATATTAAATTTTTTGTTTATTTATTTAGAATATATATGCATATATAATCGGAATAATTAGTTTAATTATAATCAAATAATTTAATTTTATCCAAATTATTCATTCTTAGTAAATTGACATTGATTTTACACACACACGCATGCACACGCACGCACACACACACACACAAAATAAATGTATTAATTCATTAATAAGATATTTAATATAATAAATTGAATGCATCATTTGAATAATGCATTAATTATGTAGTTTATTATTTTTAAAATATAAATAAAATATGGCTTGGTAATGCTACACTACTGTCGCATCATCATTTTCTCTAATCAGGGATGGTGGAAGTGGAGATGTCAAACGGGATGTGTCAGGCCAACATGATCCTTTTTTTTGGTGGCTAACTCGCGCTACTGTGTCGTGCTAGGCACGTTATGATTAGGAGTCATGATGTGCCTAACACAACTCAACTCAAAAAGGGTAGGCCCGACACGGCCTAACTAGCTCGAGTTTGTTGGATTTAGGCTGGTTCATGTTGGGCCCTATGGGTTTCATGCCAGGTCATGCCAGGACATGTTGATTCGTGCTGGGACATGCCAAGATGTGCATTTCAGCTATTTTGGAATTGGATTATCTTTAATTCTAAATATTATAAATTTTAATACAAAATTAATTAATTAATTACAATAAAAAACCAAAATTACAATCACAAGCTACATCTCACAGCTCAAAAAAAATAATATGATATAAATATTATAAATTTTAATTATATATTTTTTGTAATATAATATAAGTATAAATTACGAAATAACAAAGCAAGTTCAAAAGATAAAAATCAATATATCAAAGATCAACGTCAATCCCATAAGTGGCGAATTAAATGTAGAATATATTTAACAATGCAATCCCATAAATATATGATGGTTTCACTAGTGGTAGACATTATGCTTAATCTTAGTTATCATCAAAGTCCCACGAATCATTATCAGCCACCAACTCTTCCACTCTTGTTATAGTTACAGCATGATCCTGGATGTCTAAGCTCAAATCCTTCCAATTCTTATGCATGTTAATGCCTCAATAATATATGATCATAATCTCGATCTCCTATTTAAAATCAGATTCACTACAACAGAAAAAATAGACTTCAATGCTACGTTCAACATTAGAGTAGTTAGTAGATCCCATGTCATTTTAGATAGCACAAGATAGGTGGACTCATATCATTTATATCACTATAAAATATCAAGGTTTATGTTATCGATATGTGATAGGATTAAACAGTAATTGGTATCTAAGTATTGATAAAGCTCGCTCCTATTCGATGGTCCGCCCTATCATTTTCTCCTCGCTAACTGAATAGCGAAGTCATTATCTCTAAATATGATATCCATATTCGTACTCGGAACCTGTCTACTACTACCACAATACCTAGTATCGTAGTATATAAATAGTTCAGTCAACTTGTCATGAATGAACATTTCATGTTGGTATTCCTAGTTCATGCATGAGGATATATTTATCAAAATATTCTCTATCCCTTTCATCTTAACCCTAGGTTCTATGCAGGCAGCCATATGATAGAGAGATGGAATGGTAGACTAGTATTTTAAGTACTTGGTTTTCATCTCAAGATTCATGTCACAAAATGTTTGGTAATCTCAAAACTTTTTAAACATATTATTAATATTTCATATGCACCTGAGTGCAATGCAAGTCATGAGAGTATAAACTAACGAATACATGTTTATTGTGTCATAAAAAATCTTCAGGAATTTTATAAATGAAATTCTTATAGCCCAGTTAGTATCGTCAATAATAAGTTCGTTTCTCTTATTATTGACATAGTTAAATATTACCTATTCATATTAAAGACATGACTACAACATAAAGTATGTATAATTCCAATGACATCTCACATCCGATTGAAATTTCTTTTTCTTCAGGCCCATAGACAAACAGAGACTAACTATCTCATGTTGTATGCAAAGCATATGAAAAAATTTTAGTGAGTTATATATATTTTCTAAAGTGGGGGAAAATATCTTTATTCCCACTTATACTATCAGGTTAATGATATGACACATGCATCTAATATGGAAAATCTCTCATAATAGTTTATCTCTAATGGTCATAATAAACATGTTAATGACTACTCTATTGTTAGATGCATTATCAAATATGATACTATATATTTTATTTTGAATATTATATGCTCTAAAGATTCTCATCATGCACTCATAAATTATCGTGCCATCATGATGATGAATAATCTCTGAGAATCCTAATATTTTTTTTATTTAGTATTCATTTAGAATCGAAGTAGTGAGCGGTGAGACATACATAAGATATATCATCGTGACTAGTTTAGATATCGGACACCACTAACACAACGCCACTATATTCTCTAAATTTATTAATTATTATTATTTTTCTAATTTTTAGTAATTTAATTTGTCATTATTAGATGCAAACCTAAGAATCCTATGATATGCATGCTAAAAATAAGTCTGCATGATACTAACTATCCTTGGATCTCCAAAAATTTAATCGAAAGACTCATCGTGGTGATTAGTTTGGTCTTGCCTTCCCTCCCTAACTCATTGTGGTATATGAAGTGGGTCAACATAAAGGTTGAACTAGATCTAACCTCAAAGACTCCACTTTTGAGTTGGATTTGCCTATGATCTAATGCACCATATTTTTTGGTGTATTGTTCGGCATGTCTCTTAAGGTGCCTAGTCCCACATGAATTCTTACAGGTTAATATTTTTTAATAATATTTGTATTAAGCTGATTCTTAATCAGCATTCTTAATATTTTTATTTTGTATACTATTAAAGTGAGTCCAAACAATTAATTTATTCTAGTTTTTTTAGATATTTGGGTCAAAAATACGGGAGAAACCAAAGTTTCGGTAGCCTCGAACCTTTTCGTAGGATTATCGTTATCCATATTAAAATTTTTTATGTTTATGTTAATGTTAAGTTCATTATCGTCATTAAAATTACTATTTATTATTTTTAATTTGTATTAGTTTATTAATTATATTCTAAATTATATCTTTTTAATTACATTTTATTTTATTTTAAATTATTAATTAAAATAAAAATAAACAAAATAAACAAATTTTAAAAAATAATACCCATACAACATAAAATTTCATTTGCTTGAAGATGCGGTTTAGGGTTTAAGGTTTATGGTTTAGGGTTTAGGGTCTGATATTCTAATCTGATGTCCGATATACTAATCTGATTCCCACACTATAGTATGCACCTAAGTCCCGAATAGAGAGAGAAAAAGAGATGATACGAGCGAGAGAGAGAAAATGAGAATGTCGATAGAAATATGATATAAATTTGATAATGAGAGGAGTATATTAATAGATATAAAAAAGATAATTTAAAAAAATTCATTTTTTTTATTTTTGGATTTTTAAATATTTTTTTTTGGCAGAAAGCCGACAACCATCTGATTTCTATCTCTAGCTGTAGGGAGCGAATCCAAGGATTGAAAAATGTGCTATTATTATTATTATTTTTTTGATTATTGGGTCGGTTAGACTCAACGATTCTATAAGCTTTAGCTTTTGGGCTCGTGGTTGGGCAGAGCCTGATGACTCAAGGGACTCAGGTGGACGTTCGATAGTTAGGTTTGGACCACACCTGAACCCGACTTGAGATTCATGGCATAATTTGGGTCTTGCCGAAGAATCATAACTTTAGGTCAGTCAGCCGAGTTGTGCCTAACCTGGCAATATGCTCGGGAGAGCTCGAGACAGCACAACATGAATTGTGCCTCAAGCTAGCACGGCACGAGCCTAGACACGGTTATGGACCATGCCGTGCAGGGCTAGGGACAACTCAATTGGGCTGTGCCTCGTGTTAGGCATGGGCTGCCTGGCCTACTTGACACCTCTAGGTGGAGGTATTTTTAGAGATGACTTAAGCCGTCTATACACCAACAACTAGGTATTTTTTCGCTTAAATATATTCAAAATAATAAAATAACACATACACGTGTATTATTACCAAGATTAAACAACAATTTTTTTTGGTATATGGATCTCTAACAATGGTATTGGAGGGTGGTTGTTTCGGCATTAATATGGGTGGATGTGCTATACTTTTAAGAGTATTTAAAAATCCAACTAAAATAGAGAGGTTCTAACCTTTATTGAGTCACTTGAACACCGAAACTATTTATTTGTGGATTGTGGTACTATGTTTAAATTTTTGATTGGGATGTAATTTTTTTTCTTCTCTTAATCTTAAGAAAACAATCATCAACGAAGGTGCATGTGCTGGTTGTCGTGGTGATCAACAATGCATGAGAGGATGTCCATTGCCATCAATACCATTTTGTAGAGGTCACAGTAATTGGCAATGCTAGAGAAGATGACTGTTATTAGTGATGCAATCTGTGGAGGTTACCACGGTGATCAATAATGCTAGATAAGATATCTATCGCCGATGATGCCATCTTTGGTGGTTGCTTCAACACTCGGCAATATTGTAAAAGATGATTGCTGATGATGATGTCATATGTGGATGTTATCGTGGAGATCGATATTGTTAGAGAAGATGATTGTCACCGACAACATCATCTGTGGTGGTCATCGTGGTGATGGGCAATGTTGAAGAAAATGATTGTCATCGTCAATGCTATCTATTGGGGTTGTCGCAGCAATCAACAATGTTGTAGAAGGTTATTATTGCTGGTGATGTCACCTATGGAGGTTATTGTAGTGCATGAGTAGTGAAAAAAGTGATGATTATAGCTGGTAATGTTAATTGCAATGGTAAATAGTCATAAAGGATGCATATAGTAGAATTCACGGTGGTAAAAGTAGTTGGCAGTAGAGTTCATAATGGAAAACACAAATGATGGCATAGTTCATGGCAAGCATTGGCTGAATGCACGACCATCATATAAAACTAAAATAGATTCCATATTTATTTTGGGAATGTATATGTTGTGGCATGAAAATGTGCGTGGCATGAGAATGTGTATGTTGCGGCATGAAAATGTGTGGCATGAGAATGTGTATGTTGTGACATGAAAATATATATGACATAAAAATATAAATGTGGTCATAACAAGCATGTATAGTCTTGGGAATACATGACAACAAATATAATAGTTTTGGGCCGAAGAAAAATAAATATATTTTAAATAAAAACTCAATTTTTAAAATATCTAATTGGGCAAGAGAGTTCATTAAATGAATTTCATTTTTTTCCCCATTAGTTTTTAAGTTATCCAAGTCAGTTAGCATGTTGGTCTTGATGTCTTCCACTTATTGGACTAACTAACTTATAGGTATACTCAGCACTAATTATCATAAGATAATTCTATGAATTGAATAACTAAATTATTTTTCCATCTTAAAGATTCATTTAATAATCAATCATTTTAGAATTAGGTAATGATTTATACTTATTATTCTCCCTATCTGAGTCACTACTATTATTAGTAAATCCAAATATAAGTTATCAATTTAATCTTGATTAGTACACTGCTAGCTATATTACAAGATTATTAGGAATTAACATGTTTAACAAATAATGAACAATATATATTCTTTCATTGAGGCATATTATTCATGGTATGTAAGACTAATACCAAATTCATTCAAGAATTATTGGAGAGAACTAAATCTCTTGATATAATTCAAACCAATAAGCTCATTATATTTTTTTTTAGAAAAATATATTTCAATCCACTAGCAACCATTCTCAAATAGAATAAACTTGATAGAACCAACCATATTGATTTGAAAAGAAATCTTGATATTTTTTTGATTGCTGAGAACTATAAATTTGTACTTACAAATTTATGCTCAGATAAACTTCAAAATGGGGCAATAAATGAGGAAACCAAGCTTTATAAGAAATAGACTCCAACATTTTGGCTTATATGTCAAATATACTTTAATATTAATATTACTCCATAATTACTGCCTATGACATGATGTCTAATCTTAAAAAATTGCTTGGAAATTAGGCTAATTCTACCAGGACATTGCCATGAGAAATTTGATGAATACTACAATGGCTAGAAGAACTCTATTAAGGGATCATGTTCTCTAGGTGATTGGTCTTATAAATGAACTAGAGATTATTAGGGTTGAGATTGATGTTGTTTTCTCAAATTGATATTATTCTTTAATTGATTCCAGACTCTGGCAAGCAATTCTACCAAAATTATAATGTGAACATACCTGATTAGACTATGGAAGAATTGCTTGGGGAATTGGTATCAGCAGAATGTACCATTAGGAGACTATCTGGAATATTCATGGCTAAAAGAATTTTCAAACTAAAATTAATGAAGAATAAGAAATTTTAGAAAAATGCTCATGTTCCACTGGGAACTCCTGGGTCATAAGTGAGGGTTAAAAATTTAAAAGAAAAATATTTCCATCATAAGAAATCAAGTTACTAGAAGAAGCAATGTTTGATTTATCTCAACAAAGTGAAGAAGTAATGTAAATCTAAATTACTAGTAGTAGAAACATATTTAGTGATGGCATGTATGAATATCTTGTATGTGGGCATGTGCACCACTTATCATGTATGCAACTATTTATGGAAGTTCTAGAAAATTAGATAAATAAGTGATGGAGAAATTAATTTTCACATGAGAAATTGTACCAAGGCGGGCACTGTTGCAGTGTGAGAATACATGCCTCATTTTGAGAGAAATAATATTTTAATTTTAAAAGATTATCTTTATGCATATTCGATTAGGAGAAACTTGATTTCAATTTTCCAATTTAGTTAAAGATGAGTTCTCTTTTTTATTCAATGATTTTGTAATAATTTATTTAAATAAAAGGGTTCTCTTTTCTGAATTTTGATATATTTAAAGATAATTTTTATGTTATTAGAACTATTTCTGCTCTACTACAATAATGGAAATCAAATAGCATCAATGCCTTGTCACATAAAATAAAATAACCTTTTGATATGAACCAAATCTATCTCTGGCACTTGCATCTAGGTCATATAAATCTAAAATGAATATCGAGGCAGCCTCTTAATATCCTTCCAATTCTCTATTCTTTTGGCTAAAATTATCTTAGTCATTCATTAATGGGCGGGTAAATTTCTTTTTATAATCAGAAGATTAGAACTCCTACGCACGATGATTCAAGAAATCGAAAGATATTGATTGTTGGTTTTCCTACTATCCAATTATATCATTAATGCAATTGAAAGAGCATGTAGACTATTCTTAAGGGATGGTCCAAAAATTGGTAGATATAAATCTTATCTCTTGGAAAAATGTTTGTTTGCTTACATCCCTCGGAGGCCTCTGTATCCTGAATATTTTCATATGGAATAAAATTTTTTTTATTAAAACTCTTTGACGGACAAATAGAAAGGAGGATTCACTTTGGATTAAGTGGATTTATCATTTTTACCTTAATTCCCAAAGCTTTTAGGATTACCAGATATCAAACGAAGACCCTCCTTTTTGAAAATCTCTAATCTCTATTAGGGATATCTTGATTAATAAAGTAGACTCCAAGGAAAATGCTAAAGTAATGCGGAATATATGGAGGGATAATGGTAGTATTATTTCAGATGCATACAAATTCTTAATTGGGATAAACTCTAAGAAAGATAAACCTTGGACAAAATTAATGTGGATGAAGAATCACGTGCCCAAGCACGCTATAAATTTATGGATCACCAAGCATGAAAAGCTTAGAACTAGGGATCATGCATTCTCAACACCTAAAAAGATTGATTCTGAATTCTACAATTTTTCAGAATCCATGGATCATATCTTCTTTGTTTGCTGCTATTCTAGGTCCATTTGGAATGAATTAAAATGCTGTATAGATATTAAAGAGGGCATGAACTCCCTCTCTTTGAACTTCAAAGACTTCAAGAAGTTGTACATGGCGTAAACACCCAAAAATAATCTTTGAAAGATATGTCTTGTATCAGTTGTGTATCACATCTGGAGAGAAAGAAACAAAAGACTATTTGAAGGCAAAGTTCATGATCCAGAAATTTAGTTAAAAAAATCAAAACTGAGATTTACGTTTTTTTTATCAAAGAATGTAATAGTTTGAAACTTTTTTAGGGTTGTACATAAATTTTTTATAATGAATTTATTGCTAAAAAAAAAAAAAAGAATATCGAGGCGATGAACTTTTGAATGTTTTTCTTCTTTAATTTCTTTCATTTACACCATAAAAGTCTTCTATGGAACTCTATTTAAATCTCATCTCATGTACATTTAATAATTACTAACAAATCATAAATAATAAAGAAACTTCACTTTATTTCTTCATTGTTCACTTGATTTCTTTAAAAATAATTACTAACATGTAGGTATGCATGCTATAATGCTATTTTATCATGACTCATTATCTAGAGAAAGAATATAATATGATGGCTTGAGTTGTTGGGGAAGCATCTTCTATGAAGATTTCAAAGAGCGCTCAGGGATAATTGAAATGAGTCCGTTAAAATGGATAACAATAGGAAGAGCAATCAATCATTCTGAAATGCCGACCATGGAAGTAACTAACAATGGCTTACAATTTTGGATATGCCTCTCCTCAAAACAAAAGATGTAAGTAGAGAAGATTGTCATTTATCATTGAGATAAACATGTTATGTAACTTAGCATTATCATCGACCAATAATATGTTCATCTATTTGGAAAATGGGCAAAAGCGAGACTAGTGATTGCCCAATCCTATAGAGATGCTGAATTTAGACCCATTCTATATGTCAAATGCTCTACTAATACTAATAGGATGGAGTCTTACATGTTATGACCCCTGGCCTCCAAGGACTATATATGAGGTACCGAAGGATAATATGTGATAAAATGGAGGGAGGGAGGGGGACAAAAAAACTTAGCAATATCATCGTTCATGTGCACTAAACTTTTTGGCATAGGATTGAGCCTAGGAATTGAGAAATTGCAAGCATAGACATTGTTGAGGCTATGCAAGATGGGATCAAAGTTAGGAACATTGCAGGCGAGGCAATGAGTATCAAATCTCCAATTTACACTAGAACCCCTAATATGTTCTCAGACTTTACTCTTAATCCACAAACTCATCTTGTCCAACTAATTCCCAAGTCTTGGAATGCATTTTTGCATGTTTTGGAAGGGGTAGGTGTGTTTGGAAAAGTAATTTCTTCTCCTATGCTAGCTCATAACTTACTGCTTTTGAGCAAGGGATATAGCTTGGAGGCATGAGACAAGGCAACTAAACTTTTTAGGTTTGTTTTAGTGGGTGGTCAATCATTGAATAAGCCCATTGTCTAGTTTAGGCCCTTTGTGATGAAAACCCAAGAGGAGATTGACCAAACTATTCTTGGTTATGATGAAGGTGTAAATGGGTTTGAGAAATCTATCTCTTGGAGAACTTAATTAAGGTTGTTTTAAATTTAACTTTTTTGAATTTAATTCCACAAAATTGCCAATTCAATTTCAAATACATTATGTTCATTCATTGTTTGTGCGTATACACACACTTTTTTTTTCTCTCTCTCTATGTCTCGCTCTTCCCTCATTCACTCACTCATTCACTCTCTCTCTCTCTATGTCTCGCTCTTCCCTCATTCACTCACTCATTCACTCTCTCTCTCTATGTCTCGCTCTTCCCTCATTCACTCACTCATTCACTCTCTCTCTCTTTATGTCTCTCTTCCCTCATTCACTCTTTATATATCTCTCTCACTTTCTCTCTCACCTCTCCCCTTTCTCCCTTCTCTCCTCTCCTCTCCTCCCTCATTTCCTATATATACATATCACTCTCCCTCTAGATGTCTCTCTCTCTCGATAATTATTTTTTGGTTAATATAAAAATGAGGCTCAATCCTCTATGTAGATTAGTGACAAAGAAAGGATCATTATTACTAATATTAGTAAGATTAAAATAAGCTCGAATACAAATAATTGCATCATGATGATTTTGATTTAAATCTTTAAAAGTTATTTTCTATTATTTTCAAAATATACTAAAAATAATGGAATTAATTAAATGGTGTACAATATGCAAACAATTTTCACATGCTTGAATCGTAAAAATTAGGTATAAATCAATCATTATTTTTTATTGTATTTTCATAGTTACAATGCATAGTGCACACCACTCAGTCACTGATATTTTTTATTGTAAATACATATGCTTTTGTAAATTCACACACAACTAAAGTTACACACACACAACTAAATTTAAAACAAATATTTCCTTGTGTTCTTTTTTTTTTTGTTTTCTTTCTACTAGTATCATGATATGCAATTCTTTGTTTTTTTTTTTTTTTTGCTTACATATTACTTTGATCCTCTCTTTCATCTTTCATTGCTTATTTTTTTTCTTTTTATTTTTCTAGTAGTCTAATGGGAAGACATGTTTTCTATTTAAAATTTTTTCCAAAATAATGCCGCAAACAGCAGATAAAAAAACAAGTAAAAAGTAATAATTTAAAATATTACATTTTTTAAATCAAACCAAAATAAATTAAAACAAACCAGTTTAATTTTATCCAAACCAATTTCATCAAACTAGATATATCATACTAATATGTACACCTTGGGTTGACCCAACAAACTTATGTTCTACCCTAGGTGGGTAGATTGGGACTATTCTATTGCTTGAATTTATTAAATACCCATCATGTGGATTTTAGCTCTACATGTAGATCTCAAAACTAATTCTCACCCATTGGTTTAACAAAATTTCTAGAATTTAAGATTTTGTTAGAAAATCACTTGGGAATATCAACATTCTTACTAATACATTTTCTTTTCCCTTTAACACATAAACTATTCCTTGATCTAACTTATTCCTAAGAGCGGCTAAAGTAAAAGTACTCATATAATAAATATTTTGTTCAAGAATCCTATTTGTCTCATTATAAGCACTTAAGGAAAGCAACAAATTTGTTATTCAATTCTTATTTAACGTGTCATGTCAAGACTATAAATACTAATTAATTGAATTAAATTACTAACAATTTAATTCAATTAATCTCTTATATATTATTTCGAGACCTTCCACTTAACTTATTCAATAAGCCACATAAAAATCTACTTGTATGGTTTAATACTATCAAAACTTATAAGCATCCTCAAGGGACTTCATCAATCCATTTTATAAGACATGAATTTTAATAATGATTAATATTCACCATACAATTTATAAAATTATCCAACTCATCAAGTTTTTTAATCAGATTATAAATATCATCCTTTATGAGTCAAAATAACTAAAAATAACTGTACGTATTTATCAATTATATCAATATTAAGAATAATAATGCTTGTAATAATGACACCGTATATGTTTTTTTTATATGTTAGTATAAAATAATTATGCCGCTTTAGTCACGTTCAATACACACAAGTGTACTAACACTTGAAATTAGAATTTCACCATCCCCCATAGTCAAAATAGACCTATTGAAATCATGTGTTATAATCTTACCAATAGAATATCTAACTTAATCTAGATTGTGAATAACAAACTTATATTATCAAGAAATAATAATTCAAACTTTTGTATGTTAGTCAAATTTTATGTACCAAATCATTTTGTATATAGAATAATAGACGCATGTATATTTATCTTAAATATAATCTCAACTCATTGTCATTCAAAAGAAAATCAAAAAGAATCAAACCATCAATTAAAAGGAAAAATAAATAAAAAATAACTTTTAGCATAAAATGATTCCCACATAATGCATCTCAAATAAGTAGGTATCATAGTGCATGAGAAATTAACTTTGCATTGGTGTTAATGTAGGTGCACAAATGCTACCCAACCAACACATGATGATGTATATTCGGAATGAAAAAAGCATTTATGACGTCAATCATAACTTTTAGAAGTGTTTGAAAGTTAATTGAGATGTAAAGCACCTGATTGATCAAATACAAGAAGTGTGATTGATTCTCCTCAACCTTTTACTAATATCTATTTCTGTTACCTTAGAAGCTCGTACAATTCTAACAAGTACTTTTTTTCTAGTCACCAACACTATTTTGATGGAGTTTATTGGGCTATGTGTTTTTTAGACTTGTTCCATGTCCCTCTATATACTCTTGAATATTGGAACTTTAATATTCTCTAGCATTGTCACTATGCAAAACTCTAACCTATGGATTGCACTAAGTGCCAATTTTTTTGTGAAATCTCTGAAATAATAAATTCACTTCAACCCTGGACTTCAACAAGCTTAATTAGGTCATTATGGTACAATCTTCAATAAATGCAATAAACCAACATGATTTGCTTAGAGTTGATAATTCTGATGGACCACATGTCCACGACCAATGTAATGTATACTAGAAAAGAAAATGTAATGTTTTTTTTTTTCAAATATAACTATAATGAATATGATAGTTTTTTTGTCAATTCGCAAAACTCACAATGGAAAGAATGAGCATTATACTATGCAAACAAAATTGGAAACAATTTCTTTTAATAAGCAAAGGAACAACCAAAATAAAACACACTAATTTCTTTAACTTAGATTTTTGTTTGCTATTTTTATTACTAAGAAAATTATAGAAAAATTCATCACCGTTAACACATCTGGGGTTTAGGAACTCAAAAATCCTTGTTTGGCGTGTGATGCACTAAACTCAATAATTTTTGAGTTTAGGTGTAATATTTTTTTCCTTCACAAAATATGCTTGAAACTAATTGCATTGACATGCTGCATAAAAGAAGAAAAAAACAAAAAAAAAATGTTTATATATAAAATTGTGTATTTGTATATACTCATATATCTGTGTGTATATGTATGGTGATATATATACAAAAATGTTTTCAAAAATGCTTTCAAAAATATTTATATGGTGATATAAAATTGAGAGTATATATATGGTGTATTTGTATATATTTATATGATGATATAAAATTGAGTTTAGGTGTATTATATATATATATATGTGTGTGTGTGTGTGTGTGTGTGTGTGTTTATATATATATATATATAATGTTTTCAAGTAGCTATGTCATATATATTTCAATATATAACATGATTTATCAATATATGTATATATATGGTGATATATATTTCAATATATCATTATGTGCGTGTGTGTTTATACACACACACACACACACACACACACACACACACACACACACACACACATATGTAGACACACACACAAATTGATATATCTTGAATTATATGCTATTATATATATATATATATATATATATATATATATATATATAGTGATATATCATAGTTTATACACACACACTCACACACACAATGTTATATCATGATATATGCCATTCTATATACTATAATATATATCACTATATATATATAACTATGCACACATATTATCATATATCATGATATATATACTATTATATACATTTAACAACATATTATATACTTCAAAATTTTTCATTCACACACACACATATATATATGATGAAAAATAATACACCCGGGTTCAAATATTTTAGAGTTTCATATATCACTTGCTCAATTAGGAATTTCTGGTTCTTAAAATTCAACTATTTGACATTGATGTAGTGCTACATAAATTTTTATTTATTATTTTTTTAATTTTCTTTTTTTTTTTTGTGTAGTTTGGAGGGCTTAAATGGTATAAATATAACAACGAGAACGAAAACAAAGTAATTTTTATTAAAATTATTTTAATTTTTTTAATTAATTCACTCTTATATTAATCATTGTTCGGACGTCGGGTTACGTTTCTTGGTCACAAGGTAATATTGGTGTGAGGAAAAGGGGCAGTGCGCCGTGCGCGTCTTCTTGTTGCTTCTCCTTCCTTTTTCTTCCCACAAATCATTAATCAATCTTGATTCGTGCTCGTGGAACATGAATGCTTGACTTGATCAGAATGTAAAACTTAAATCCAAATGAAGAATGAACATAAAACTTCCCAAGCTCCTGAAAATCATCTTCTTTCTATTTACTCTCAACGCCATATCCCTCTACCTCTACCTAACTTACCTTGTTCATATCCGCACCACTAAATCAACTAACGAAGGCTCCAAATATGCCAGCATAAGTGATCATACATCCATTCATAGCTTCAATTCATGGCCAAAGCCTCCGTCTTATCTTCCATGGACTCAGAGTCGAGTGGCTTTTCGCTCCTGCGAGGGGTACTTTGGGAATGGGTTTACGTCAAAGATTGAAGTAATTCCCCGTGAAAATGGAATAGATTCGGCAGGATGGTTTCACTGCTTCTACAGCGAAACGTTGCAGAGCTCAATATGTGAGGGAGGAAAGGTGCGGTTAGTTCCTGAGCGCGTGAAAATGTCACTGGGTGGCGAGAAGGTGGAGACGGTAATTGGGAGGGTAGAAAACGACGAGTTGCCAGACTTTCAGAGCAGTGCATTTGAGCTTTTGAGGGCGGGCGAAGATGGAGGAAAGGTTGTTGATGATAATTTCTTGAACAAGTATATTCCTCACGGAGGTATTGAGAAGCATACCATGCGTCAATTGATCGGATCAATGAGAATGGTGGATCACGATCAGTTTATTTGTGATCAGGTCAGTGCTGGAACTCATGTTTCTATTTTCTCAAGTCTCTAATTCAACAAACATCGCTATTAACTTCCATCTTCATTATATATATAAATGCTTATTCTCTCGTCTCTTCGTCAATGTACTTCTATGCTCTGAACCGGGTTCTTCGCCCATTAGTGATTTTTCCTGCTTGCAGTGGATCGAAGAGCCTACACTGCTGGTTACAAGATTCGAATACGCAAATCTTTTTCACACTGTGACAGATTGGTATAGTGCATATGTGTCTTCTAGAGTTACTGGACTGTCTCATCGACCTCATCTGATCTTTGTAGACGGACACTGTGCTGTATGTATGCTCTCAATCCTTCACTCTCTCTTTCTCTAAATTGTAATTACTGGTTTTACAGCAATTCTAGATGTTCGATATACTAGCTTTAGATTGATGAATCTTGATATCACATGTCACAGATAACAAAGAAGATGAATACAGAATGAAAGAAATTCAAACTCGCATTATTACTAGATATTTTTGTATGATTTGAAATTTTATAAATATGTAACAATGATTTAACCATGGCGATTCTGAATAAGCTTCTTCTTTGAGCGAGTTGGGTGGTTCAGTAAACATGTAGTTGACTCCATTTTGATGGAAAGAGTTCCATTTTATCAAAACAGTAGTTGTTTCCACGAAAAAATAAGGAACAATTTCAATCATGGATTTTAAACCTTGGGTCTTGATTTTTTTTTGAATTTTAGATTTCCCGACCTTCTGTTTTCTATATTACATGGGGGACTTCTTCCAAAAATAGGTGATCTAGTTAGGTCAACTAGTCTTACTCTACAATACCTAAACTAGTTGGTAGAAAAAAATAAAAGGAAATTTTTTTTAAGAAAATAATGGATAAAAGAAATAAAATCTCCACTTTTGGTCGCTTGTTGTTCCTTAATAAAGATTGTTTTATTGTGCATTTAGTTAATTGTTCATCAAGCTGTACAAATGCCTTGGAGCTATTGCTAGATGCTCACTTGGGGAATATTTAGTAGGGAAGCATTTGATTGGGTGTTTTGCAATGGTTGGTTTTTGTGAAAATTATTCAAATGAGCATTTTCATCTAGATAATTGTTACTTGGTAGGCGCCCAACTTAAGCCACATAAATGTAGAATAAAAGAATAAAATTATACATATATCATCAATGTATAAATTATGTCATTATATAATAGGTAAATATGATTGAGACGTTCAACATGTTAGGTACTTCTATCAATAATATAGTAAAATAAAAAATAATAAAAAAAGTTATAAATTTGAGTTGTAACACCTTTCTTGCATATAGTGGGTAAAAATCTAGATAATGCTAATTTATTACAAGAGAAATGTAAGTTGAGATTATTTTAAGGCATCCATGAAAATATTTATTAGCTGTCTTGTTATTTGAATATATATTATAGCAATGGTGAATTTTTGATTTTTTTTTCTCGAGAAAGAAATAATGTCATAATAGATTTTATTTGCTCATGAAATATTGAATTAGATATTATATTTCTTTACATAACTATCATGATAAATAGTATAAAGAAAAAAGAGTGGATACTCGATCTCCTTGAGATTATTCTTACGAAATAATAATTTATTTGATATTTTTTAAGAGATAAGATTATCTTTATCTTCATGAAAAATATATAATCTCGTCATAAGCTCTCTTAATGCATATTGGCGTCTAATTTAAATTTGAATACTCAGTTAACTGTAAGTGTTCATGAAACCATGATCCATAAAAGAAATTAGATTATATTATTTCTAAGAAAAATATAAAAATTTAAAATAATTTTTTCTTAGTATAAGCTAGTGTCCAAAACTTGAATTTGATTACTTGATTGTAAGTGCTTATGATCTTAAAAAAAAATTTGATACTCGTGACTTTTTTTTATCTTAGTTTGTGAAAAGCTATATCAAAGTAATTTTATTAAGAAAAATCTAAGAAATGACTAATTAAATTATTCGTATGAGTTATATATAGTTTGATGATAGTTATATAATTAGTTTTCTTTATAATTTCCCAAAAAATAGAGTCCACTGGAAGAGTTATTTTGGACAAGAAATTGATACTTAGGTCAATCAGAGTATTTGTTAGAATACAACAAAAAAAATCAATTTCTTTAAAAATAGTAATAGTATATCTCATTAGTGATAAATACTTTCTCTTTTAGAGTTGTCTATCATTTTTCTTAGAAAATATTTGAGTTTTACAATGTCTTTTATCTGTAACTATGATTGAATATATGTTTTGAGTTGAATATTTTCAACTTATCTTTTTTTTGTAATCATAATTAGTGTTGCACGGATATGTCACTGGACTACCGTGTCCACGTGTCGGACATGGCGACACGGTGCGGACACGCGTCGGATACGTGTCCGATATGCCACGTGGCGTATCGTTGACAAATTCCGTATCCGATACGCCACGTGGCATATCGGATGTCCAGTGGCCAACGTCGCCGCATGGGCGACGTTGGCCATTTGACGCAGGCAGCTGGGGCGCGATTTGAGGGGGGAGGCAGAGGGCAGGCGCGAATTGAGGGGGGGGGGGAGGCAGGGGGCGGGCGCGAATTGAGGGGGGGGGGGGGGCAGGGGGCGGGCGCGAATTGAGGGGGGGGGAGGGAGGCAGGGGCGGGCGTGAATTGAGGGGGGGGGGAGGTAAGGGGCGGGCAGAAATTGAGGAGGGAGGCGGGCGGGCAAGAATTGAGGGGGGAGGCGGGCGGGAATTGAGGGGGGGAGGCAGGCTGGGGGCTAGAATAAAATAAAATATTTTAATAAAATAAAATAATTTAGTCAGACATCAAGATATATTAATATAATTTAGAGCTTTATACGTGGATGAAGGACAGAGATGAGAATTGTTATTTTATTCAGAAAAAATTAACTATGAGATAATTATTATAATTTATATTCAGACATGATAAGAGCTAGTCATTATCTTTATGAATGTTTTATATTCTAGATCTTTACGCACTATTTTAATTGGAGTGTTATAGTTTATTAGTTTTTAGTTTATTCCTACTTTTATTTTATTTTATTTTATTATTGAAGAAAATACCTAATATGTGAGTTATTGCAGAGAACACCTAATATGCCTCAATTTATTGACCTATTATATATGAACATCAAATATATGTTTCATTATGTGAGTTATTAGATGTTATTTGTTTTTGGCCTATTGTTCAACACTATCAAGAATTAATATAAGAGAAAATAAGATCAGAATTAAATTTCTTGAATGACAATTTATGGAATTCATAATTACCTAATGTTTTTGGCTCATTTTTTAACACTAACTAGGTAATAATGAATAAATAAAACATGCCAAAGGAACATAAGACTATGGTGAATATTGTAATATCTAATGGTTTTTAGAATTTGTCATTGCCTATTATAATTCAATTAACAAGTGAAAAAAAATAATAAATCTGATAGTTGGTCCATCATGCTTTGTTGTCTATAATATTTGATCTCGTCTCTAAAAATAATTATTATCTCATATTTGTCATGAACCATTTTCCTATAGTGTGTGCATTAGATTGATGCTCTCATATTTCTTTCTTTCTTTCTATATATATATATATATATATATATATATATATATATATTGTGACTATTATCTTATTGATTACTAACATATGTAAAATAAGATGTCTTTCTATTGGCCCTTAATTTGTCTTGTATATGCTAAATTATTCATTGATGTGATTTTGGTTTGGTGAAAAATTCACCATCACCCAAGATTTGTCTATGAAATACTAAAAAGTAGTCTGGTAGTGAATATAAAAATAATATGCCAAGAAGCCACTTTATATGTCTCTCTTTTTGATATATCAATCTCAACTGAAAAAATTTCCAAAAATTATGCAGTTAGTTGAGTAAATGATGTAAAATGAGTAGTAATTTGCAGTGATTCTTTAGTTGCCTTTAGTTTTAGTCCATTAAGTTGTGAAATTATCATATATTTCCATTATTTAAGATAAATATAATGATGGTGCTAATTCGCATAAGATTTTACATGTAGTACAAAATGAGAAAATTAATATCAGCTCAAACTTAATGTGCATTCATATAATAATCAAAAGATGAGAAACAATGTGTAGTCATCTCTTCTTCATCTTATCGCTGAATAGTTTTGTTGTCATGTAGTTTAACATTTTCTAACTAAAGTGTCGCATCCGAACTCTCAATATCTACTATAAGTAATTATGGTTTTCGAGCTTTCATGTATAAATAGTCAAAATTTTAACTTCCTCCACAAGAAGTGTAATAAATCATAAAGCAAGCTCATAAAAAACTATAGCACATTAAGCCCAGCTTCAAAGTAGCCTTACGGTGCACCATGTTGTATCAAATAAATTTGTTGCACAATAACCCTAGCTGCACTGTAGCCACCACATGCATGCAACACCATGTCTGCACTCGAGCACACACACACACACATGCACCTTTTGTGGATTGTAAAGATTGCATGTGGTGGGCATGTGAAGGAGGAAATGGGGGAGGTGCATAGTTGCTGTGCGCCTTCTTTATAGTGTAAAAGTAAAACTATGCATGTATGTGCATTGTTACAATGCACATGTTTTATTTTTCTGAAAATTTTAAGGGTTTTGATATCAGTTTGAAATTAATGCTTAAAATATAATATTTCAATATAAATTAAACTATAGGGTATGCCATTATATACGTAGTAAAATTGATTGAGACAACTTACATAGTTATGTGTTGAGTGTTTTCATTCATAATAAAACGAAGACACAAATAAAAAATAAAAAAATTATAAACTAAAAAACAAGCTGAAATTATAATATGATGTGTGGTGCAATGTAATATAGTGTGGTACAATGTGGTGCATGTATGCAACGCTGATATCGTAAAATAAGCATTTAATAGTACTTACAAATATATGTGCATTGTTTTGTTGTTATATATATATACTTATGGAGGAATAAAAAAACATTAATCATCCAATATTTGTTTGGATGAGGTTAATACAAATGTTTAAGAATGGACATATTAGAGAGAGATATTAATAATTATTTTCTAATCAAACCCATGAAACTAGATACTACTTAGTAACATAGTTAGACCCAAATGAGACATCATGCCATGTCAGACACGACATGGTTCATGAATAATTAAGTAATTTTTTAAGATTTCTACTCAATAGGATTTTGGCTTTGATATCATGTTGAAATTAATGTTGTAAAAAAAATATTTCAATATCACTAGATATTATGAATAATCTAGTATGAATAATCTAGTATTTGACTAGCCGAGGTATATATAGATATTAATATTATTATTAAAATTATATGATTCACGGTTTGATTTATGATTCAGTAAGTAAATGATTTGACTCGTTAAAAAAATCAAAAATATGTATAAATCGAAGATTGAATTGTTGAATTGGGAACTTATTCACACGAATCGATTTAATATTGATTCTTAAGGGACGAAGATCCTTAAATAGTTATGAAAATAAAAATTTAAATAAAAAAAATTATCAACTGTATGAATTAATTAATGAGGAAAAAATAATTTCAATCTTTGTTATTATGAATTTAATTTAAAAAAATAATAAAATACCAAAAAAGTTACAAAAATAAAAACTAAAATACAAAAAAAAAGTAACTGAAGGAAATAAGAATTAATTAGCGTGAAAAAAAGTTAAAATTTAATTTACTATTTGATTCTCGATTCATTAATTAAGTATTTCAATTCTTGATTTGAATCTTGATTTAATAACTATGGATGTTAATGATTTTTTTGTATGATCCACCCATTGTAGGAAGAGTAGACATACTAGAGAATTGTATTAATAAATATTTTCAAAGTAGAGATTTATGACATTATAAACTACTTAGTGACATATTAAGACAACTAGAGAAGAATATGTACATCTTTCTAGTAAATTACTTTAATATATTTCTCATTCTTAAAATATAATTATTATTACCACTTGTCTTTACTCATTAGATTTCTTAGTTATAGATTTATCGAAAAATATTAATAGCAATTATAATTATTTCCTATTTACTTTATTCTATCTTTGCTCTTTGAATATTAAAATACTTAAAAATAAAGTATTTGAAATTATTGACTATTATAGTATTTAATTTTATTTTTTATTTTTTATTGTATTTTATTTATTCATTGATATACACATAATTTTTGTTTTTATGAGTTATTTTACTAAATAATTTATGATAATTTTTTCCCTATTGATATTGTTTCGTAGAAATGAAAGATTTCATTTAAATTTTATTTGATAATGAACAATATTTTTTTTTCAATAATTAGGTATCCTACTAAATGTTTGATTGTTATTGATCATTTGTTTAGTTATTCGTATTTTGATCATTAATTTTTAATGGATCTGGAACTTTGAATCTCAATATTAAAGACGCCTTAATATTAAATTGTAAGATCAACCAGATATAAAATCATATTGATTTTCTATCTTATTCATAAAATCTTTGTAAGTAAGAATTTATTTGATCTGATCTACTTAGATATTTTGGAACATAATAAACCTAATACTCAAGATGATTTAAGGCATTTTGTCATTTTCATTAATGATAATTCTTAGTTGACATAATTTTTTATTATTTTTTATCTATTTTACAAAAAATTTAAAATTATAAAATTATTATAAGTGACAATATCTTATAGTACTTGTTTGTGAGTTTTAGGACTTGTGATACTAATCATGAGATCATACTCTAAGATTTTGTGCTAGTATATCTCAACAAAATGAGATTGTAAAAGAGAAAAATAAAGATTTAGTTGATTAAAATATTTTTCTGTGATATAAGTCTTTCAAAATATGTTTAGTGAAGTGTTATTTTAACTATAAATTACTTGATTAATTAAATATCTAATTGTGTTTTTCTTGTTGTGTTTTTCTAAATTATGCTTATTTTAAACATATTATCTTGTTTAATCTCGAAGTTTTTTGGAATATTTATTTTGTACAGAATCTTTTTATAAAACATGATAAGATAATATTCATAGTAATAAAATATCATTTCTTGTTATCCTAGCAATCAAAAAGGAAATATGTATTATTTGTCTGAAGCTTATATAATATTAGTTGGTTAGAATAGACATAATGAATCTTTGAACTTGGGCCTCCAACAAAGAGTGAGGGTCATCATTTAGGTATTTTTGAATTTGGTAATTCATATTATGAAAATTTTTATATTGAGTTATCACACATATCAATAAGTATAAACTATTTTTTTTTTCAAATTTTTTTTATCCTTTCCTAATCTTTTCTTATCAATCCTAGAGTAAATACATATGATAAATTTTCATACTGGTACATCGTTTTAGTTGTGATCGTATCTAAGCATGTTTAACTTTAAAGTTCTTATGAGATCCATTACATTAGTAATTGTTTAAACGCATCTATACAAAAATTTGAAGTTAAATATGTGTTTTATCAGATTTATAGCTATTATGGAAACACACTTTCAAAAGAAAATTTATATACTTTATTTCAATAATGGTGGTGAATACTTGGCTTTTCAAACTTTTCTTGCTACCCATGAGATTACTCACCTCACTACTCCACCACATATTCCTGAACGCAATGTGTACCATGAAAGATGTAATCGTTACGTCCTTGAAACAATTCTTACCCTCCTCTCTCATACATCACTTACTTCAATGTTTTGGATTCATGCCTTTGTCAATGCTATTTACCTAATAAATTACATGCCCACTCTCACACTAAATTAACCATCCCCTTATGAAAAATTTTTTTTGCTCTTCCTCAAATAACTCAGAACTTATGATTTTTGGTTGTTTATGCTATTCATCTCACAAACTTGAGTATTATTTTAAGTTTTGTATTTTTCTTGTCTAGTCTCTTACTCAAAGTGCTTATTTGTGCTAATCCTCCAACATCTAATATGTATGTCGCTCGTCATGTCAAATTTATTGAGTCTGTCTCTCTCTCTCTTACTTCATACAATTCTCACCCTTATCACATTTTCTTGGTGTGGATGTTATTCCAAATGATCATGGTCTACTACTCTCTCAATGCAATTATACTGTTGATTTTTTTATATCGCACAATAATGATGGATGCTAAACTTGTGCCTACTCCATTACCCACCAGTCCTCCCATTACAATGAATTGCGATTTTCTTCTCAAAGATTTCATAAAGTATAGAACAATTATTGACAGTTTACAATACTTATTGATGACACGACCAAACATTGTCTTTGATAGTAACAAGCTTTCTTAATACATGCATCAATCGATTACAAAATATTGGATTTGTGTGAAATGTATTCTATGCTATCTTTGTGGTCCCTCTAATGATGACATTCATCTTTATCATGATTCATTTATCCCTAGGGATATGTTTCTATTAATTTATAATTTAAGTTACAATGGTACACTTATTTTTATCAATTTATAAAAATATTGTGTATTATATTTATCCATTACAATCTTATCCATTACAATCTTGTGTATTATATCTGCTATTTTAATGAAATGAGTATGACATATTTACTCTCATATGTTTCTTTGTTTTTATATTTCTCTCATATTTTACTTATCATAAGTTCCAATTGAATGTCAAGGTAAAGACAATTATCTTAATACAACTTATTTTATTTTCTTGATAGATATTGATGAATGCAATGAGTAGGTGATACGTATAGTGAAATAAAAAAGATATGAATTCTCATGGAGGTGTAGAAAATAATTGTGTTTGATGATGATCCCTTGGCATGAGGTAATATTGCTAGATCTATAGATCATAGGAGACTATATTTCATACTAGAATTAATGAGAGATTGAGCACAATGCCTATGTTGTGAGGGATAGCTCGAAGCTTTAAGCCATTCATTCTTTTTTATTAATAAATAAAAATAATGGTGTAATTAATTCATCAGATGAAAATATAACAACAAATGAGAGTGTACTAATAATAATGCAAATGACTACTTAAGAAATTTACGATATATATTTTCTTATTTATATTTTATTAAATGTGCAATGATAATATATAAATTTTATTTTATTGAAATATAATTATCATTTATATAAAAAATAACAATAATGTAGAAGTTTCATGTCCGAGGCCTCTCCAAGTCCAAGTGTGCCTCAAATCAAGGCATATAATTGACATATAGATGTGCCCAACATTATTTAAAATTATTAGTGTTAAGAAAAGTGCTCAAAACACACATGTTTACATATTTTAATAGTATATGAAGTAGAAATTGGCAATTTATAGTCATCCACTTATTTAATTTATAATTTTTTGTTAGCTCCAAAAAAAAGTGAACAAATATTTCTTATATTTATCTAGTTCACATGAAGTTCAACAACTTCTACAAGGGGAAAGTGACATCCCCATGGTACTTCATCAATATATGATCCCAAAGAGTATAATGGTGGTAGTAGTAGTAGAATAGCTCTTTGTATGAAAACCTATTACTTTAGTTTGATATAATGAACCAACTCCAGCTAAAACATAGGTTGTAAAATTAGTCAGGTCACACACACACACACACACACACTCATGCATTATATGACTTTGTCCTCAATAGTTCCTTCTTAAGAGTCTTTCAGAAGCTGCTAGATCCTATTGATGAAATGTACATAAATCTTATGCTTATTTAATAGAATAAACCAAAATAAGGTACTTTGAATTTTATTTCTAAAATATTATATTATTTTTTTTATTATTTTATTTTCAAATTAATTATTATTATTTTAATATTTTTTCTTGTTTTTAATGATTTTAAGATATTAAGTTTTATTTTTTAAAAAAATAGTCTATTCTAAATGTTGATATGCTATGTTTGAAGGGGGTTTTGGTATTTTTCCAATGGGACATGGATTTTGTTTCTCAATGTTAGATGAAACTAGTGATATGTCACAAGTGATTGTTCACCACAACTCATTTTGATATAAAAATATAGATAAAATTGCTCGCCTTTAAATTTTACTTAGACTTGTTGGATTGAATGAGAAAATGCTTCGAGTCATCAACTGCATGATAGTTAGATTGGCTAGATGTGCATCTCTTATTCATTGGGTTGTGGGCTCGAATCCCACTAGCTATAGCTAGGACGAGGTTAGCTCACGGCTCAATTGGGTCTGGGGTCCCACCTAGTAACAAAAAAAAAAAAATACTTCGAGTCAAGATAATAATTTCACAAGTAATATTTCATAAGTGACTAATTTATTATTTATTAATTTTTTTATCTCCTTCCGACCCATCATCTTTTATCTCTTAACCCCCCTTATATGAGTTTTTTAGGGTTCTAGTTCTATAGGTTCGGAGCTAGTAAGACTCCCATCCCAACATTATTAATAGGGTTTTTGATAAAGATACCATGAGACATGTATTTGGCATCTCTAGGGATCAAACTCGTGATTGGACAGCTTTTTTTTCCTTGATAATCAGACTGCCAACTATTGCCAATTGATTATTTCTTAGTTGAATGTAAAAGATGTGCTTTAATGGTAAGACTCATCAAATATAATCTTTCTGATTTTTAGAGGTAATATTGTCGGCATATCAATCTTTCACAAATCTCACATTAAGCAGGAGACTCGTGTGTGTGTGTGTGTATATATATATATGTGTGTGTGTGTGTGTTTATTGAAATATTTTTTAGAGGTTTTATTGTTTGCATTCATAACAACTCAACTCAATGATTTTTAGGGTTTGAGACGACCAAATTAATGATTCAATGTCGTGTACTAAAAATACATTCTTTTGTTGATAATTGCAGACTCCATTAGAACAAGTTTGGAAAGCATTATTCCAAAGTGTTCGATATGCCAAGCACTTCAATGGTTCAGTTTGTTTTCTTCATGCTATTCTTGTTCCTCTCGGATACGAAACAGCATTCTTCAAGGGATTGAGTGAAAGAATCGACTGCGAGGGAGTATCATCAGCGCTGCAACTGCAACAGAATCCTCATGGCAGCGCAGCAAAAACTGCTCGCATATCTGAATTTGGGGAAATAATCAAGGCGGCATTCAACCTCACCATGGATACAACCCCAGCTTCGAGCAACAACATTTTGTTCATCAGAAGAGAAGACTACCTGGCCCATCCACGTCACCGGGGGAAAGTCCAATCCAGGCTTATGAATGAAGAAGAGGTGCTTGATTCTCTAACAAAATGGGCTTCCACTCGCCTGGATTGCAGGGTGAATGTTATCAACGGATTGTTTGGGCACATGCCATTGAAGGAGCAGATCAGAGCGATTCAAGAGGCATCAGTTATCGTAGCTGCCCATGGCGCTGGACTGACGCACATTGTCTCAGCAAATTCAAAAGCAGTTGTTCTTGAGATTATCAGCAGCCAGTTCAAGCGGCCCCATTTTCAGCTGATTGCTAGGTGGAGAGGATTGGAATATCATGCAATAAATCTTCATGGATCATACGTTAATCCTGATCTTGTAATTGAACGGCTTGATGGGATCATGAAAAATTTTGGGTGCTAAACATCTCCTTCTTGTTCATATGATTTTCTAAATGTTTCGTTCTTATTGCTTGAATGTTACATTAGCATTGATGAGAGGGAGAATGGGTAATTTGCCCAAGTGAGACCATTGATTTGTTTCTTTTTTTTCTTTTTTTCTGAGTTTGATTCGTTTTGGTTTGTTTTTGGTATCAAAATAATGTTTGCTTGCTCAAATATGTATGAGCGCATTAGCACTGTTATTTTGTTCTTATTTTTTAGTTGTTAGGTTCATTTTATTTATTAGCGATCATGACCTTGTGTGATGTTTAATGTATTTGGGTAAGGGTGATATGTTTTGGATTTGAGATTTATCAGTTTTGATGTCTCTAATTTATAGGTGCAATACTGTTAAGATATTAATTTTTTATAGATTTTGTTCTAAGCAGGAGTCTTGTATATTGGGTATGATGTTTATTTGATAGATAATTGATTAAAAGGGATAAAACTTTGTCAAAATTACAAAAACACCCCCACTCTATTCTCTCATAATTTGGACAATTATGTCCCTTGCTTTATCTTTGTAAGTGAGGTTTCTTTTTTTTTTGTTTTTTGTACAGAAGATACATAATGACTTCAAGTCTATTTATGTCAAAAATCAGTAGTTTTTAAACTAAAACAAGGTCATTGGCTATATTTGTAATTTCAAAGTGCTTGTGCATTTGACACAATTATTCTTTTATTCTATTTGTTATTTTTTTTTTCCCCATCCATCCTATTTCCTTTAAATTTCCAAGTAATTGAGAGTTTTTTGTTCAAGGGGGGGTAAATTGAGAGTTTTTTTGTTCAAGGAGAGTTAATTGAGAGATTTTTGTTGGAGGGGGACAAAAAAAGTTGCTCTCGTTTGCTCTTATTCTCTTTCTATCAATAATAAAAATTTGTTTTCTAGAATGGCACAGAGAGAGTTTATTATTAGAGACTTATCCACAAAATAAAAAAAAAAAAAGCAAACCTTAATAAACATCTATAATATTTATTATCAATTAACATAAGTAATTTTAAAAAAAATATAAAGTAGAACATTAAGGTTTAGAATTCCCACCATAATGAAACATTTTATTTTAAATCTATCTTAGATGGATTAGTTATTAGAAACATAAAAGAAATGGTTAAATAGCTAAAATGATATGTATATGTTTACACACACACACACACACACACACACACACACACACACACACACACGCATATAATAACATCAGAACTACATATCAACTATATGAAAAACATTACAAAAGATTTTAAAAAGTTAACCAAAAAGGCATATAATCAGTTACAATTTTTAGCAAAAGAAACAATGAAACACAAAAAACAGAGGCCAATTGGCCAAATAACTTTCCAAATTACACAATGAAACTAACATCTTCTCAATCCCCTCAACATAGCAACAAAACAATATGAGCTTTCAAAAATATGTTTTCATTTTAGAAAAAGCCACAACTCCAACATATCTTTCCTCTCAATTTGGTTTTCAAATGCAACACAAATATTTACTCTCCATTTCTTTAGAATTTATGATGTGTATGGATTTGCTATAGAAGTATCATTCTTCACTTCATGCATGCCCCATATAATTAGATTTGTAGACATGATACCAATATAGTTAGGTTTTATTTTATATGTATATCATTTAGAATTGATTCATACTTCATTTATATCGTGATACTAGATCTTATAGTCATTACCTATACATAATCACAACTTATTTGATGTGGCTGTGACTAGAGATTATGTTTTGGAGTCATGACATATATTGTGAAGTCATGGCATACTTCATTCATGGAATTATGATATTGTGACTCAACTTAAGCTGCTATGTGTTATGTGACTCATCACATATGTTATGATATTGTGATTATGTTTCGTGGTGTCATGATATGATTATTTTCATAATATGTTATCTATTATTTTGAATGGTAACTTAAGGATTTAAGTGATGATATATTTTATAGGGTCACGTGATATGAATGAAGCTATGACATGTTATATATTGTGATGATTTAGGACTTAAGCGTAAAAGGTTTTTTACTTTATTACATAATGGCTTATAAGTGAAATGTAAAGAGAGGTTCATAATAAGTCGAGAGAATAGGGTTTTTTATTGCTCTACCACAAAACTTGAAGAATATGAAAATTTTTTCTATTTATTTTGTGTCTTTCCTCTTTTTCCCATTTTCTCCTCTGATGAGCATGTGTTTTTAGAGGTTTTGTATTGCTCTGCCACAAATTTTGAATAGTATGAAAAATTTTTCACTTTATTTTGTATTTTCTCTCTCTCCCCTTTTATCCTTTGATGAGCATGTGTTGTTAGAGATTTTTTATTACTTTACTACATACCTAGGAATCCCTATGTCGATTCCTAGTTTCATATCAGAGAGAGGTTATGTTGGAAAACCTCATATTACATTCGGCCTCTTGATTTTTTCTTTGAGATCATATCATTTGGTATCATAGTTAATAGTTTCAAATAGCAATGAATTATATTTGGTATCAAAGCTTAATTTTGTCACTCTAAGTTGTAATATTTGGTATCAGAGCCGAGTCTTTAGAATTGTTGGATTTATTATTTAATATCATAGATTGTATTTGGATACTTGTGAATTAATATACGATATCAAAGCCTAGGTTTAGTCATAGATCCTAGTTTAACACTCATATCTATAGGGTTTATTAAATATGTGAAAAGGTAATATGGGAATTGTGAGTATGATAATATCTAGGATTGAGATCAAGAAATTTAAGGATAAGAATTTTGAATCGTGGAGATTGAAATTGAAAGATTTACTTATTATTCAGGATTACTCGTCTATAATCAAATAACGAAAGACAATGATAAGCAATAAGAAATTAGAGATAACTTCTATGGAGAAAGTCAATTGGGACAAATTAGATTGATGAGAATGAGGCTTGATTCGTGACAAATAAAATCTTGGTGAATATTTTTGATGAGAATCCCATGAAGAATTTATGGCAAAAACTAGAATTGCTTTATATAATCACTTCGTTTGTGAACAAATTATTAATGAGGAAGAAGTTATATAAGTTGCAAAAAAGGATGATATATTTTCTTATATTTGCATGAATTTCACATACTAATCAGTCAATTATTCTCTATTGGTTGAGAGATTAGTGAAGATGACAAAGAAATTACCATTTTATATTCACTACTTGATTCTTGAAATACTTTGATTATCATTATTAGTAATAATACAAAAGACCTATCCTATGAGATAGGTGTTGTAACTTTATTGTTGGAGGATACAATGAGGATGAGTAAGTAAGGTAACCTAAGGATATATTGTATATGAGAGGGATAATTGGAGAAAGAATTATGCATTCTAAAAGTATATCAATGGCAAGAAAAAGATTGAAGAGTATGGATAATCTAAAGTTGAATACTAGAAATATGGTATAGTCGGGCACTTCAAGAGTGACTATCATAGAAGCCAATAGGTCACAAAAAAAAATCTAGAGTCACAACCTATGCAAGTCTTGGCTTGGTAGGCAGGAAGCCATTCATTGGAGGTGAGATTCATTTTTCTGAAGTAAGTGTTGATCATGTTGATAAGGACACTTAGTATACCGACAAAGACACGTCATATCACATGATTTCTCATTGAAGTTGGGTTGCTCAATATGAGTTATTTAATAGAGGAGATATGACTATGAGAAATGACTTAATAGTAAATATAATTTGATGTGAGAAGATGAAAATGCGAATGCTTGATGAGGTAATCAAATACCTTCCAATGGTGAAGCATATTCCTAGTTTGCATATAATTATGATTATGGTGAGTCTAATGATGGATGATAGTGTGATATTTTTTTATGATGACAAAGGTTACAAGATGCAAGGAGCAATGATAATTGCTAGAGGAACAAGGTGTGGAACCTTGAACAAGCTATTGGTAACCATCATCATGACTCCGAATAGTAGGTTCTTGAGTTTTGAAAAGAAGGAAGATATAGAGAACATGGAAGACATGCAACATGACAAGTCCATAGAAAAAATATGATTGGAGTCACACAATGTAAATATGATGTCAAAACATAGTCTAGAGTGGAGTCTTGGAAAAGAACAAAAGTTTAATGTTAGAACTAGGAAACTCATAGCTATGATATGGAGACATTATGGCCTAAACAAATAATAATTTGGGGCCACAATAGGTAAATTTGAGGTTGTGACATAATAATAAACAAAACTAATGGAGAATTTGAAGTCCTAACATGAAAATATGGAATCATGACATGAAATACAATATCATGACAGAGATCAAATTATGTCATCAGTAACTTAGGCAAATTAGCAAGAAGAATTTAAGGACTATATTATCAAAGAAGATGATGGAAAGAGTACAACCATAAGATAAACAAAAATAGGAGAAATTCTGAGTTCCAACCATAAGATAAACAATAGTTCTAATCTTGATTCGTAGCAATCTATCTGAAGAATTATCAAATGTATCACTTGGGAGTTCAGATACTATATTTCTATTATTGATGAATTGTCCATATATGCATGATTTTTTTTTCATCCAAAGGAAAACTAAAGTGCTAGAGAACTTCATAAAATTCATATCACTTATGAAGAATTAGTTTAACAAGAGGATAAAAATTCTATGAACAAATAATGGTACATAGTACTTTTTGTTTGATAAATTCTATATCAAATAGGGCATTGCTAGGTAGAAAATAATAAAGATGATATCATAGCAAAATAAAGTAATAGAAAGACTAAACTAAATATTAATGGAAAAAGTAAGGTGTGTGAAAAGATGAGTAGACTTGAAACTATAATTTTGGGAAAAAGCAGCTTTGACAATATGTTACATGAAGAACCACACTCCCATGTTAGTAGCAAAAGATAAAAAAACCTTTGAGATGTTTCATGAGAGGAAGCATAGTATAGCTCATCTTCTAATGTCTGGGTGTGATGCATATGCATGTGAGTCAAAGGAAATGAGAAACAAGCTAGAGTTCAAGTTAGTAAAGTATAAGTTCCTTAACTTCAAAAAGGCATCAAAGCCTATAAGTTTTTGGAACCCACAAACAATAATGGTAATCTAAAGTCAAGATATAGTATTGAAGGAGTGCAAGAGTTGAGAGAATCTTGGAAGTCACAACAAGATTAATATTTCTGAAGCAACATAGTCGAAACATGGAATTGGTGAGTCATGATATATCCTTATCATGACTTCAAAAATGGAGTCAGGACTCCATTCAATTGGTTACACAAAATCATTTCATGAAGAGGAGTAGACATATTATGAATTTTCTAGTATGACTAATGTAGTCAAGATAGCTCTTGTATTGAAGTGATCTCTATGAGTCAAAAACCCTTTTGAAAGGTATGAGGATAATGCATACCTTGATATTTTGGTTATATAAGAGGAGCTAAGCACTATGGTGTAGGCAAAAGTCTCTGAAGATCTAATACATTGAGAACAAGCTAAGGAAGATAAGCTGTACAACATCTAGGAGCATTGTAAAGTTGGCTTTGAATTTGAAGGTAATTGAAAGGTAGTCAATGCCAAAAGCTTCAAGTAGTACAAATATGAGACTAGAAGGAAAGAATAAAGAAGAAGTAATCTCTAATTAGGAGAATATTAAGATTGACTTATACTTCTTATGAAGTGAAGCTATTGCCTAAGATGATGAGTCATTACTTTGTTCTGTGAAGTTGTAATTGGACTAAAGCTATAAGATTAGCTAAGAAGATCTACCATGTTTTGTAAAGTTGTGAAAATACTAAAGCTAGAAACATTTAATGAAGATTTGCTGTATTGTCCTATGGAGTTATGATTGGACTAAATCTATAAGATTTGTCGAGGAGTTATGCCCTTTTCTATAAAGTCATAACTAAACTAAAGCTAGAATATCTATTGGAGTTTAGAATCACAGCCTAAATCTCATAGTCACAACCTAAATGTATTTGCAACCTATTTTGTGTGGTTTTGACTGAAAATGGTGATTTGGAGTTGTAATATGTACTATGAAATCGTGACTCATCTTAAGTTATTGCTGTATATGCAATTTGTTTTAACTTAATAATCTGTTTTAATATTTTTATGTAAGTGCAGGAAATGAAATATTAAAAGCTCGGGGATGCAGCAGTAGCACAATAACGGAGGTCCCGCTGTCCGGTCAGGGGGCAGAAATTTTTTGGAGCAGAGCCTGGCCCGGTCCATGATCCGACCCGTTTCGGTTAAATGAACCGGCTATTTATTTTCTGTATGAAAACATTTGTATTTATTTTTCGGGTGGCTGTTTTTGACCCGGTTGAACTATTCATCGTCTCTTCTCCTCTCTCTCTGCGCGATTTTTCGTGACTGCCGTGCTGCATACTGTAAGACATACATTTCTTGGTTTTAATCTGTAATGCATAAGCGTTTTCTGGTGGAGGTAGCTAGTCGTACTGAGCGACTAGCGAACCATGTTATTTGTTGTGTTGTTTTTCTTCGTTTTGATTCTGTCGTGGATGTTTGTGGATTGAGATATATATATTGCTCGTTTCTGTGTTGTTTCTGTGTTTTCTGTTCTTAATCTCACTACCCATGGAAGCGCGATTGCCCAACAGTTGTAACATATGTTTTAGAGTTTAGATATGAAATTGTGAAGTCATGCCTCAAAATAAGCTGTAATATGTGTTATAATATTACAACCATGTTTTGTGATGTCGTGACATGATTGTTGTTGATATTCATCTTTAAACTATTGAACATCCTTATATGTTATGGTAAATTATAAGGATGTTTAGACACGAAAATAGAGATATTATAGGTTGATTTTATAATTTTGGCATGTTGATGAGTTTTGATGAATAATTATGAAATCAATAGATGATTAAATATAGTTAGTAGAGGAGGTAGAACATATAGTCCTGAGAAGTTTTGATATCCATTCTTTGTTAAAAATCCACCTAAAAGATCATGCCAATCTTTATATGCAATAACCCTACCAACTAATTAGTACATTTCTTTTACTATGTGATATATTCATAGTAGCTGTAATATTGTCAATGGAGATGTCTTACTTTTTTATAAAATCTAATTGACTATAATATTGATTTTATGTCACAATAACCAAATATCCAATAGTGCTCAAAGTCGTAGCCATATTTAATTGTTGTGAATTTATTTTTTAATATGACTCGGTAGTCTTAAGTCACAGCTATGACCTTTTTATAAAATAATGACTTTTGAGTTATAAAAAATTATAGTGCCATAAATACTCTTGCCAAAATCATGATAAATATTTATAACCATGATTTTTGGGATACTAAATATCACATATGACATTACTTGAATACAACCATTTCCCAAAGAAGACTCTTATCCTCAAAGAAAGACATAACCATGATATGTATGTTTGATCGAATAGTTAGTGCATGGGCATCCTCATAGCACAATAGCAACATGATATATAAGAGAAGATAAAACTAATATTACAGCTTCCCACTATGCTGTGAATATTTGAAAGATATGAAGGGAAAATTGTGTCATGGTCATTTATTAGTGCTATGACCATGACTAACTTAGGAGAGACATTCTCAATGCAATGAATATGTCTTAGTGTTATGACCATATAATACTCAATAGAACTCAAATATAGACCACATGACTCTTTTTCATGGAGGAGGAAGTTAATGTTCAGGGATGAATAATTAATTTAAAGTGAGAGTTTTTTGGTATTCAAACTACCAAATATTTTTTTGGTAGTTTATAATGACATGTAGATATAGAAATAGATATATTATGAAATTATTTCATAAATTTAGCAATTTATCTAGTTTTGATGATTAGTCATAATTAATTTTGAGATATTTTGATATCCATTCTTGGCAAAAACTCGATCTAAAAGGTCATGATAATTTTTATATGTCATAATTCTACTATCTCGTTAACATAATCATTCTACTATGTGACACATGCCTAGTGGCATTGATATTATCATAGAGTTACAACTATACTTATCTCATAAAATTTAAATGACTATTATATTAATTTTATATCACAGCAACAAAGTACTCCACTAGTACTTAAGGCAACAAACATATTTAAGTGTCATAACTTTATAATTAATATGATTCGATAGTCTCGAGTTAGTGTCATGACTTTTTTACAAAATCATAATTTTTGAGTTATAAAAAATTACAAAGCCACAATTACTCATTCCAAATCTATGGAAAATATTCAGACCCATGACTTTTGGGATATTAAGTATTAGTGAGAATATTAATCGAGTATGACTTTTGGGATATTAAGTATTAGTCTCGAGCAAATTAATAGTGTTGCAACATTGTTACAGCACCATGATAATATGATATATGAAAGAAGATGAGACTATTTTCCTAGCACAATATCATAAACACCTGAGAGATATGAAGGGCAAATTATGTTCCAATGCTATTTCCTAGCACTACGGTCATGACCAATTTACAAGAGACTTTCTCAGTACCATGACTATTTCCCAATGCCGCAATCATATAATACTCATGAAAGACCAATGCTAATACCATAGTTTTTCATATTTTCATGAAAATATAATAATATGAGAAACCATTCACCATGTCATAACCATATCTTAATGCCATGACCATTTATGGATGATAAAATTACAAAGGCATGAAGTCAAAGTTACTTCATAGAACTATGACTTTGTGTTATAGAGATATTAAGCACAAGTTATGATGATTGCCAACACCAAGACTTTATGTTATATGAAGATTAAGAAACAAACTAGAGACACAACTATTTTATACTTTCACAACCTTAAGTTGAAGAGATGAAATCTAAAGTTGTGACCCTCTACTAAAAGAAATGACTTCCTACTTATAGTAATGCAAGGTCATCTAAATATAATTATGAAAGAGAAATTTTGGAAAACTCTCTCATTTCTTCTTCTTCTCCTTCATACAAGAAGCAAAATCATAGTAGCTACCAAACCATAGGGGTAAATTTTTACTCTCTAGAAGTTCCACAAGCAAGTAAGGGATGAAAGATTAATGCTAATCCCTAAAGTTGGAAGGTGGGGTTCTCAAATCCTTATTCTCTAGGGTGGATTCATGAATTTTTTCTAGAGGTGTCAAATAGGCTATTTTATGCTACCAACACCCATTTTGTTAGGGATGTCCAGACCAACATTCCATGACAAGCACATCACAATTTTTAACATAAGTAATACCATGTCGACATAGTTCAAAAAATGCACAGTCAAGCAAGGCTCATTGTCATGCATTTTGGGTGTCAGTCATGCCAAGCTGAGTCAAGCATGGCTAGGATAGCATGGTTTATTCTAGGCTAGCCTGGGTCAGTTGACACTATCATGTAAGGTTATTTCATGTCGGATCATATCATTCTATGCCCCTTGTGCTAAAAAGGTTGGCCCAAAACTACTCGAGACCCATAGGCTAGCCTGTGGCATGTCCAGAAACAATTTTGAACTATGTCATGCCATGCTAGGCACAATTGATCCATGTCATGTTGTGGGTTGTGCATGGGTCAACAGACATAGTTGATACCTCTAGTTTGTAGCAATATAATATGGGTCTCAGGTTTGTATAAATTGAAATATGTAATGTGAATTTGGTTTTAAATTAATGAATAATTATGCTTTATTTATTTTATGTTATTGATATTAATAGATGATAAAAAAATAGAACTTGAACTAGAATTTCAATCACCAGTAGGCTTGTGTGACATTATCGTGATCGATAGTGATCAGCAAACTACAAATCTTACTAAAGTATGGGGTAGGAAGGAATTAAAAATTTTTCCAAATATGATACATGAGTTAAACTTATACATTTAAAACCAAAATTTAGGTATATTAATCATGGTGAGTATGACACTTACGAAGCCAAACATATAAATATTTCTATATGCTAATCTATTATATATATCTTTAAAAAACTAGTAATCTATTTAGGTGAAATTTATGTAGAATATTCTCCCAAAAGGATTATATTTAGAGTGAGAGTCACATCATCAATGAGAAAAATGGTAACAAGTAATCCATAGGATGAGCATGAGTATGTTATGACTCACAAAGTGATGATAGCCCCTATGACTTACTTTTACTTGCATGGTTCTCACTAGTAAAACTAAAGAGATACATATGTTAATTGTTCAAGAATGACACTTACGAAACTAAGAGTACAAATACTTACAAACCATTTTAATCTTGAATCTTAATGATATTTGAGACTAGAGAATAAGAGTGTGCATATAAAGTAACCATCAAGGATAGTTGATGAAGTTTCATAAAAGATATGATATTATGAATAACTCTTGAGAAAAGATGAATTATTATCTTAGTAGTGATATATCGAGTAGAAAACTAAAAGGGGACTACCATTGGGAAGGACTCAATGATGATAACCACCTTGTATGTCATAATAAAAAGAAGTATTTAGACAATACCCCAACATTCATTCTTTTTCTAATATAATCTAAGTTGAGCAACTCAAAAACCATCACATAGATTGATTGTATGAGTAATTGGCCTAAGATTGTCTAATAATTAAAATATCCAATTTACTATAAAAGGATTACTCATCATTAAATGAATAAAAACCATCAATACAATCTCTATGAGATTAATATATGATTGAAATTCTATTTTATTACTTAAGATTTATACACATGTAAATCTTTATTGATGATATACTCTTATTAAAGAGCTTCTGAAATATTGTCAAACTTATAAAATTAGGCAGTCTAACAATGTCATAAGAATCATAACATGTTCTTAGAAGTTACGTTATGAATGAATCCATGCAATGTTGTGTTGTCATGACTTAAGAATTAAGTGTAAATATTTTTTACTTTACTATATAAAGGCGTGTAAGTAAAATATAAGAATATTTAGAAACAATAGGGCTTTGTATTGCACTATCACAAAGAGTAAATAGTATGATAACTTTTCTTCTTTATTTTGTGTGTGCCTCTTGTCTCCCCCACTCTTTTTTTATAGTGAGCAAGTGTACTTATATAAGATCTTTCATTGTATGATATGTGCTTTATCTATGAGAGAACATTTCTTTTCAAGCTTGAAATTTTAAACCAATGTTGAGAAAACCCTTAACCAATTCCTAGTTTGGTATTGTGGGAATGCAAGATTGGGAAACTCAGATTACATTAGAATTTCATTTTTCTACTTGAAGGTCATATCATTTGGTATTTTGGTATTTAATGTAATTGTTTCAGATACCCATGAACCCAACATTTGATATCAAAGATTGACTTTGATACTTTTACTTATAATATTTGGTATCAAAGTCAATTATCTGGGACTATTGGATTTATCATTTAAAATTAGAGCTTATCTTTGGATACCATGGATTTAACTATATCTTTTGTTATACTTGTTTAATGAATATCAAATGTGAATAAGATGAAATTGGGATTAAATATAAATAATATTGAAATGAATACATGTTTGTTTGCTTAGGAAAACAATCTTGAATTGCTAAATGTCCAAGGATGAGGAATAACATAATATTTTTGTATTTAATATATAGTAAATATTTGATATACATCTATCTATATAAATCACCATGAAAATATGAGTTTCATGATTACCCCCATTGATAATAAAACTAGACCAGGCTAGCTGATCCAACTAATTTGGCCATCGACCTATCCCAAGGCCATTCCAATTCATGCAGCTGGCTCAATAGGCAAATGGACTTGGCATGAATTACTTGAACCAGTAGTTCAGCCAGTGAATTGTCCAGACTGAATGGTATCGGGGGAATTTATAGGTTCCCAATAAAAAAAAATGATGGCTACATCATTTTGCATCCATCATTTAATTTGTAAAGAAAATCAAAAAAGTGGTTACGTTTTCTATCTTTTTCTTCAATTTTTTTGTTTTGAAAATATGTGATGGCTAACACAACTAACTTATCTACAATAAAATGATGGGTGCTACCTAACAAAACCCTCATTTCAATTTTTAAAAATTTTAAATTTAATTTTTTAATTTAAATTTTATTAAAATTTTCAATATATATATATGTGTGTGTGTGTGTGTGTGTGTGTGTGTGTATTAAAATATAATATAATATAATATCTCAATCTCACCCTCCCTAATATTAATCAATACCTAAGTGCAAAATAGTTTGGAATTTGCATTTGGCATTTTAGTTCATACATTGTCATTTCCTTTCCATGAAATAAAACTAGCTATTCACATCTAATTATTTATTATCATATTTTTTTTAACCTCATTTGTTACTTATTAATGATTAGTAATCATTCATTACTTATACTCATGTTTTTTATTGAATACTTTAGTTTACAAAAAATGGAATCAAATTATTCTAGTCAAGATTTTAACTATAAATTCACAATCAAGCAATTGTAAGAGTGACATAGTATGGAAACATATTTTAGAAGAAAAAATGCAAATGGAAGAAAAGTTCTTGTTTGTTTGTATTTTAAGAATGTTATAAAAGCTTGCGAAATTCCTAGAATAAAAGAAAACATAACCGAAGTTAAAAATGATACTAGACCTAGTAAGGTGGTTCTTCTTGATATTAAGTCTTGAATTGGAAATTCTTTACAAGAGATTGTGAAATACAAGAAAGCAATTCAAGAGGTTTATGAATATGCAAATTTGTATTACAATATCTTACAATTTTAAAGGGACATGCCAAATTGTATCACAATTTTTTATTTTTTGAATATTTTTTATTAATTAAATAGGGCAGAAACTTGACATCCGTTGGATCTTCTGTCCTAGCCATTGAAAATGTTTCCAAAGGCCTTGATGTAAAATGAATTTTAATTATTTTTTGACCCTTGGAATGCAAGCATCCATAAGCTTTGTCATTCTGTTTGCCTTTGGGCTTTAGAGCGTTGGCTAGAGCATTGGGCCCCAGGGTAGGGCTGGGGGAGGGGGGAAGGTGAGTCCGTCCACGTGCGCCTAGGTTGTGCCACCCAGACACCCTCAGCCAATCACGTGGCAGGTTTATTAAAAAAAACCTACCATGTGTACCAGGCAAGGAAGGCTATTTTTAAGAATAAAAAATTATGTATTTTTTAAAAAACTAGGCAGGTGGGGCGTGGTCTAATTGGACTGCACCCAAAACCATGCCTTTGCCCCATACTATTGGGTCGAGCCTGGCCGGATATGAGGCCCAATACTCACTAGCACATCATAGCACGCGTAGTGCTTCGAGCCGGCATGACCCGAGTCTAGGCATGGTTTTGGACCATGTCTTGCTGTGCCTCGGATTGTCCCTATGCCTCCCGACCTATTAGCCACCTCTATAAGTGGCTAACCAATTGTAATCTATCACATAACAAGATCCAGCTTACATGACTAGATTTTTTTTTACAAAAATAACCTGCCCCATTGGGTGGCCACCCAACAAGACTTGACTAGATTTTTTTCAAAAGATCCAGCTTACATGGGACCAGCTATGGGTCACTAGTCAAACACATAAATCATGGCTTGCCCAGCATGAGGCATGACTAATGTCGGCCCAGCATGACATGAGCCTTGGCATGGAGTGGCAAGGTCCATGATTAGGCATGGTTCTGGGTAGTGCTGGCTAGGCATGGATGAACCTTGCCATGCCATGGATCATGCCCAGGTTGCCTTGCCCGATTGACACATCTAGTCCATTAGATTCTTAAATATAATATCATAACTATGTACAAAATATACGACATAGAGATACAATAAGAATTTGGCTAGAAAAAACTTCAAGAAAAAGTTACGGCTTCAATTATAGCCACAACTTTGGAAATGCAAGAAGAAAAAAGCAAGGAAAAGAATTAAGACAATGCCATAGTAGTATTTAATACCACCACTTTGTAGATCCAAAATAAAGGGACAATGTAGTGGAGAAGAAAGAACTGCTACAATTATAAAAGTCATGGGATCCATAGAATAAAAATCCCAAGAAACAAGTATAGCTAAAATAAGACTAAAAAAAAAAACCAGCAAGGAGATAAAATAATATACTAAGAAGATAACATGGACATCTGAGATCTTCAATGGAGAAAAAAAAGTTTTGATTATTTAGCTATATATGTATAATGTAATGGTACTTAGGAGGAATCCCAAAGATTTTTTTTTGTATGTATGAAATAACACATACATATATCCACCACACAAACTAATTTATATATCAAATGACCAACAAGTATATTTATACTACTAAAACCCTACCATGAATTTCAACATGTCCGCTTGAAACCACCCCACTATTATTTAGACCAAATGATACTCAAACATAGTTATAGTAGTCCGTAGTGATGATGAAGACTCTTTGTCATGGAGGAAGAAATTATTATTTGGGGATGAATAATTATTTTAGTATGTGTGTTTATTTGGCATTCAAACTATCAAATATTTTTATTAATTTTTGTAGTTTATAATAAGATGTAGATATAGAAATAGACATTATGAGTTGATTTCATGACTTTGGTATTTTGTCGAGTTTTGAAAAAGAATCATAGTGAGTTTTGAGATATTTCAATGTCATTCTAGGCCAAAACTCTTTCTAAAAGGGCATGATAATATTTGTATATTATAACTTTACTAACTAGTTAGCACAATCATTCTACTATGTGACATATGATTAGTGGCTTCAATATTATCATGGAGTTATATAATCATACTTATCTCATAAAATTTAAATGACTGTGATATTAATTTCACATCACAGTAACTAAGCACTCCAATTGTGCTCAAGGCCATGATGATATCTAAGTGCCATGACTTTATCATTAATATGACTTGATAGTCATAAGTCAATGTAATGACCTTTTTACAATGTCATAATTTTTGACATTAAGTGTCAGTGAGGATATTAAGCAAATGTGACCATTCTCCAAGACTATCACTTATCCTTAAATGAAATAAAAATAATGACTTATATGCTCCAGTGAATTACTAGTTTTGAAACATCCTTACAGTACTGTAACAACATAATATATAAGAGAAGATAAGGCAAGTTCCATAGCCACCACATGACTATAATAACATGAATTCTTGAGAGATATAAAGGGCAAAATGTGTGCCAAGGCTATTTCCTAGTACCACGGTCAAGTCTAACTTACGAGCGACCTTTTTAGTGTCGTGACTATTTCTCAATGCAACAACCATATAATACTTATGAAAGACCATTGCCAATACCATGATTTTTCATTTTTTCATGACTATATAACAATGTGAGAATCCATTCAGCATGTTACAGCTATATCTCTGTGCCATGGCCCTTTATAAATGATAAAATAATAAAAGTGTGAAGCCAATGCTACTCCATATTACAATGACTTTGTGCCATAGAGATATTAGACCTAAGTCATAATTATTACTAATACCATGACTTTGTATTATATGAAGATTAAGATAAAAACTAGATTCATAGCTATTTTCTAGATTCATGACCTCAAGTTGATGAGATAAAGACTATAGTTATGACCCTCTACTAAAAGCATTGACTCTCTACTTAGAATATTACAAGATCACCTAAGTATATATATGAAAGATAAAAAATTATTAGAAATCTCACTCAATTTTTCTTCTTCTCCTTCACAAAATAAGTAAAACCATGACAACTATCAAATCAAAAAAATAATTTTTTTACTTTAGAAGTTTCACAAGAAAATAAGGGATTATTTATTATTATTAATCCCTAAAGTTTGAAGGCATGTCCATCAAACCCTCATTCTCTAAGGTGGATTAATGAATTATTACTAGAGGTGTCAAACAATTTATTCCATGATATCATGACCCTTTTTTTCTGGGCCCCTTCAAGTCAACATTTCATGTCAGGCACATCATAATTTTTAGCATAAACTATGTCATGTCAACACAATTCTAAAAATGGGCAGCTCAGCATGGCCCATTGGCATGCATTTTGGGTGGTCATCATGGGTTGTGTCAATCATGCCAAGCTGAGCCAGGCATGGCCATGATAGCCTAGTTCATTCTAGGCTAGCTTGTGTCGGTTAACATTATCATGCTGGGTCATGTCATGTTGGATCATGTCATGTGGTGCCCTCTATGCCAAAAAGTTTGGCCTAGAACTACATGAGTGCCAAGGGCTAGCCAATGGCACATCCAAACATAGTTATGAACCATATCGTTCCATGCTAGGCATAGTTGAACCATGTCATACTGTGGTTCTGTATGGGCCGCTCGACCCAATTGACACCTCTACTTTGTAGCAAAATATTGTGGGTCTAGTGTTTGTGTAAATTGAGGTGTGATATGAATTTGGTTTTTAATTAATGAATGAATATGCTTGATTTATTTTATATTATTGATATTAATGGATGATAAACATATAGAATTTAAACTAGAGTTCAACTATTAGTAGGTTTGTGTGGGATTATCATGATGAATGGTGATCGGTGAACCACAAGGCTCACACATGTATATGGTAGGAAAGAATTGACAATCCTTCCAAATGTGATGCATGAGATAAACTAATACATTTAAACCCAAAATTCACCTGCATTAATCATGATGAGTATGATTCTTATAAATCCAAAAGTATAACTACTTTTGTATGCAAATTTATTGGATATATCTTAAAAGATCTAGTTCCCGATTTAAATGAATATTATATAGAATATTTTCCCAAGAGGTTTATATTTACTATTAGAGTCACATCATCACTAAAAAAGGTTGGTGACAAGTAATCCTTGAGATGTGCTTGAGTATGTTATGATTCACAATGTGGTGATAGCCCATATGACTTATTTTTACTTGTATAGTTCTCACTAGTAATACATAAGAGATAAATATGTTAATTGTGTGAGTATGACACTGACAATGCTACGGGTACACATACTTACAAATCATGGTATTTTTTAAACATTATGATATTTGAGGCTTTAGAATAAGAGTGTGCATACGAAGTAATAATCAATGATAGTTGATGAAGTTTTATAAAAGATATGATATTATGGATAAATCTCAAGAAAAGATGAATTGTTATCTCAGTGGTGACATACCAAGTTGATAACTATAAGGGGACCACCATTAGTAATGACTCAATGATGACAACCATATTCTATGTCATAAGAGAAAGAAGTATTTTGATAATATCCCAACATTCATTTTTTTTCTAAAATAATCTAAGTCAAGCAACTCAAACACCATCACATACTTTAATGAATAAATCATTGGCCTAAGTTTTTCTAATAATTGAAATATCCAATTTACTAAAAAATGATTGCTCATTGTTGAATAACAAAACTATCAATACAATCTTTATGAGATTGATATATAATTGAAATTCTGCTTTACTACTTATAAAGTTCATATACTTTTGGATCTCTATTAATGAGAAATTCTCATTAAAGAGCTTTTGAAATATCATCTAACTTATAAAATTAGAGAGATTAACAAAGTTTCAAGAATCACAAGAAGTTCACAGGGTTTGCGATATGAATGAATCCTTGCAATGTTATTTTGTAATGACATTAGACTTAAGCATGAGAGATTTTTTTTTATTTTACTATATAAAGCATTATAAGTAAAATATAAAAGAAGTTCAGAATATATAGAAATAATAGTGCTTTGTAATGCTCTACAACAAAGAGTTAGTAGTATGAAAAATTTTCTTCTTTATTTTATGTTTCTCTCTTGTCTCTCTCCACTCTTCTTTTATATGGTGAGCATATGTACTTATATAAGATCTTTCATTATACAATATGTGATTAATCAAAGAGAAAATATCTCTCTCCATGCTTGAAATTTTAAACCAATGTTGAGTAAACCCTAGACCAATTCTTGGTTTGGTATTGGAGAAATGCAACACTAGGAAACCTTAAATTACATTTAATCTTCCTTTTTCTACTTGAAATTCATATCATTTGGTATTTTGGTATCTCATACAATTGTGTTTGATGTCCATGAATTCAATATTTGATATCAATGATTGACTTTGATACTTTGACTTATAATATTTGGTATCAGAGTAAATTATTCGGGACTGTTGGATTTATCATTTAATATTAATGTTTGTCTTTGGATACCATAGGTTTAACTATATCTTTTATTATTTTAATGGATGTCAATTGTGAATGAGATGAAATTGTGATTAACTATTGATAATATTGAAATGAATACAACATGTTTGTCTGCTTGGGAAAACAATCTTGAATTGCTAAATGTCCGTGGATGAGGATAACATAATGTTTGTGCATTTAAAACATAGTAAATATATGATATACTTCTATCTATAGAAATCACCATGAAAATATGAGTTTCAATAATCAACCCCATTGATATTAAAACTAGACTAGAGTAGTTGATCCAATCGATTTGGCCGTCGACCTATCCCAATGCTAATCAAATTCTTGTATGTAACTGGCCCAGCAGGCAAATGGACTCGACATGAACTACAAGAACCAGTAGTTCAGCCAGTGAACTATCCAGGCTGGATGGTTTTGGGGGAATCTATAGATTCCCAATAAAAAAAAATAAAAATGATGGCTACATCACTTGACATCCATCATTTAATTTGTAAAGAAGAACAAAAAAGTGGCTATGGTAACCATCTTTTTGCAATTTTTTTTTTGAATTTATGTGATGGCTAACAAAACTATCTTATCTACATTAAAATGATGGATGTTGCTTAACACAACCATGATTTCAACTTTTAATAATTTTAAATACAATTTTTATTTTTAAATGTCATTTAATATTTTATATATATATATAAAATCTTAATCTTATCCCTCCCTAACATTAGGCAATACCTAAGTGCAAAATAGTTTGGAATTTGCATTAGGCATTTTAGTTTGTACATTGTCATTTCTTTTATGTGAAATAGCATTAGATATTTAGATTTAATGATTTATAATCATATTTTTCCCAATCTCCTTAGTTACTTATTAATGATTAGCCATCATTCATTACTTAGTCTCATGTTTTTTTTAAAAAATACTTTAGTTTATAAAAATGGAACCAAATTCTTATAGTCATGATTTTAACAATAAATTAACAATGATGTAGTTGTAAGATTGAACTAGCATGGGAACTCATTTTAGAAGAAAAAATGCAAAGGGAAGAAAAGTTCTTATTTTTTTGAATTGTAACAAGGTTATAAAAGGTGGGAGAATTCATACAATAAAACAATACTTAGGTAGGGTTAAATAGGATGTTAGGCATTGTAAAGTGGTTCCGCCGGATATTAGATTTTAAATCAAAAATTCTTTGCAAGTGATTGTTAAATCCAAGAAAGAAATTCAAGAGGCTTATGAATATGTAAATTTGTATAACAATATTTTACAATCCGGAAGGGACTTTGCCAAAAAAAATGAGGAAGAGGTATAAGAAATACAAAATTTTGTATTCTAAGTTGTGGAAAAAGAAAATAATTGAATAGTATATAACTATTGTGTGCCAAGAACTACTCATGGTGCTCAACTATCAATTAAAAGTGTGCTAACTATGAACAAAAAAAAACTATTTGGAGAGCAAGCATGATTATTGGAAGATTCTTTTATAATGCATGTATTCCTAGTAATGTAGTAAATTTATTCTACTTGAAACCAATGTTAGATGTGATAGTTGCAATTGGTCCTAGATATAAAGGTCCATCTTATTATTATATGAGACTTAATCTTTTTAATGATGTAAATAAGGAAGTTTAGTTTTTTTTATTATCCTAAGATTTGAGATAATTTTGGATGCATAATTATGGCTGATGACTGGACAGATAATAGATAATAAATAATAATGAACTTGCTTATTTATTATACTCAAGGAATAATTTTGTGTAATCCATTGATACTTTAGAAATCATGAAAGATGCAACAATTATCTTTCAAATGTTTGATGATGTAATTAAATGGCAAGGGTCGAGTAACACGATATAGATGGTCATTGATAATGTATCAAATTATGTGGTTGCAGGAAGATTGATTTTTGTGAAATATAAACATATAAATTTGTAATGTTGTTCAACTCGTTGTATAAATTTGATCTTTAAATATATTTGACACATTGATAATATTATAGAACTTGCATGCCTTGCATCAAAGGTAATACTTTAAATATATAATTATATAGCTTTATTAAGTTGGCTGAGAAAAAGAAAAGTTAGAAAGAGATTATTCGGCAAGGTGCACCTCATTTTGCTATCAAATTCATTACATTAAACTCCATGATTATAAATATGATTTACATGCTTTTATGACTAGTAAGTTTTTTGCTGATTTTCAATACTTGACGAGTAATAAAAGTAGAGATATAGTTGATATTATCTTAGATAACAAATTTTGGACAATTTATTTCATAATTGTGAATATCATGACTCCACCTATATTATTATTGTGAATTATTGATTTTGATGAGAATTCTTCGATGGGCTACGTGTATGAAAGCATGTGTAAGGTTCATTTGGGCATGAAGAAGTTATTCAACTATAACAAAAGAATTTACAAGCTTTATACATAAATCATAAAGCAATGTTGGGATGGACAACAATGCAAAAATATTCATGCATAAACTTATTAGTTGAATCCATGTTTCGAATATGATCAAGTAAATTTTTATAATAAACCAAGTGTTATTGGAGGTATTATGAATGTAATTGAACATAAAGTTGGGAAGGGAAAGGTTCAAGTGATGAATGAAATGAAGTTATTTTATAAATTAATAGAATGTTTTGGAAGGGAACTTACTTATTCATCATGTGAAATATGTTTAATAGGTATAGTGCAATGCATTTACAAAAGTTAGTCATTCAAATATTGAGTAAAACATCATCCTCTTCTAGATTTAATGTTTATATATGTTTCTATATTTTATATACTTATATTTTTTTATATATGTTTATATATGCTTATATATATCTATATATGTTTGATTATGAAAATATATATTTATATATGTTTATATATTTATATATGTATATATAATAAAATTTTTTATATATATTTATGTTTTGTATATGATTATATATGCTTATTTGTTTATATATTAATACATGTTTATATATATTTATTTTTTTAAATATTTATAAATGTTTAAGTAAGTTTATATATAATTATTTATGTTTATATACATTTATACATGTTTATATATGTCTATATATTTTTATATATAATTATATAAGTCTATATATAATGATATGTATTTATATATTTGTATATTTTTATATATGTTTATATATTTAAACATATATATGTTTAAATATGCATCTATATTTATATGTGTTTATATATATTTATATATGTTTATTTGAGTTTATATTTGTTTATTTATTTTTATTTATTTTTATTTATTTTTATTTATTTTTATTTAATTTTATTTAATTTTATTTATGTTTATACATGTTTATAATTTTATATATATTTATACAAGTTTATATATGTTTATATGTATAAATATTTTTATAAATGTTCAAATATTTATACATGTTTATAAATATTAAGATATTTATAGTTGTTTATATATTTATATATATTTATATCTAGCTATGTATGGTCTATATGTTTATGTATGTGTGTTTCTATTTAAATATGTGTATGTTTATATATTTATAGATGTTTATAGATTTATATATTTTTAAATATTTATAGTCATTTATATATTTATTTGTATTTATATATTTATATATGTTTAAATCTTCATATATGTTTTATATATTCATCTATGTCTATATATTTATATATGTTTATATATGATTATATATGTTTATTCATGTGTATATATATTTATATATCTTTATGTATGTTTTTTTGTGTTTATATATCTTTATATTTTTATATATGTTTATAAAATTTATTTAGGTTTACATATTTATATATGTTTAAATATTATATAATTTTATATTTTCTAAATATGTATATATGTTCGTATTTGTGTGTGTGTGTGTGTGTGTGTGTGTGTGTGTATAAAAGAGTTGATTTTGTCGACACGAGTAAAGCATAGGCTCATTTTTATTCTTTTCAAAACCCTTTTGCTGAAAATAAGAGTAAATTTTGCTATACCATGCTTTTGTATCTTGCTTTAACCCATAAAGTACATTCTTCAGCTTGTACACATTTTCTTTTTTCCCTTTGATCAAAAAACCTTTAGATTAAGTAACATTGACCTTCTCTAGCTCACTATTTATGCAATTCCTCCATTATTGTTGCTTATTCATATGTTATAGGATTTGAAACGACTAAAGCAAAGGAACAAGATTTATGAATTTCTTGCAAGCATCTGAACTTCCTTAGATGTGTCTCATCATATAACTCATTCGAGGAAGATGAATTACCATTTTTTGAAGTTTAATTTAGTGAACTTTCTGGATTACTAATGTTTGGAGTTAAAGAATTGGAATTATTTAATGTAGAATCCATCACTTCATTTAATGAAGTTTCATACGAAATTTCAACACTATTATCACTCCATTTCTAGCCCTCCTTTTCATTAAAAGTTACATTTTCACTACTTATTTATATATCCTACTACCCATCAAATTCCCAATACTCAATAGAATATGTGTTAAGCTAGCAACATATTGAACATCAAGAAGAAGCTTTGCTTCGCCATTATTGGTTTTGATAACAGTTGTGTTAAGTTGGGAACACGTAATAGAAGCTCTGGTTCATGCCTGACATATGGTTGGAGCAACCACTATCTACAAACCACACATCACTTGTAAATTCGTTAGTATGGTATGAGCACCATTTCGAACAACCTACAATTACTACTTGGTCCAATTACAAAAAGCAGAGCTAAACAACTTCAAGTTGGTTGCATTCAAGAGAACAAATTATACAATATCTCTAGATTCAATAACCTCGGCACTCCCATGAAGAAGGCCAGAGAGTGAGATCTTGTCTGCACCCCTATAGCACACTTGATGGATCTGATTAAAGCTACCAACAACTTTATGGGTCTGGAGGAAGAAGAATACGAAGGTTGGCTTGTAAGCATTCTCAAACAGTGCCGGCAACCTGAAATGAAAATTACTGAAGCTGAAGCAAGTTTTTAATCTTTTGTTTGCTTTTTTGTTGGACTATTGGGGATTATATTCACATATTTAAATCCCTTTTAAAACCTTTTTCTTGAGACTTTTGTTTAGGCGATATAATTTTTTTTTACATAATTTTGAAATCCCAGAGATATTGAGAGTGATTCTCTAACTTGGGTTTTGGCTAGGATTGTGTTTTCTATTCTTAGTCAAATTAAAATCAAGTCGAATGTGGTGTTAGATCGCATAGTTCATAGCTTCCTCCTATTGTTGCAGTTATATTGGATAACTTATGTTCATTTTTTTTTCTTGCATATTTGTGGTACTTAGGGGTAATTAGAGCCTAAATCTAATTGTTTCTCAGCCATATTTGCTTATATTTGAACAAAATCTACCTTATCCCATTGTTATCTTCATTATTATCTTTAATTCTTCATTCCGCTGCAACTTATTTTCTTTCGCTATTTACATCATAATTAAATTTGGTATCCGAGGTAGGTTTTTGAGCTTCTCAGCCTTCACACGAGTTTGGAAATTCTATGTAATTGTTCGCTTATTGCTTTTCTATATTTATGAAAATTAAAAAAGAAAGTGTTTACAAAGTGTTCAATTATTTTCCTATCTAGTGAATATGTTGTTTGAATATGTTTGAGTTGTGATTCTGCACAATTGTTACTTGTTGTTGGGAATTGGCAAAAAGTGGCAAGTGAAAGAAAAAAAATGGAGTTGAAAAATATTGAAAATTAAGAACACCAAGCAAAAGTATTCATTGATGGTGTTGCAAAAGGCAAGAGCATAAAAGAAGCCAAGCTCTATAGGTAGAAAGCTAGAAATTATCCCAACTATGAATTGAAAATTATGGTGAATGATAACAGACTTAGCAGCCACTGTTCACTACTCCTTTTGTGTGAAAATTTTTGACTTGACATTTGACTCTTGGCATCTTGGCTAATTAGTTAATTTTAATCACTTGGATAACTTTGTTTTCATCTTTTAAACTTGTCCATACCCTTTCCACACCTTGTTTGAACCTTTTTGATATTTTTCTTGTTTTGCTTCCCGACCATTCCGGTTTATTGCTTCATTTATTCGTGTTGTCCTTGTTTTACTCCTCTTGCATACTTATATGTTTGAGAGAACTCGCTTGCCATTATTTTCATTGCATATGGTAGTTTCTACGACATTTCAATTGGCTTGTGATCAGCTTGAGATTGAGGGTTGGAGAAGTTTGGAGGAACACCAGAGTGTGAGAAAAAAAAGAGTGCAAGTGAGGATATTTTCTTTTGGTTTCAAGGAACTTGAAACAATGGATGCTGATGAAATGTGACTAATATTTGGAACACTTACAAAATTAATTGAGGACCTTCATGCAAGGGTAGGGAATATTGAAAGATCAAAGAGTGTGAGTTTAGGATTGAGAGCATCAAACTAAGGCGAAAGACATGAGTCGAGGTAGAGAAAAAGATAGTAGGAACAAGAAGAGGATGATTATGAAGAAGAAAATTATTAAAAGGCGAATATGAACTAGTCTACCACATGCAGTAGGGGAGGCGAAATTATAACAAAAATGCTAAGAATTACAAAGCTAGTGTGCCAATCTTTGATGGTACTTCCAATCCAAAGAATTATTTAGATTGGGAGCAAAAGATGGAAGGGTTCTTCAGGCAACAAACCTGCACAGAAAGATAGAAAGTTGATCTTGCTACATTGGAGTTCACAAATTATGCCTTGAGTTGGTAGGAACAACTCAATATCAAGATCAGGAGGAGGCGAGTAAAGGAAGTCACTTCATGGGGACAACTGAAACATGAGATGAGAAATAGATTTGTTCCTAGTCATTATCAAAGAGACTTGTGTTTGAGGTTGCAAAGTTTCAATCAAGGAAGTTTGAGTGTAGAAGATTATTACAAGAAGATAAAGAAGATGATGACTCGGGCGAATCTTAATGAGCATGAAGATGCTACCATGACAAGATTTTTGGCTGGATTACATCGAGACATATCAGACATAGTGGAGCTCCATAACTTCAATGATATGAGAGAAGCATTGTAAAATGTGAAGAAAGTGGAGAAACAACTAAAGAGGTGAAATAGAGGTTGGAACATAGGTGCTACCTATTTAAAGACAACACAAAATTCTATGAGCAGAAGAGGCTTTTTGTGGATTACAAAATAAAATCAAAGTACTTCGCAAGAAAAAGGCAAGACAATTTTGGAAAGTAAACCAAATATTAATTATGGAGAAATCAAGAACAATACTGGAGAGTATCGAGATGTCATATGCTTTAAATGTCATGGAAGAGGACATTATGCTAAAAATTTTCCAAACAAGAAAATAATGATTGTGGATCATGATGGTAATATCATGTTTGACTCGAAAAAGGTTGATCCAAATGGTGATGAATTTTCACCTAACTTGGAGGAGAATGAAGATGGTGAGTCTAACTATCCAGAGGGACTAAGTGTTGTGACCATTAGAGTCTTGAGTACTCGAGTAAAGAAGGATATTACTAAGGAGCAATGTGAAAATCTTTTTCATTTTTGGGTGTGAGATCAATGGGCAGGTGTGTAGTGTTATAGTAGAAAATGAGATCTGCACAAACCTTGTGAGTGAGCTGTTAGTGAGGAGGATGGAGCTATCCATGACTTGGCATTCGAATCCATATAAATTGCAATGGTTAAATCAAAGTGGAGAGACCAAAATTAAGAAGCAAGTCCAAATAATTCTTAAGATTAAGGAATTTGAGGATCAAATGACATGCGATGTGTTGCCTATGCAGGCATATCATATATTACTAGGATGACCATGACAATTTGATAGAAAAATATAATATGATGGCTACTTGAACCGAATTACTTTGTATAAAGATGGAAAGAAGATTCAACTCAAGCCATTAAGTCCTAAAGATGTTGGAACAAATCAAGTCTCTCTTCAAATGAAATATTTGAAGGATCTCAAGATCACAAATTTTGATGTACTTGGCGAGGTTACAAAAAAAAGATAGAAGATACGATTGAAGGAATGTGAGTTGATAATAAAAATATGAGTGTTTTAAAAGGGAAGTTGAGTGAGACGAGAGAACATGCAAAAGAAAGTTTGTTTGTAAGCTATAGTGAGATAAACAAATTGAGAGTTGAGAGTATGGATCCTATGATGTGTTTACCTTTATTGCCAAAATATTCTTGTTTACATTCAATAGATATTGCACCTAAATTGTCAATCGAGATTGTAACTATTTTGTAAGACTATAGGAATGTTTTTCCCGAGGACATTTTTGGAAGATTGCCACCCATTTGAGGAATTGAGCATTAGATCTATCTAATTTCTGGAGAACATCTTCCAAACTGACTGGCATATAGAACCAATCTTGAAGAGACAAAAGAAATCCAAAAACAAGTGGAGGAATTAATGTCAAAGGTTGGGTAAGGGAAAGTTTAAGTCATTGTTATATGTTTGTTTTATTAATACCAAAAAAAGATGGCGCTGACATATGTGTGTCGATTATAGAGCCATTAATGCTACCACTGTTAAATATTATCATCCTATTCCTAGTTTAGATGATATGCTAGCTAGATGAATTGCATTGAGCTACAATTTTCTTTAAAATAAACTTGAAAAGTGGATATCATCAAATAAGAATGAGAGATGGTGATGAATGGAAAACTACTTTCAAGACTAAACTAGGATTGTATGAAAGGGTTGTAATGCCTTTTGGCTTAACCAATGCTCCTAGTACTTTTATGAGATTGATGAATCATATTTTGAGACTATTGGAAAATTTACTGTTATTTATTTTGATGATATTTTGATTTATAGCAAGAATGTGAAAGAATATATGAATCATCTTGCAGCTATTTTAGACATTTTAAGGCAAGAAGAATTATATGCTAATGATAAGAAAATCACATTTTGTGTATTATCTTACAAATTTATTGGTTACATTGTGACTGCAGATAGAATTAAAGTGGATGAAGACAAATCTAAAGCGATCAGGGAATGATAAGATTTTAATTCAACTTTTGATAGGATTTTACAGGTGATTTATAAAAGATTTAGCACTATTGCTGCCCCTCTAACCTCTTTGATAAAGAAAGATGAAATGCCCATCTGGGATGAGAAACAAAAAAAAAGCATTTAATCTTCATAAATCATTACTTATTGATGCACCTGTCCTTAAATTACCTTATTTTAATTCAACTTTTGAACTTGAATGTGATGCATCAGATGTGGGAATTAGAGCTGTGCTCATTCAAAAAAAGAGACCAATTTCTTATTTTAGTGTGAAATTGAATGGTGCTGCAATGAGCTATCCCACCTATGACAAGGAAATATATGCACTGGTAAGAGTACTTTTTGTTTGGTAGCATTACTTAAGGACTAAAAAATTTGTTATTCATACGGATCATGAGTTTTTGAAGCACATGAGAACACAAAATGATATTAGCAAAAGGCATGTAAAGTGGATTTTCTCATCTATTGAAACATTTCCTTATGTAATAAAATATAAGAGAGGACAAAAAAATATAGTTGCATATGCTTTATCTAGGAGGTACTCATTATTGACTACATTGAATTCACAAGTTCTTTATTTTCTTATATCAAGTCAATATTATGCAATTGATAAAGATTTTAAGGAAGTATTTAATAAATGTGAGTGAAATGGCTTTAATGATTTTTACAAGCTTGAAGGAAATCTATTTAAAATTGATAGTTTCTGTGTACCTCGTGTGTCCACTCATGCATTGATTGTCATGGAACTGCATGAGGAAGGTTTAGGGGGACACATCGGTGTAACCAAAACACTAGGACTATTGCAGAAAAAATTTTACTGGCCAAGCATGTGCAAAGACATGTAGAGGCATATTAGGAGTTGTTTGGTGTGTAAAAGGGCTAAGTCCACATTGAAGCCACATGGACTATACACTCCGTTTCCTATTCCAGACAGCCCATTGAAGATTATATCTATGGATTTTGTCATGGGATTGTCACGTACAAAAATAGGTAAAGATTCTATCTTTGTAGTTGTTAACAAATTTTCTAAAATGGCAAGATTCATTCCTTGTATTAAAACAAATGATGTTGTGCATATTGCCAATTTATTTTGTAATGTAATTGTTAAATTACATAGAACCTCTAGCACAATTGTTTCTAACAGAGGTACAAAATTTTTGAGCCATTTTTGATGAGTTTTTTGGTCTAGATTTGGAACCAAATTATAGTTTTCAACTTCGTGTCATCCTCAAATGGATGGTTAGACATAGGTAGTTAATTGAACTTTATGGGCTTTATTGAAAGCTATGTTAAAATAGAATTTGGATACTTGGGAAGATTGTTTACCGCACATTGAGTTTGCATACAATAGGAGCATTCATAGGTCAACTCACATGTCCCCATTTGAGGTTGTATATGGTCATAATTCTCAAGCTCCAATTGACTTGTTTCCATTTCCTAGCAATGAGCAAAGTAATTTGAATTTTAGGGATATAGCTAAAAAGATCAAGCAAATACACTTGGAGGCGAAGGCAAACTTAGAAAAAGTAACACAAAAATATGAGTAATTAAAGAATAAAGGAAGAAAGCGAGTGATCTTTCAATCGGGTGTTGGGTATGGTTGTATTTAAGAAAGGAAAGGTTTCCGGCTACGTTCAAGAGAACAAGTTATACAATATCTCAAGATTAAATAACCTCAGCACTCCCATGAAGAAGATCTTGTCTGCACCCTTGTAGCACACTTGATGAATTTGATTACAGCTACCAACAACTTGATGCGTCTGAAGGAAGAACAGTGCAGAGGATGGCCTATTAGCATTCTAAAACAATGCTGACAACCTTGAATTAATATTGCTGAAGCTGAAACACATTTTTAATCTTTTGCTTGATGTTTTGTTGTACCTTTGGAGATTATATTTGCATATTTAAATCCCTTTGAAAACCTTGTTTTTGGAGACTTTTGTTTAGACGATATATATTTTTGTTTACGTAATTTTGAAATCCCAGAGATATTGAGAGTGAGTCTTTAACTTGGTTTTTGGCTAGAATTGTATTTTCTGGTCTTAGATAAATCAAAATTGTGTCAATTGCAGTGTCGGATCGCATGGTTCATAGCTTCCTCCAATTGTTGCAGGTATATTGGATTACTTATTTTCATTTCTTTTTGTTGGATATTTGTGGTGCTTAGGAGTAATTAGAGCCTAAATCTAAATTTTTTTCTCAGTCAGATTTGCTTGTATTTGAACAAAACCTACCTTATTCCATTGTTATCTTCATTGTTATATTTAATTCTTTATTTCGGTGTTACTTATTTTCTTTCGCTACTTACATCATAGTATCATAGTGAACAACGAACAACTTACTTTCTTCATCAACTACTTCAGCAAAATTTACTTGCTCCTCATTGCACCAACAATTTGCTTTGACATTCCCAAACTTCTTACAATGATAACATTGAATACCACTACTATCACCTTTTTGATCATTGGTTAAGCACCTTTGCTTAAACACTATGCTTCTTTGTGTTTCTTAGTTGATCTATTTAAGATTGCTTCATGAACTTGCAAATAACTCATTAGTTCAGCAAATAAGAGATTAGACAAGTCTTTGGATTCCTCAATTACAGCCACAACATGATCATACCAAAGATTAAAACTTTGCAAAATATTTTAAATAATAACTTAATTAGTTATTTGGACCGAAAATGACCTCATTTGACTGATTATTATCATTCTAGATAAATAATTGTGAGTTGGTTCATTATTTTTCAAGATTCAAGTTTAATGCTATTACCGAAGAGTTTAGAGCTTGTCAACTATTACTTTTGATGAGCCTTGAAACTTTATTTGCAAAATTATTCATGCATGCTTTAAAGTTGTAGCTATTAAAATTCTTGAGAAAACTGACTTATGGTCTACATATTAAATGAAGAACAATGCTTTAGAGTTTAGAATCCTTTTTTGTTATCCTTCCACTGAGACTTAAATAAACTATTCATTAAAAAAATTAAAAATAATAAATAAAACTAATAATAATAATAATTAAGTCTTCATTCTGAAGCTCCATGATTGGTAATTCTCCATTAAAAATGAGGATGACTTGCTGTAAAATACTTAAGGAACTCCTATTTTAAGTCATGGTGTTTCTTTATTCCTCAGTACTTCTTGAATATCAATCTCCATCTGATGTCTTGGATGTTGGAGAAATGACACAAATAATTATGGAAGAGGAATTTTGGTATGGTTGGTAAATTTTATTAATGACACAATTAGCTTTTGAATAGTAATTACAAATAAGAAAAATGATGTAAATAGGATCAAACAAATTTTTTTTTCTTTCTCAAAATGATTAACTAAAAGTGCCCATGGCCTAAAATATGTAAGTTTTATAATTAATTTTTGGTTATTTCCAAATAAGCCAGGGCAATTAAAAAGACACTAATTATTGCAAGCAGTAACATTGTTTTTAAAAATACTATTCACACAAGAAATCACAAATCCGATGCCTTTTTTGTTTTACAAAAAAATTATACTATGTATAGTTACATATATGATAAATTATAAATATAATTATACATATGATAAAGTATGCATAAGGTTATATATATGCTAAACAATGCATAATGTTTATAATATATTTATAATTATATACAACTATTATTTAGAAAGCCTTATGTTTAGTTAAAAATAAAATATACATACACGAAATAAAAACATACATAAAAAACTATATGCATAATTATATATAACAATAGATATAGTTAACTATATATATATAGTTACATATAAGTAATTAACATATAATTTAGCTTATATGTGAAGTTATATATAACTAAACATATAGTTTACCATATATAGTTATATGTAATTATACATATATATAACCATGTATATAGTTTTCGGTATATATAAGTATAACAACACTATATAGTATAGCATAGTGTTTTTCAAAAATAAAACTGATGTAACATTTTCAGCATGAAGAATGTTTTCGAAAACTCTGCTTACACATGGAACTGACAAAACTTGTTTTTGGATATAATTGAGCTTACACATGAAGAATGTTTTCTAATTGGCCTGAGGTAAACTTGGAAATACAAAAAAAACTAATTAGAAAATATAAATATCTATATGTTTTTAGATATTTTTAGTGAAAACTTGTTGGGAGAGATTAAAAAAATAAATAAATTTTTTATTTCGAATCCACAAATTATAAATATTTTTGGAATTGGGCCGAAAAAGATAATTACTCCAATAACCATATATTGCCGTAAGGTCAGCGTTAATAATATATAGAAAATTTTCAACACTCTAGGGCCTAGACGACGCTTTGGTCATCTGTCGTTCCCCAGTGATCGGAAGAAAAATCAATTCTTGAAGTCCACCCCCCACCATGTTGTCAGTTCGTGTTTCGCCATGAATCGCGCGCTCCAAGTCTTATTCCTCTCCCTGCAGCTTATATAATGCATGCCGCATCACACCCCTTCTCCATCACCAAGCCTGTTAGCCCCCCGGCAAGATGGCCTTCTATCCAGCTCGTCTTCTCGCCGCAACGCTCTTCGTCATTTTCTTGTCACCCATTTTTGCGCATGGGCAGTCATCCAGTTGGCAGACACTCAACAGTTAGTTTGATCTTTTTCCTTCTCTTTCTGTCATCTCCTGCTCACCTCGCATTGCTTTGAGTAATGGGCTTGTTCTCTATATTCTTATTGCAGAGTCCCGGCCAGCGGTTGTTGCCGTGGGTGGTTTCGCCGGAATATTTCCCAGTTCTAGTTTCCGGGCATATACGTACCTAAACAAGAGCTCTCATGTATTTCTCTGCAATGTTCAGTTCAGCAAAGAACCAATTGGATTCTGCTCTCCATCTACACTGCTGGAAAATTCTACCAATATCGTAGATTGGTATCCCAACGGCAAGTCGACGAAAAAAATAAATGGCAATAACACTTCTGGGTGGTTTTCTGTTGACTTCAGCATCACCCAGATCTCTCAATTAACGGGTATGTATTAATGCATCCAAATTCTTTGCGAGTTCGGAACTAAGTGATTTGATTTTTTTTTTTTTTTTGCTTCAGCTATACAGGGAGTTTATACTAGATCTAGTAGGCTCAACGGGTTTTACAGTCCACTGGTTAATGTTAGTGATCTCTTCCGTTATTTTCCTGATAACAGTATCTGGCTTTCGTTTGAGGTACGGGAAACCCTTCGATATTGTATTTATGACCAATTTATCTCCAGAAAGGATGTTAATCGAGGTCTTCTGCTTTTGTTGGTAGAATATCACTTTCTTCGAGGCGATGGGGGTGAACGTAACTCAATACGCACTTACCCTAAAAACACAGAAGAACCTGAAGTACATTTCATCAGACGGCAGCGGATTCTTGAAATCAATAGCTCCGGAGTTTAAAGGGATCTCTGTTACAATCGTGTCGGATTTCTCAAAGAACAGCCCCACATTGCAGACGGGTGCTGCAGATGCCCTGCGGGATGTTGCTACTTATTCGTCTGCTATCTCCGTTGATAAGAATGACATCGTAAGAGTGACGGATGATTTGAAATCAAAAAAAGCTACTCAACTGGTTTCGACGGCACACGATGCTAACCTGCAAATTTTTGCATCTGACTTTCATAACGATGTACTATTTTCCTACGAATATCGATACGATCCCATTTCTGAAATCCTAGATTTCGTTGCCAATGATGCATTTTCAGTCGATGGCGTCCTCACTTCCTTTCCATCGACTCCGGCCATTGCCATTGGTAACCCCCCTCCGCGATTAAATTTTCGTAGTTTTGATCATTTCTTCCACCGTGCTCCAAGCTAAATTTTGATGAATGTTTTGTTTTGATGTGCAGACTGCATGAGTTATCTGTCCGACAGTTCTCCTCCAAACTGTAAGTCTGGTTTCTTTTGTGTAGTGAGTAGGAAACAACGCTTATTTATTGTCTCCGGAGCACCCGTTCTTTCCTGGCATCCATTCAATTTATCTTCGTTGGTGTCGTGCAGTGGATTTTCTCATTATTTCTAAACACGGTGAAAGTGGGATGTATCCCGGTTGCACGGACTTGGCATATGCCGCCGCAGTTGAGCATGTGAATTTTCTTGATTGCTCAGTTCAGATCACTAAAGATTTGAAGATTATGTGCTTGCCTGATATGAATATCAGTAATCTTGTTGTCTGGTCTTCATCCGCTCCACAAAACACAGTATATTCTTTCGACTATACTGCTGCAGAAATTCAAGGGTTCGCCCGTATGTCTCTCTCTCTCTCTCTCTCTAGGTTCAAGCCTTTAGCGTTTGTTGGACTATCGGGTTTTTGATGGCTAACTGTCATTTCTTTTGTACCTTACACATAGCTCACATACAAAGCCCTTATGAGCTGTTTACGATGAAACGTAATCCTAGCGAAGACGGTAAAGGCAAGTTTTTAACTCTTGAAGGTTTCTTGGATTTAGCTGCTAATGCTTCCTCTCTCCCCGGAGTTCTGCTCAAAATCGAGGTGGGTTCTTTTTTTTTTACCTACTCCATAGGTGAATCTTGTTTGTTTCCAAAATGATTCTTGGTTTTATTCTTGATTTTTCAGAACGCCCCTATTTTTCGACAAAAACTAAACATATCGGTCATAGATGCTGTATCCCAAGCCTTGAAAGCTTCAAGAATTTACGACAACAATAAGAGAGTTTTGTATATGTCATCCAACAGATCAGTGTTGACGCAGCTCGATGCCATAAATGTTTCTGACCGTGTTTACTGGATGGATGGTGACTATCAAGATGTTACTAACGATGCCGTTGAGGAAATCAAAGATTTTGCCAACAACGTAGTGATTTCCAAAAAATCTGTATATCAAGATTTCAAATTTTTCATAGTCCGAATGAAGGACATCGTAGAGAATTTCAACAGAAATGGAGTCTCCGTTTTTGTGGAGACTTTCAGTAATGAGTTCGTGTCGCAAGATTGGGATTTCCTTTCCGATGCCAACATCGAGCTTAATACTTTTATTTTGCAAGCAAAAATCCAAGGAGTGATCACTGATTATCCTTCCACTGCTTTTCGATTTGCAAGTGAGATTATCTCCTCACATGTCGTTTTTATTTTGGTGCGATCGATGCTATGATGTTCTTTATTGACATTTTTTCTGTCGATTACAGGGAATCGGTGCTCGAAAATGAGTCCTCTGCCGCAGTATATGCAACCGCTTGAACCTGGTTTCTTCTATAATTTGATTACTGACGATTATCTTCCACCCGCTGAATCTCCGAGTCCGATTTTCACAGTGCCCGACATTGCCGATCCTCCTGTTTCACTTTCATGAGGGCTTTTTTTTTTTTTTTTGCATTGAGGATCGAGTGACACCCTGCGTGTAAAAATTTGAATATAATAAGAATATATAATATAACTTTCTTCCTATATCCAGTCCAATGCATTTATTACTTTTCACAAAACATAAAAAAGGTCAAATTTAATAAAAAGGTGTTGAGAAATAAACACACCAATATAATCTCCATTGATGTACATTCATCACCAATATAATCAACACACCCACACGTTACATCACCCTTGCGAAGTATTGAGGTTAAACCCAATACAAACTTGTTGGTATTAATTTATTTGGTCATAATAATTATTATGATCTTATCCATGTCAATTTCTTATTATCCATGTTTTATGCAAAGTATAGAATACTCTAATTAATTATCATAAAATAAATTAACCCAATCTCATTTGTGATCAAACCCTTCTAATAGTATTTGTATTCTAACTTGAATCTCCTCAAACAAGCATGAATATATATCATCATCTAAGTATAGAATACTCATTACATTACTCTTGTGGCAGACTTGTTACTATTGATATCATCAGTATAGTTTACGCCAACATTTTTTGATAATAAAATTTGAATCTCTATAATATAGTGTAATTCTTGAGATTTTTCTAATATACCTCTGAATCTACTTCACTGTACTCCAATGCTCTCGATTAGGATTTTTCACGGATCGATTAATCACTCTCACTACATTTGTAATATCTATTTTTGTACAAATTATAATAAATATCAAAATTTACACTGTTGAACCGTATAATATTCAATAAATCCTTTTTCTTTTTCTATGCTATGATACACACTTGAATATAACTTGAAATTAATATAAAATAAGATATAAATTAGTTTAATACTTTATATGTTGAAGCATCCCAGGATTTTGATTAGATTTTTTTTGAAATATAAATCTTTTTGTTATTTCTGTTTCATAAAATCTGCATCCCAAGAATATAATTAATTATTCCAAAGTCGTTCATATATAACTATTTTCTTCTTTTTTCTTGCCCTACATAATTATTATATTGTTATCAGATAATTATCTCTTGGCTATTTATCTAGCTATCCCTATATAATTGATATAGCTACCGACATTGCATGGGTTAAGCCTTGGATATCTCTCCTCTGTAATTCTTTCTTAGCACAAACTTTATGACTGTCCATAAATCAAAATATGGCCATTTTGTTGCCAAAATAAGAACTTCGAAGTATTAGTTTAAAGAACTCACATGTCATAGTCTATTAGTTTTATAAGATACCTTAATTAGTATAAGCACCTTAACCATCACTTTAGTTATGCATACTTGTGAAAAATTTATTGGTTAAACTCCATTTTAAATAACTCTCAAGTATGAGCATTAGCATTTCAATAAATTTATTAGCCCCAAAAAGGTACGACATACACCATATTCATAAAATCTATGCTGATCTAGATTGCAATGCTAATAATGCCCATCACTCATAAATATTACTCATTTCCCCAAAAGAAGTTATCAACCTCTCTTACTTCTTTTGGGTACATCTAACCTATTTCGACTACTTGATATCCATCTATCCTCGTTGAGGGCATGTGGCCAATCATGTTACATGTGTTTATTTTCTTGCAAGTGGATCGAATACATGTGAAAATAATGTAATAAAAATCAACTTCAATTAATTAATTAAAAATATTTAAGAAACTACGGATAAAAATCACATTATGGATAAAAACTAGAATTCTTTGATTTTAACAAAATCAAAGAATGGATTAAACTATAATTGGTAAATTCCTATAAGTTATTTTCCAATTATACTAGTAAATATTCCCAAGTAAATTACAGTTTTAATTTTACAAGCAATTCTACGAAATATAATATGGTTTTTGACACACCCCCACCCTTATTAGTAGGCTATGTGCCGTGAAACCACAAAAATTCTTGGCCAATACTTCCAACGTAGTAGAGAATCCTATGAAATTTAGTCGTGTTGCTTGATACAAATTTATATAATTTTTTATAGCTATGCATAGCACATGTCCCAAAAATTGTAAATACAAATGAGACTTCTAAAATCTGCCAAGAAACAACACTTTTCTTTTTCAAAAGAGCCTCAGGCTATTCACATTTTCATAAAATATAACTATGTACATACTTATGCACCGCTATACTAGTTTAAAGTATTTTCTAACAAAAGTTAGTTACATTTTCTTCAAATATATACAATAGTTAGCAAATACAACACATATAACTAAAAGTTAGGAGGATCCTGATATGTCCCACCAACTAGTATGCCTATACCTGGAAGATACATTTTAAAAATAGAAAAATAATGATATAAAAAGCTCAATGAGTGTAGGCTTTATAAAATGCTTGATTTTTATTAAAATATCACCAAATTGATAAAACATTTTTTTTTTTACCAAACACTTTGAAAAAACATTGCTTGCTTTGCTATAAAAGTTTCTAACACTTTTCATTAAAAAAATTTGCTTACTCATCAATAATTGATTTTATGCTGTATGTGAAAATATTTATAAACATAATAATCAATTACTACTAGAGGCCTTTCTTGCTTATTGTACCCTAGTAAAAATGGAAAACCTATATCTCTCTACCATGCATGCGGAAGGAGCTCATGTCAACATAACCTACTCTAGTATATATTGTGGAATGCTCCATCATCACATAATAAGCAAGTACGCTAACCCTGTTACTCCAGTATATTCCATGGCCCTCATCTATTATGTCCTAAAGCATGACATAAGTTTTTCGATCATGTAAATATAAAATGCAATGAAATCATGTTTTAACCTCTCTGTGCATGTATAGAATGCCTCTGACTGATAATGCTTGCATAAAACAATGAATTTCTTAAGGCCTAGCTTAAAAATTATAATTTTTGCTTGCTTAATAAAATGTATTGCTTGCTTAATAAAATGTATTGCTTGCTTAATAAAATGTATTGCTTTGTTAATAAAATGTATTTATTGCTTTCTTTCTATATAAAATATGGTTTATCAAATCAAAACCATAAAGTTTAAAATTTGGTTTAACAATTAAAGTCATAACTTATAAGTCATAAAACAATTTATAAACAATAAACTAGTTTTAAAAAAATAAAGTTGGCAACACCCACATTTTTGTTTATAAAAGTTGAGCATGACTTCAAAATTTCTCCATATCTACTTTTACCCTACACACTCAATAGAATACAACAAAAATATTAATCATCTGCGTAATCATGTAAAACTTAACATAGGCTTACAAAGTGATTATTTTGAAAATGATTTAGATTTTAAGGCAACTGCACACACAAGTCATATTAGGATCACACAATATTTATATAAAGCCAACATGACCAAATTGTTCTTGAACAAAACACTCTTTTGAAATCCTACATTTAGAGTTTAAAAAAATCAGAAAAGAAATGTTTATTTTACCTCTATGGCTAAAAACATGCTTACTAGTAAAATTAGAATAAAAATGTGATAATTTTTGTTAACCACTTGAATTCCTATGGAGTCTGGCATCAAATCTAGATACTTCTGACCTTAAATCCATGCCTAATTGGCATTCTAAAGGAAAGCCTCAAATTATCCTTCAACTTAATAAACTTGGGAATTCTAAACCAATCATAATAAAAATTACAATTAATCACCTTAACCATATTTCAAACTAACCCTTTACTTTTTTAAGCTAAGATTTCACTTAGACAAAGAAATTTACCAAACAATCAAGCAAGATAACATACAAATAGAAAGAATTATGCATTAACTCTGAAAACTAACCACATTTTCATGGTAAAGAATTATCAACCTTGATTTTTCGCCTTAACTTGATTCTTGCTCAAATAAAATAACACTTTCATAATTCATACAACAACCTTGCCCTCCACATTTCAACGATCAAATCCTTGTAAAAACTCAAGAAGAAGTCAACGAGATCATCATCTTTCCTCTAAGTGAAATCTATGAAATTTTTCTTCCCCAAATATGTTAATTTTTCTTTTAATTATAATTCGTAAAGAAATTACAAGTCTAAAAAAATTACAAGTCGTAAGAAAATATTAATCTCAAGAAAATCACAAACTTTAAAAAATTGATGCTTTCATGATTGCCACTTTCCTTAAGTGCAAAAAAAGTCACAATAATTTTTGAAAATGTTACAATTTTATCTTTAAAAATAACATCTAAAATTAATACTATGAGACTGAACTAATTAAGAAAATCCTTGGTGTGCATTTTTGAACAAACTAAACTCAAATGAAAGAAAAGTACCTCAATCAAAAAATAATAGAGGATACTAACAATGCATTTGAGACTCTAGCTCCTATGTAGCTTCCTCCCTAGCATGATTCTTCCATTGGACTTTAACTAAATTAATCAAAAACTCTTCAACACTTGTTCCTTGTAATCTATAATCTACACAAGTGGTTCCTCATAAGTCATGTTCTTTTTTAGCTGTTTTACTTGCTCTCTCAACACCTATGAAGGGTTTGAGATATGCTTCCTTACCATCGACACATGGAATGTATCATGAATCCTGAATAACTATATAGGTAACTTCAACCTATAAGCTACTAGCCCCACTTTGCTCACAATCTCATTAGCCCATATAAACCTTAGACTAATCTTGCCTCACTTCTCAAATCTCAAAATACCCTTCCAAAGGAAAATCTTCAGGAATACCCAGTCACATATCTTGAACTACAAGCCTTTATGATGATTGTATGAATAATTTTTTTGATTATCTCTTGTTATTTTCAAGTCATCACAAATAACTTTTACTTTCTCTGAAGTGACCTGCACTAACTCAGGGTGAATCAATTTCATCTCACCAAACTAATCTCAGCATACTAGAGTCCTACACTTCCTACCCATACAGTGCCTTAAATGGAGTCATCTCTATAAATTTTGATAGATGTTATTGTAGGTGAATTCTATCAGTGCCAAATTAGTATCCCAACTCCCATTAAATTTAATCACACAAATTCTGAGCATATCCTCTAATATCTAAATGGTTATCTTTGTCTAGCAATATGTCTGAGGATGAAATACCATGCTGAATTGAAAATCGAGTACATAAAGCTACCTATAAACTAGGCCAAAACCTAGATGTGAATTCAAGGACTTGATTAGAAACTATTGAATTTTTATCAATTAATCATCCTTTCTATTGAGCCAACTTTTCTAAAGAATCTTTAACATTAACTGGTAAAAAAAATGAATAAGCTTCATCGATAGAATCAACTATCGCTCTATCGCACTGTGCTGTCTTTGAGTCCTTGGAAGACCTATCACAAAATCCACAGTGATCTTCTCTCATTTCCATACTAGAATGTGGAGTAATTGCATCATCTCCAAGGGCCTCTGATAGTACATTTACTCGCTGATAGGATATCCATCTTGAAATGAAACCCGTGATCTCCTTCTTCAGCCTATTTCATTTGAAATGTTCTTTAAAAGTCATACACATCTTGGTATCACCTGGATACATTATATAAGTAGATGAAAATGCTTGTTCTATAATATCTTTCATCAGTTGTCCATACACTGGCACATACATTTTCTGTCATTCATTATCAGGCCATCATCTCTAATTTGAAACTCTAGTTTTATTTCTTTTCTATTTAAACTTAATCATGTGTGGATCCTACAATAGGCCTGCCCAATTCTGATTCACTAGGAGAGGTTTAACATAAAATATTGCTAACAATGCTCATGTATCCTCAAATTTCAATATCACGCCCTAAAGCACTCAGATCCACTAACAGTGCAAAATAGACGTGTCAAACAGGCCGGCCCAGCATGGCTCGACCTAGTTTTAGGCAGGCCAACCGGGCAACCGTGCCTGGCTTAGCACGATTACTGTATAGTGCTAGCCCAACATGGGCTCGTGGCTTGAAAACTGCCAGGTCCGGCCCGGTTAAGGATGACAAAACCCTAATTTTTTAAAAAAATTAGGGTTTCAGCGTCACGCCACCACGCCACCATGCGTCTTCACCCTTCGAGGCTCGGTGAGCTTTGCATGTATGGCTTCGGCTCGTATTGACCATGTTTGGTGCGTGGTCACATGTGCTAAGCTCATGTGCCTAGCACGGCACGACGGGCCGGGGCACAATACTGTAGCATGCCGGGCTGGCCTGTTTGATACCTCTAGTGGAAAATAACCTAATATCATATGATACAAAGAAATTTATTGAAGCATACACATGGCATCTACTATGACATTAACTTTTCCTTGATGATACTTATTAGAATAGTCATAGTCCTTAATCAACCCAAACTATTTTTTTGCCTTGGGTTTTACTCCTTCTAGGTGAAAATATATATTTTGACTCTTATTATGTATAAAGATCCAATAAGGAGCACCATATAAATAATGTCTTTATATATTTAGGGCATACATGACCATTGCAAGCTCTAAGTAATGTGTATGGAAATTTTTCTCATGGTTCTTCAGTTACCTTGAGGCATACGCAACCATCGCATTATCTTCATCAAAATACAAAACCAACCCCTACCGGGAAGTATCACTATAAACCACAAACTCATCTCTCTCATTGAGAAAACCTTGAACTAGAACTTAAGTGAATCTACCCTTCAACTCCTAGAAACTCTGATAGCTAGTATATGCTCAAACCTATTTTACATCTATCAAGTATCTCAATGGGGCTGCTATCCTAAAAATTCTTTCAACAAACTTATTGTATTACCTAGCTAATCCAACCTATGACACATTCTTTGATATTTTATATCTTATCATAGCTTTTATTTTCTAGGGATTCAAACTCACCCCCTCGGCTAAAATAACATCACCTAGGAATGACACCTTGTCTAGCCGAAACTGGCAATCATTCAACTTGGCATACAACTACTATTCCCTTAATGTCTGCAATACAATTTTTATGTGCTCTGAATATTCCTATGGACTACTTAAATATACTAAGATATCTTTAATAAAAACCATGAAGAACCTATCCAAATATGACCGGAATACTATATTCATCAAATCCATAAATACTGAAGGGGAATTAGTCTTGAATGTTGTCTTAGTAACATCACCCCTTCGGCACCATTAACTGATACTACCCTAACCTTTCAATTTATCTTGGAGTATACTTGAGATCTTTGGAGATGATTGAATAACTCATAAATCCTATGTAGTGTATAATGATTATGAAAAGTAACTATGTTTAGCTATCTATAATCAATACACAACAACAAACTCCTATCTTTATTTTTCAAAGAGAAAACTAGAGCTTCCTATGAGAATATACTCAGCCAAATAAATCACTTACTCAATAATTCTTCATGTAAAACTTGAAAAAAAAATAAATAATATGATTTTTCTAGAAAAAATTTACAAAATAGTAATTATGTTATGAAAAATTTAAAATCTTTCTAAATTTTGAATAACAAAACGGACTTTTGCATTGATTTTATCTCATAAAATATAACTACTATTATAAATTTTGTCAAATTCTAGGATAATGAAAATTTATCAATTTTTTTATTAATTCTTGTTTTATGATTTTTAATTAAAATAATAAAAAATATGAGTAAACGAAAATAAAATGGGAAAACACAAATGTATGTGTGTTCTTCTTCTTTAGTAAAAAAATGTCAGAATACTTTTTTATTTTTGTTGGATATTTTGGGGTCAGAATAGAATAACCCAAGAATTAAAGTTACTACATGCAATGTGAGCTTCGTATAAGAACCAAACTCAAAGAGCGTTGGTGATTTATATTTCGAAAGGTAAGGAATTTCTCCTATTTGAATTTAATTCTATTTAAGGGTTATAAATGATTGTGAATACAATCTAATTTCAGTCTATTTTGAGACAAAATTTTTAATTATTATTAGTTGAAAATTATTTTGTTTGGATGAATAATATTTTACAGTGTGATTTATGTTCATGTAGTTATAATTATGTATGTGACATAGTTTAATCATAAAATAGCATACGTACATTTCATATGGACAGGGACATCACAGATAAATTAGCATGTATATTGTTGTTATTTAAAAATATATTTGATATTATTAATTATGCGGGCTCAATATGAGATAACATCTAAATTGTGTTATGTAGTATTTTTCGTAGAATATCCTATTTTTAGAAAATATTCAATACTTGAAGAATGTCCAATATATATAGAGTATATCATACTTAGCTTAGGCAAGTGTGAGAGAAATGGTAAGACTCGAGATATGGGAATACAAATATTCCATCTATATTTACATTCATGTAAACATTATACTTGAATGTGTGATGATATGTGCATATAGTTTTATTTTTTTATGTGCACTTAGGTGGGAATTAGTTATATAGAAGTTTATCTATTTAAGGCTTTGCTCACTCTATTGTGGGATTCCCTTTCATATAAAGTCTAGTGCAGGTAATATACCCACATACGAAACTACACATATGAAAAAAAATTAGTTGTAGCTTGATTTGTATTATATGTATTTTTTTTTTATTATGTTGAGCAGACTTAACTCATGAATAGATTTTTATGAATACAAAAACTATTTTATTACATAATTTTTTTGTATGATGAATGAACAAGACACGTGAGGATTGGGGTGTCACGCTTACAAATAAGCCCTAATTCTCTCTCAACTATACATGAGCCATCCTACATGGATGAATGGAAGTGGGCTCAGTCCAAAGGATTAAATCAATGGTAAACTCCACTTGCCTATCTGGAGGTAATTTTACTAATACATTCGTGGATACATATTAGAACTCTCTAACAACTAGAATCTCATCCACTAGAGTCTCTACCTTTCCTGTCTCCACTACATTAGCTAGATAATCGTGGAAATCCTTATGCAGCATCCTTGGCACTTCCATGGTAGAGATTATACTAGAAAATAACTCTCTACATATTCCCCTGAACTTCACCTCCAATATTTATATGAAACTTTACTTCCTTTTTATAAACATATAATGCGGCCCTATGGCGAGACAATCCAATCCATTCCGAGAACCACATCAAAATCTCTCATATCAAGAGTCAAAAGATCTGCTAGGAACTCTTTTCCCTCAATAAGAACTCTACTACTTCTAACTATTCTATTTGAGTATATTACATCTCTTGCTGGATGGTATACTCTCATATGACTCTATAATGACTGGGTCTCTCTCTAGAAGCAATCTAAGAAATGCTTGAATGCAAATGAATGCATGGCTCCTAGGTCCACTATTGTATATGCATCATGATCTATGAAAAAAATAATACCAGCAACCACATCTAGAGTTGCATTTGCATCATGCTGCCTAATAACATAAGCCCTAGCCTTAGTCTGGATATCTACCTGCATCTCTTGGGCACTACCCATCCCTCTACCATGGCCACCTGGACCAAAAGCTTGAATGACCATTTTGCTCTGGAAACCTCTTTTTGAAGACCTATAAGTGCTCATCATTGATGTTGCAGTAACTAGATTGGCTACTATTGCCTCCGCACCAATCAACAGAAGACGCTCAATGAAATGGCCTTCTTAACCATAGTAGAAACACATTGTACTATATCTTTCACATTTCGCAAGGTGCCACTTTTGACACATATCATATCCAAGAGGAATACACTAGGTGTCACTGATGGTAGTTCGGGGTGTCATTGATCCATGACTAGAGGTAGTTACACGACTTGCACTTATGCCTTTATATCCACTATCCTTGTTTCTCTTTTTGCTAGATTGACTAGAGCTCTACCATTGCTACCTACTTTGATACATACCTGTATTACTCTTCTCAACTCTCAGATTAGCCTCGCGTAAGTCCCCAAATCTATTCTTAGGAACCACAAACAAATGAACTCTATGTAGGAAAATTGGCAGAATTTCCAATCTGATTGGAATATAAATGCAACAAAATTTATAATTTTTATCCCATAAGCCACCAAGGATCAGATGTGTTTCATAAAAACACAAAGAAAGGGTAAATGAAACATACCTTTTGTAGATTGATTAGTCAAACCTTCATGTCTGTATCTTGGATTATTTAAATTCTTAAAGGAACTGCTATTCTAAAAAGCAACCACCCTCCCTACAAGTAACCATATACGAACAAATAACAAATGATCTTGTTGAATACTAGTTTAATTTTATTTCTCAAAAATGAAATTATGGTTTTATGTTTTCTCAGTTTTCAATTTTCTTTGAGTAAAAGAAAACGGCTACTTACCATATATGTCACACACACACACAAAAGTCTGCTAGGGTTTAAGTCAAGTCTGAATTTATCATTAAAACTTTTTTATATAATAACAATATAAATGTAAATTAAATTTTATTTAAAACTCTTTTAAATAATAACAAATTTAAATTCAAATATGAATTTAATTTAAAACTCTTTTAAATAATATCAATTTAAATTCAAATTCAAATTCAAATTTTATTTAAAATACTTTTAAATAATAAAAAATAAAAACTTTATAGATTATTTCATTATCCAATAAGAAAATAAAACAGATTAATTATTTGTTTAAATCAAGAATTTTAATTTTCTCAAAATTAAATTCGAATTTAAATAATGGCTAATTATTATTTGTTATTTAAAATAATCTCATCATTTTAAATTACTAGAGAGAGTAAAAAATCATAACCATTATTATTTATTATTATTGTACGAACATATAGGTTTAATTAACATTGGCAGTAACTCTAAATCACAATTTGATCCTATAAGTCATAAGTACTCTCTAGCAAGACATTATGACTACCCAAGTTAAATGAAAAGCTCATGATCTGAGACAACCTTAATATAGCTAAATGAAATAATTATTTTGTCTCATGATATCTTGATAGAATATAAAGTATGGACAAAGGCAACCATTTATCATTCAATCTTTGATTAATGAAAACCCAATTAGACTGACTAAATAATTGATATTGATCTCTATCAATTCATTTGAGCATGACTATGCATTTCTCAGTCTCAATTGTCGAGGGGACTCATAGATATATTTTTTATAATAAGACAGACAAATTCCATCTTAATATCTCATATCTCACAAGATAATTCTTATTATGTTCGAGTATAACCTTTATAATCATCTGATTAAAGATAATATTTGATTATATCAAAACATAATATTTTTTATGTTGAGAATTATAATGATCTTAGGTCATAAGATTTTTTAACATAACTATTAGAGATTAACTTATGACTTTGATTCATGTATTAATCTCAAGATAGGTCTTTCTAATATTTGTTCTCAATAAATAGATATAAATTTGATTTGTATCTCATATACATATTCATCCCATGAATATTAATCTAACTTCATACTAATCTTAATTCATTATTATTCTCATAACAATAACTAATTAGTGACATTTATAATAATTAATATTATTATTCAAGGATATTATATATAATAAACATGCAAATCATCATAATAATTTATTCTCACGTGTAGTCAAAATACCTTGCCCATATGACTAGCATAGAGCACTATTACTAATAATCTTTCACATTCGCTAGGCCCATTCATTAATATATCTAATACCTATGAACCTAGCATGATGATCATGCTTTGTTCGTGGTAGAGGCTTAGTCAATAGATTAGTAACAATATCATCTAGTGGAACTCTGCATATCTTAATATCACAACTCTCATTAATTTCTCGAATGAGATGATAATGCCTAAGAATGTGTTTGCATTGCCGATGTGATCCAGGTTCATTTGCTTGTGCAATAGCACCATTATTATCACAATAAACATCAACATGATTTGTAATACTAGGAACTACTTCAAGATTAGTAATGAATTTCTTGATCCAAACTACTTCATTTGCTACATCAGATGTTGTAATGTATTTAGCTTTAGTTGTAGAATCAGCAACAATACTTTGCTTTGAGCTTTTCCAGCTAACTATACCACCATTTAAACAAAATACATATCTTGACTGCGATCAGAAATCATCTTTGTCTAATTGGAAGTTTGCATTTATGTAATCATTTACAACCAGATCATCTTCCAATCTGTCATACACCATGAATATATCTATAGACCTTTTTAGATACTTAATAATATTCTTGACAACTATCCAGTGACTCTCATTGGGATCTGACTACTATCTACACATTATTCTTAAAGCATAAGATACATATTGTCTAGTGCACAACACGGCATACATGATAGATCTTATTGCTGAGGCATAAAGAATCTTACTCATCCACTCTTGCTCATCTTTAGTGTTAGGACACTAAGAATTACTAAGAGAAATATCATGAGACATGGGAAAGTACTTTTTCCATGTAAGTACTTTGACTTAGACCAATCAGCCTTTTAGATCTATCTCTATAGATCTTTATCCCTAGGATATAGGCAGCTTCGCCTAAGTCTTTCATTTAGAAACACTTCTCTAACCAAGACTTGACAATATCTAATGTAAAGATATCATTCCTAATGAGGATAATGTCATTTATATAATACCTAAATACAATTGTGCTCCCACTTATTTTATTATAAATACAAGTCTCATTTTATTTTTGACAAATCCAAAACTTTTGACTAATTCATCAAAATGAAGATTTCAACTTCGAGAGGCCTACTTCAAATCATAAATGGATCATTGAAATTTGCATACTTTTACCAGAATTCTTAGGTTGTACAAAACCCTCAGGTTGTGTAATGTACACATCCTCAAGTAAATTTCAATTAAGAAACACATTTTTAACCCCCATTTTCCAAATCTCATAACCATGATACGTAGCAATGACAATAAGAATATTCGATATACTTAAGCATAGCTATAAGTAAAAAGGTTTCATCACAATCTATACCATGAGTTTATTTGAAATATTTTGCAACTAGTCTTGCTTTATTAAGTATGCACTTTTTAATTCTTGTCAGTTTTTTTTCTCTAAAAACTCATTTGAACCCAATGATATTTGTACCTTTAGGTTGGTTAATCAAGGTTCATACTTAATTATCATACAAAAATTGAATTTCAAACTTCATGGCCTCTAAACATTTCTCAGAGTCTAGATCCAACATAGCCTCTTGATAGGCAGCTGGTTCATTTTTATTCATTAAGATATACATCATTATTATCTGTCACAAGAAATATGTATCTCTCAAGCTCATGACATATCATTTCATATCTATGTGAATTTTGTGCTATAAAAGGTGTTTCATAATAGTTTATTGACTATGAGTATCCAAAGGTAGTTCAATATTATCTTGTGGTTGTCAAACTTCTTCGAGTTGTACCTTACTCCCACTAGCTCCTTTAGAAATAAATTTCCTTACTAGAAAGACACCATTCAAAGAAACAAACACTTTGTTCTCAATGAGATTGTAAAAGTAGTATCCCTTAGTCTTTTTAAGATACCCCACAAAAAGATATTTATCATATTTTGGCTCCAGTTTATTTGAAACTTAATATTTTACATAAGCCTCACAACCCCAAATCCTAAGAAAAGATAAACTATCTTTTACTAGTCCACATCGCATATGGAGTCTTTTCAACCACCTCGGATGAAACTCGATTTAGTGTGAACACAGCTATTTCTAGTGCATAACCTCAAAAGATAAATGGAAGATCTGTTGGACTTATCATAGATCGACCCATATCTAATAAATTTTGATTCTTCCTCTCAGACACACTATTCCATTGCGGTGTTCCAAGGGGAGTTAATTGTAAAATAATTCCACAAGTTTTAAGATTCTCATCAAATTCTTGGCTCAAATATTCGTCACCTCGATAAGATTGAAGTGCTTTAATTGTCTTGCCAAGTTGGCTTTGTACTTCATTTTGAAAAGATTTGAACATTTCAAATGATTCAGATTTATGTCTCATCAATTAGACATAACCATATCTGCTAAAGTAATCAGTAAATATAATGATGTAATTGTAACCTCCTATAGCATCTGAACTTAATGGTCCACATATATTTGTATGTATGAAATCTAATAATTAATTGGTCCTTTCACTATGTTAAGTAAAGAGATCCTTTATCATATTACCCAATAGATAAAATTTACATCTATCATATGATTCAAATTTAAAAGAATTCAAATTTTCAACTTGATGGAGTTTTGAGATGCATTTCTCATGTATATGGCCAAGGCAACAATGCCAATGATAGGTTGAATTTAAATTATTTGATTTAAATTTCTTAGTAATTATCTTATAGACATAAGAATCATTGAAATTTTGAAGGTTCATACAATAAAGATCATCCTGAAAATAGGCATTTTCATAGAATATATCTTTATGAAAAATAGAGTAATTATTATTCTTAATAATAAAAGAAAAACCAGCATTATCCAAATAAGAAACTGAATGGTGGTACTCTTGTAGTTATCCACTAGTTACATCACCACTAAGATAGTAATTCATCTTTGCTTGAGAGTTATTCATAATATAATATCTTTTATGAAACATTATCAACTACTGTTGATGGTTTCTTCATATACGTACTCTTATTCTTAGGCCTTAAATATCATAGTGACTAAAGATGACTTGGTTTGTAAGTATTTATAATCATAACATTGTAAGTATATCATACTCACACAATCAACATATATGTATCCCTTGAGTTTTACTAGTTAGAGACTATACAAGTAAAAGTAAGTCATAAGAGCTATCACCTACTTGTGAATCATAACATACTCATTCACAACACAAAGATTACTTGTCACCATCCTTCTCGGCGATGTGTGACTCTAATACTAAAGATAAATCTCTTGGGAGAACATTCTATATAATTTTTAATTAAATCAAGAACTAGTTCTTATATGATATATATAATAGATTGGCATACAAAAAGTAGTTATACTTTTGGCTTCGTAAATATCATACTCACGATGATTAATATACCTAAATACTGAGTTTAAATGTATATGTTTATTTCATGCATCACATTTGGAAGGATTGTTAATTCTTTCCTACCATATATATGAGTGAGCCTCGTGGTTCACTAATCATCATCTATCATGATAATCTCACAAAAACACACTGATAGTTATAACTCTAATTTAAGTTATATTTGTTCATCATCCATTAATATCAATAACATAAAATAAATCAAACATATTCATTTATTAATTAAAATTCAAATTAACATCACACACATCAATTTACACAAATCCTAGACTTGCTTTATTCTGATACAAAGTAGAGGTGTCAACTAGGTTGGTCATTCCATGCATAACACACAACACGAAATGGTTTAACTATGCCTAGCATTGCATGATATGGTTCATAACTTTGTTTGGATGTGTCACAGGCTGGCCCATGGCACTCGAGTAGTTCTAGGGCAAACATTTTAGCACACAAGGTACTGCATGACATGACTAACATGACATGACCTAGCACGATAGTGTCGACAGACCCAGGTTAGCCTAGAATGAACTAGCCTAGTCCTGTAAACCAAAATACTCGTAAACCAAAACACATAAACCTTAGCTTTTTTATATCCGCACCACAAATCCAAAGCCAAGTCTTGAAGACTGAAATCCTAAGAGAGAGAAAATTAGAGAGAGAGAGAGAGAGAGAAGAGTAAGAGCAAAGACAAGATAAGATTTATACATAGGTGATCTTGTGTTACTTTAGTAAAAAGTCAAGGATTTTAGTAGAGAGTCACAACTTTAGTCTTAATCTCTTCAACTTAAGATCGTGAATCTGGAAAATAGTCGTGACTATAGTTTTTATCTTAATCTTCATATTATACAATATCATGATGTTAGCAATGATCATGACTTTGGTCTAATTTCTTAATAAGATAAAGTCATAATACTTTGTAATGATCTTGCCTTCATGTCTTTGTCATTTTATCATACATAAATGGTCATGGCACTGATATATGGTTGTGGCATGGTGAATTGATTCTCATATTATTATATAGTCATGATAATATGAAAAACCATGGTATTGAACATGGTCTTTAATGAGTATTATATGGCCATTGAATTGAGAAATAGTCATAATACTGAGAAGGTCTCTTGTAAGTTGGACATGACCATGGTGCTAAAACATAGTCTTGGCACACCATTTGCCCTTCATTTCTATCAAGTGTTCGTGGTATTATGGTCATGTGGTGGCTGTAGGACTAGCCTTATCTTTTCTCATATATCATGTTGTCATGGTACTTAATAATGTTGCAAAACTAGTAATTTGCTGGAGCATATAAAGCATGAATATTCTTTCATTTGAGGATATGTAATAGTCTTGGAGAATGGTCATACTTGCTTAATTTTGTCGCTAACACTTAATGTCCTAAAACCATAAGTCTGAATATGTAACATAGAGTTGAGATGAGTAATTATAGGTATATAATTTTTTATAGCTCAAAATTGTTACTTTGTAAAAAAATTATGATATTGACATGAGACTACTGAGTCATATTAATGATATAGTCATGAAACTTGGATATGGTCTTGGCCTTTAATACTAGTCTAATAATTAATTAGTTGTTGTATTGTAAAATTAATATCATAGTAGAGTTGTGACATACAAAAAGTATCATAACCTTTTAGATAGGGTTTTGGCCTAGAATGGATACCGAAATATCTCAAAACTCACGATGAATATTCATCAACACTCTATAAAATACAAAAGTAAGAAATCAACTCATAATGTCTCTATTTCCATACCTACATCTCATTATAAACTATCAAAATAAATAAAAATATTTGGTTATTTTGTATAACAAATAAACTCACACACTAAAAAAAGTATTCATCTCTGAATATTATCTTCCTCCTCCATAACAAATAGTCTTCATCCATCACCATGGAATACTATGACTATGCTTGAGTATCATGTAGTTTAAAAGATAGTGTATTAATTTCCAGCATGCGTGATGAAATTCATGGTAGGGCTTAAGTTCTACTACTATACTTGTTGGTCATTTAATATATAAAAATGTTTGTGTAGTGGATATATGTATGTATTATTTCATACATGCAGAAAATAATTTTGGGATTCCTATTAAGTACAATTATGTTTACTATCTATAACTAGAGAATCAAAATGTCTTTTTCTCCATTGAAGATCATTGATGTCCACATTATCTTCTCAGTATGTTATTTTAATTCCTTGTTAGTTTCTTTTTTTTTAGTCTTATATAAGCTATACTTGTTTCTTAGAATTTTTACTCTTTGGATCCTATGACTTTCATAAAAGTAGCAGTTCCTTCTTCTCCACACTACATCGTCCCTATTATTTTAGATCCCCAAAGTGGTGGCATTGAATACCACAACGACATTTCCTTTAAGCTTTTTCTTACTTTTTTCTTCTTATAATTCCAAATTTGTGGTTATAATTGAAGTCGTAACTTTTTATTGAAGTTTTTTCTAGCCCTTTTCTTTTTTATCTCTAAAGTCATAGTTTTGTGCATAGTTATGACATTGCTGTTAAGGATCTGAATGACTAGAGGTGTCAATTGGACAAGATGGCCTAGGTACGGCCGATGGCATTGATAGGTTCATCCATGCCTAGCCCAACACTACCCGAAACCATGCATCATCCTGGACCATGCCGTCCAATGGCAAGTCTCATGTCGTCCTAGGCCGACACGAGCCATGCCTCATGTTGGGTGTGACATGAGCCATGTGTCTGGCCCAATTCCATGGTGCATCAACCTGAGGACCCAAGACAGACTATGGGTGACTAGTCAAGTTCCATTGAGGGACTGCCCGTTGGGTCATGTTTTTTTAAAATCTAACTATGTATGCTAGATTTTGTTATGTGACACATTGCAATTGGTAGCCACTTAAGTTGGAAACTCATTGCATTTTCATGGAATGGGTTCCACAAGGGTGATCTCACATAGTCTAGCATAGCCCTACACTCAGCCGCCAATGTCTAGCACTATGTAGTGACATGGTTGTACCTCCTCAAATGGGTTGTGCCGGCATGACATGATTGACCCCTTTGATACCTTTATAATGGACTAATTCATTCAGTATCTCCAAACTCACAGGACTGGGCATATCCACGACTTTGTATTCATATTTTCCTTGATTATCCTATTTCTATAATACCAAAGTCGCAACACTGTATATAGTCACATCCATAATTTTATTTGCTCCTTCATGATTTCTATTTTAGCATTGTCTTTGTCTATTATTGCCTCATCTTTTTTAGTGCTATCAAGATAAAACTCTTTAGTTGTCGCGACTTTAAAGAATATCATGATCTCATGCAAGCAATCTTTCTCTCTTCGCTCATTTTTTCAGCACCAATATAATTTTTCGCCTACATATTCCACTTCTTTATCATTTTAACAACTCCAATTTTATGTCTTATTCATAGTTTTCATATTTATTTGATTAGTAGTCTTCTGAAATATCTTTCCATTAAAAATCCACTTTTTATTGCATTATCATATCAAATGGATTGTCGATTCTTCAACATGCCATATCATCACCATCTAGTCCATGTATACTATTATAATAATTAATCATTATAAATTAATCACTAACATAGAAAGTAAATTCACATATTTTGACATTGATATACCTAACACTACATATTTATTTGAATCTCACAAAGGCATGTTCATTGGTCAAAAATAGTCATCCAAATATTATTGGTACTTAATTATCTTCATCAAATATAACAAAATAGGCTGGAAACTTAAATATACCTATTTTGACCAATACATCTTTGATGATTCTATTTAGGTACGTGATAGTCTAGTCCATCAATTAGAGTGAGAGAGATATTTGAATAATTTTTGTGAGATTCAATCTTTGTATAATTAACATGGGAATCAAGTTGACACTTGATCTTAAGTCACACAATGCCTTCTGAAAGGTGTGATCCATAATTGTGCAAGGTATAATAAAACTTATGGATTCATTCAATTTCCACATAAGTTTTCTTAGAATTATTATGCTATGCTTCATGATCATATTCACAGACTAGTATATTTCTAACTTCCTCTTACTTCTCATTATTTATTACATAAATTTAATGTAGTTCATTATTTGAGTTAGAGATTTAGCTAGTGATAGGTTCACTTTTGGAATATCTTGAACTTTGTTTTTCATAATTAACAATAAGCCAGCCACATTAATCATGCACTTTATTATATATTTCAACCAATTATAGAAGGTATGGGCTTGGAACCATAACTTAAATTCATATTGGGGATATCACCTCAATAACTACATAAAATAATACCAAGCATCTTATAAATTCTCATACTCATTTTGCTAGAATTTATTTATCGAGCACTATAGTTGAGAAATAATTTGATGTTAGAAGAATTTAGTGAGAAATGTTATTACTAATTCATCTTAACTCTCAATGAAAATATTTGGTAAATTTTGGAACTAACACTTTTTCTTATAACTTAATGAAAATGAAAATAAGCATAACCTTATTATGTTGGGACCAACTTCATTTATTTTTATGGTATTACAAAGCTCCAGAAACATTGTGACATGCCTCTAATGCCCTTCTGCTATATTGATGATGTTGAACCGTAGTTATAAGACTCTATTTCAATTCAAACTACTTTAGTTCATTCAGTTATCAATAAATTCTTAAATATTTCTCCATTATCATAAGCCTCCAATAATCTCTTAAGGTATGGTAGTAGATGGGTTATTGGGTAACTTGCCCATTATCACCTTGGTCCTCTCTCTTACTATAAGTGCCCTCCAAAAACTCTTTATTGGTTCTTTTTTTGATAATAATTCTTATAGTTCTTTTGATCATTAATTCCAGAGGGCTTATCTCAATCCTACAGCTGCATCTCATAAAAGGGTGCTCACAAAGAAATTAAATTCTAGAATAAAATAAGCAAACCCAAAATACAATCATCCACATTCAAAAAAACTAACAAGATTAAGCTTTTAAATTCTAGAATATTTATCAAACCCAATATTATCTAAACTACTAAAAAGCAATTATCCTTTTACTGGAATAATTATGTCAACTTATATACACTAACTAAACTAAATAATCCCCAACAAAGGTGTTAAAAACTTATTGTAACTGTGTTAAGCAACCTAATTTTTTTAGTTATACAATATCCAAAAAACTCATTAATAAAAGTATTTAATCAATAAAGATCTAGAAGTTCATGAGCCATACAAATAGTAAAGAATTATATCAGTAGTTTGGTTTTTCAATGATGAGGCAACACATTTTTAGTAAATTAAATTTTCTAATTATTAGACCATCATAGGTACATAGTATATTCATCTAATCTATATGTGATATTTAAGTTGCTCAATATAGATTATGTTGGATATAGAATGAATGTTGGAGTATTGTATAATAATTCCTTATCCTATTGGTATTTAAGGTGGTTGTCACCATTGAGCCCTTAACAATTGTGGTCCCCTCGTAGCTTTTCCTCTGAACATTACCACTAAAATAATTAATCATCACCACTTAAAAGTCATTCACAATCTCATTCCTTTTGAGAAACTTTGTTAACTACCATTTATGCTGGTTTTATATATACACTCTTATTCTTAGATCTCATGTTTTATAAAGACCAAAAACTAATATGGTTTTAAAATTTGTATGCTTTTGACTTCGTAAGCAATATACTTGTATAATTGATATAAGATTCTCTCAAGTTTGACTAGTGGAAACCAAATGAGTAAAATAAACTAACAAGGATTATTACCACCTTGTGAGTCAACATACTAATACACATAACAAGATTGCCTATCATCATCTTCCTTGCTGACGAAGTGACTCAAACACTAAAAATGAATCACTTAGAAGAATATTCTATATAATATTAATCATAATTGAGAACTAGTTCTTTTATGATGTGTGCAATAGATTTACATGTAGAAGTATTCCTACTTTTGAAATTGTAAGCGCCATACTCATGACAATTAACATACCTAAACTTTAATTTTAATTTATAGGTTTATTTTGTACATCAGATTCGAAAGGGTTATTACTTTCTTCATACCATATGTCCAAGAGCCTATTGGATCACTTATCACTATCTATCATAACAATCTCACAGAAACCTATTAATATTCAAAATGTTAATTCAAGTTTTATTTAATCATCATCCATCAATATCCATAACATTAAATAAAACAAACATATTTATTAATCAATAAAAACAAAATTCACATCACATATCTCAATTTAGACAAATCTTAGACACGTGTAATTTTGAAAGAAATTCGAAATCCACCCTAGAGAAAAGGTTGTTTAAGAACTGCACCCCCCAACTATAGGAATTAAAATTTATCTTAAAAGTCTTGATTGTTTGTGGAACCTCGTGCAACTGCAAATATTTTTCATTGGGTTTGATAGTTACCATGTCTTTTTTTGTTGCATAAAGGAGAAGCATAAAAAATAAGAGAGATCTTAGAAATTTCTTTATATTCCTTAGTTATACTCATGAATACTTGCATTTCTCTAAGTAGATAGTCACCAATTTTAGATGAATGACACAATTTGATCATCTCTTCTGCTTGAGGTCACAATACTAGAAAACAACCTCGGCTATAGTCTGCATCTTAATATTTCTGTAATGTAATGTAATGTTATGACACTAAAAATGATAATGAATTTGGCCTAATATTTCTATAACATAAAGTCATGACATTATGAAGTGTCTATGAATTTGTGCCTTTGTCATCTTGTTATCCATAAATGGTCATTGTGATAGAATGGGAACATGACATGATGAATATCTTCTCATATTATCATATAGCCATGCTACAATGAAGAAATTTAGAAATTAGCAATAGTCTTTCTTGAGTATTATATAGTCATGATACTAAGAAATAGTTAGGGCGCTAAGAAGGTCTCTCATAAGTTAGACATGGTCGTAACACTAAAAAATGACTATGGCACATAATTTTCTCTTCATATCTTAGAAGCATTAATATTATTTATTATGTGTTACTGGAATATTAATCTTCTCTTCTCTTATATATCATGTTGTCATACTGCTATGAGGAGATCCCTCCGCTAGCAATTAGCTCGAACGTGCAAGTCATTGTTATATCTTCCTTTGATGATAAGAGTATTCCTCGAGAAATAGTCATACACTTGTAATATCATATTTGACATTTAGTATCCTAAAAGTTATGGCTATGAATATTTATCATATCTTTGGCATGATTAGTGTTCCTTTATATTTTTATACAGCTCAAAAGTTATAGTCTTATAAAAATGTCATAGCTTTGACTTAAAACTACTTAGTCATATTAAAGATAGAGTCATAACACATAAATATGGCTATTATCATGATAAATAGTGGGTATTTGGTTGCTGTGACATATAATTAATATTATAGTTATTTAGATTTTATGAGAAAAATATGATTATAACTTCATGATAATATCGTAGCCACTAATAATATATCTCATAGTGAAAGGATTGTACTAATGAGTTGGTAAGAATGTAGCATATAAAGATTATCATGATCTTTTCGGTAGATTTTTTAAAAATAATAGATACCAAAACTTCTCAAGACTCTATGTTATACCCCCCCCCCCCCCCCCCCCCCCCCCACACTAAATATATTAAAATTCTAATGATTTCATAATTTTTCATCAGAACTAAACTAAATACCAAATTCATGAAATCAATCAATAATATCTCTATTATCATATCAAAATATCCTAATAAATTATCAAAATACATAATAATGTTCGGTATATTATATATCAAATAGTGACATCAATAATTTCACGACACAACAAAACATGGATGTGATATTAATACATATATTAAGTCTTAAGATGAGTCAGGACAACACAATTCATATTATAACTTCAAATCACAGTCTTCATTAAGAACCACATAAAATAAGCTATACTAATCTAGATTGCAATGCTCATAATGCCCATCACTCATAAATATTATTCATTTCCCCAAAATAAATCATCAACCTCTCTTCCTTCTTTTTGGTACATCTAAACTATTTCGACTACATGACATCCATCTATCCTCGTTGAGGGCATGTGGCCTATCATGTTACCTGCTATTATTCTCTTACAAGTGGATCAGATACATGTGAAAATAATGTAATAAAAATCAACTTCAATTAATTAATTAAAATATTTAAGAAACTACGTATAAAATCACATTATGGATAAAACTAGAATTCTTTAATTTTAACAAAATCAATAAATAAATCAACTTCATTTTGATGAATCAGTTAAAGGGTTTAAATTTGTCAAAAATAAAGATGAGTTGTGTGTTTATAAGAAAATAAGTGAAAGCACAATTGTATTTTAGTCTTATATGTTAATGACATTTTTCTCATTGGGAATGAAATCCCTACCTTAGAGAATGCCAAGTCTTGGTTAGGGAAGTGTTTCTCAATTAAAGACTTACGCAAAGATGCCTATATCCTAGGGATAAAGATCTATAAAGATAAATCAAAGAGGCTGATTGGTCTAAGTCAAAGTACTTACATAGACAAAGTACTGAAATGGTTCAGTATGAAAGATTCCAAGAGAGGATACTTGCCCATGTCTCATGGTATTCCTTTTAGCAAATCTCAATGACCTAATATTAAAGATGAGCGAGAGTGGATGAGTAAGATTCTTTATGCCTTAGCAATATGATCTATCATGTATGTAATATTATGTATTAGTCCAGATGTATTTTATGCTTTAAGCATGATGAGTAGATACCAGTCAGATCCCAGTGAGAGTCACTAGACAGCAATCAAGAATATTCTTAAGTATTTGTGAATGTCTAAAGAATTGTTCTTGGTGTTGGCGGATTGGTAGATGATCTGGATGTAAATGGTTGCATAGATGCAAGCTTCCGATCTGACAAAGATGATTTCTGATCACATTCAGGATATGTGTTTTGTTTAAATGGTGATGTAGTTAGCTATGAATGTTCGAAGAAAAGCACTATTACTAATTCTATAACTAAAGTTGAATACATTACAGCATCTGATGCAGTAAAGGAAGTAGTTTGGATCAAGAAGTTCATTACTGACTAGACATGGTTCCTAGCATTACAAATCCTATTGATGTTTATTGTGACAATAATGGTGTTAGTGCACAAGAAAATAAACCTAGATCACATCAGCGATCCAAACACATTCTTAGGCATTATCATCTCATTCGAGAAATCATTGAGAGAGATGATGTTAAGATATGTAGAGTTCCAATAGATGATAATGTTGATGATCCATTGACTAAGCCTCTACCACAAACAAAGCATGATCATCATGCTAGGTTCATAGATATTAGATATATTGATGAATGGGCTTAGCGCAAATGAGAGATTATTAGTAATAGTGCTTTAGGACATTCGTATGGGCAAGGTATTTGGACTATTTGTGATAATTAATTATTATGATGATTTGCATATTTATTATATATAATATCTTTGAATAATATTATTAATTATTCTAGATATCCCTAATCAGTTATTATTTTTGGAATAATAAGGAATTAAAATTAGTATAATCCTTGATTGATATTCATGGGATGAATATGTGTATGAGATACAAATCAAATTTATATCTATTTATTGAAAATTAATATTAGACAGGCTTGTCTTGAGATTAATACATGGATCAAAGACATAAGTTAATCTCTAATAGTTGTGTCATTAAATCTTCTGACCTGAGATCACTTTAGTTCTCAACATAAAAAATATTGTGTTTTGATATAATAAAACATTGTCTTTAATCAGATTATTATAAAGGTTATACTTGAACTTAATAAGAATTATGTAGTTATATATGAGCTATTAAGATGAAATTTATCCCTCTTTTTATAAGAGAGATATCTCTTGGTCCACTCAACAATTGAGACTGAGAAATGCATGTGCATGCTTAAATGAATTGATGGAGATCAATATCATTCTAATTCGCCATGAGTTAGTGAAGGTCACTTCAGAGAAAGTAAAAGTTATTTGTGATAACTTGAAAGAAACTAGAGATAGACAAAAATATTAGGCATACAATCATCATAATGGCTTGTAACTAAAGATATGTGACCTGGTATTCTTGAAGATTTGCGGTTGGAAAGGTATTTTGAGATTTGAGAAGTGAGGAAAGCTTAGTCTAAAATTTACAGGGCCTTCTGAGATTGTCAGCAAGGTGGGGCGAGTAGCTTATTGGTTGAAGTCACACAAATAGTTATTCAGGATTCATGATACATTCCATGTGTCGATGGTAAGAAAGTATATCTCAAACTCTTGATAGGTGTTGATAGAGCAGGTAAAACAGCTAAAGAAGAACATGACTTATAAGGCAACTTTTGTAGATTATATATTGCAAGCAACAAGTGTTGAGGAGTAAGACGATTACTTAAGTTAAAGTCCTATGGAGGAATCATGATAGGGAGGAAGCTACATAGGAGCCAAAGGTTCAAATGCATTGTTAGTATCTACCATTATTTTTTGATTGAGGTACTTTTTTTTTCATTTGAGTTTAGTTTGTTCATTTTGAGGATGAAATATTCTAAAGGAGCAAAGATTTATAATGGCACATTACAAGAGGGTGTATGATACAAGTAATTATAAGTTCGAAAATATGCATAGAGGGTTTCCTTAATTAGTTAAGTCTCATAGTATTAATTTTGTAACGTTTTCAAAAATTATTGTGATTTTTTTGCAATTAAGGAAAGTGGCAATCATGGAAGCTTCAATTTGTTAAAGTTTGTGATTTTCTTGAGACTTAATATTTTTTTAAGACTTGTAATTTTTTTTAGACTTGAAATTTTCTTAAGACTTGTAATTTTTTTTAGACTTGAAATTTTCTTAAGACTTGTAATTTTTTTTAGACTTGAAATTTTCTTAAGACTTATAATTAAAAACAAAATCAACATATTTGGGCAATAATCAAGTAAAGGAAAAAATCAAGGATGGTAATTCTCTACCATGAAAACTTGGTTAATTTTTAAAGTTAAGGTTAGAAATGTTTAGATTTGATGCCAGACTCCATAGGAATTGAAGTGGTTAACAAAAAGTTATCACATATTCATTCTAATTTTACTAGTAAGCATGTTTTTAGCCATAGAAGTAAAATAATCATTTATTTTCTAATTTTTTTTTAACTCTAAATGTAGGATCTCAAAAGAGTGTTTTGCTCAAGAACAATTTGGTCATGTTGGATTTATATAAACATTGTGTGATCCTAATGTGGCTTTTCTGTGAAGTTAACTTAAAATCCAAATCATTTTCAAATAGTCACTTTGTAAGCCTATGTAAAGTTTTACATGATTACGCAAGTGATTGATATTTTTATCGTATTCTATTAAGTGCACAGGGAAAAAGTATAGGTGGAGAAATTTTAAGTCATGCTCAACTATACAAACAAAAATGAGGGTATTGCAAGGTATAAACTAATATTTCGAATTTCTTATCTTGGTAACAAAACGGCCATATTTTGATTTATGGACAGTCATAAAACTTGTGCTAATAAAGAATTATAGAGGAGAGATATCCAAGGCTTAACCCATGCAATGTCGGTAGCTATATCAATTATATAGGGATAACTAGATAAATAGCCAAGAGATAATTATCTGATAACAATATAATAATTATATAGGGAAAGATAAAAGAAGAAAATAGTTATGTATGTACGACTTTGGAATAATAAATAATATTCTAGGGATGCAGATTTTATGAAATAGAAATAACAAAAAGATTTATCTCTCAAAAAAAAAATATTATCAAAATCCTGTGGTGCTTCAACATATAGAGTATTAATCTAATTTCTATCTTATTTTATATTAATTTCAAGTTATACTCAAGTATGTATCATTGCATCGAAAAAGTAAAAAGATGTGTTGAATATTATACGTATCAACGGTGTAAAATTTAATATTTATTATAATTTGTACAAGAATAGATATTACACATGTAGTCAGAGTGACGAATCGATCCGTGAAAAATCCTAATCGAGAGCATTGGAGTATAGTGAAGAGGATTCTCAGATATATTAGAAAAATCTCAAAAATTACACTATATTATAGAGATTCAAACTTTAATATTAAAAACTATATTGATGTAAACTATACTGATGATATAAATAGTAACGAGTATTCTATACTTAGCTGATGATATATATTCACGCTTGTTGGAGGAGATTTAAGTTGAATGAAAATACTATTAGAAGGATTTGATCACAAATGAGAATGGGTTAATCTATATTATGATAATTAATTAGAGTATTCTATACTTAGCAATAAAATATGGATAAGTAAGAAATTGATACGGATGAGAACATAAAAATTATTATGACGAAATAAATTAATACCAATAAGTTTGTATTGGTTATAACCTCATGACTTCGCAAGGGTGATGTAACGTGTGGGTGTGTTGATTATATTGGTGAAGAATGTACATCAATGGAGATCATGAATATTACCATAGATACAAAGTTAACAGAGATCCGGAGTCGAATTACACAGATTGCAAGATTGCTCGCCTATTCCCTCTCGGCACCTTTTTTATTTTATTTAATTCTATTTCATTTTATCTTATTTTATTGACCTCGGACTTCAAATCTTTACACGCAGGGTGTCACTCGAACTTCAATTCATAAAAAACAAAAAAAGTTTCTCCTCATCAAAGTGAAACTGGAGGATCGGCAATGTCGGGCACTGTGAAAAGCGGACTCGGAGCTTCAGCGGGTGGAAGAGAATCGTCAGTAATCAAATTATAGAAGAAACCAGGTTCAAGCGGTTTCATATACTGCGGCAGAGGACTCATTTTCGAGCACCGATTCCCTGTTATCAACAGAAAAAATGTCAATTAAGAACATCATCGCATCGATCGCACCAAAATAAAAACGACATGCGAGGAGATAATCTTACTTGCAAATCGAAAAGCAGTGGAAGGATGATCAGTGATCACTCCTTGGATTTTTGCTTGCAAAATAAAAGTATTAAGCTCGATGTTGGCATCGGAAAGGAAATCCCAATTTTGCGACACGAACTCATTACCGAGTCTCCACAATAACGGTGACTCCATTTTTGTTGAAATTCGCTCCGATGTTCTTCATTCGGACTGTGAAAAAATTGAAATCTTGATATACAGATTTTGTGGAAATCACTACGTTGTTGGAAATCACTACGTTGCGACACGAAATCCGCTACGTTGTTGGAAAAAATTGAAATCGTTAGTGACATCGCGATGGTCACCATCCATCCAGTAAACACAATCAGAAACATTAATGGCATTGAACTGCGTCAACACTGATCTGTTGGATGACATATACAAAACTCTCTTATTGTTGTAGTAAATTCTTGAAGCTTTCAAGGCTTGGGATACAGCATCTATGACCGATATGTTTAGTTTTTGTCGAAAAATAGGGGCGTTCTGAAAAATCAAGAATAAAACCAAGAATCATTTTGGAAACAAACAAGATTCACCTATGGAGTAGGTAAAAAAAAAAGAACCCACCTCGATTTTGAGCAGAACTCCAGGGAGAGAGGAAGCATTTGTTAAAATTAATGTTTTTGTATTAAGGGTTAAAAATATAATTTTATTGTGTTAAGTGTTTTAAGGGTTTGTGTGTGTGTTGTAATGGGATAGATAGTGAAATTGTGGAGTATCGGCTGAAAAGAAAATCGGCAGAAAGAAAAATCGAAGAAATAAAATACTCTCTTCCTCCAAACAAAATTGTGATTCCTTTTTGTTGAATTCTACATATAACTAAATCAACCTATCATAAGTGGTATTGGAGGGAAAGTTCAAGGACCAATCTGGTGATTTTTGCTGTGAATTTTCGAAGCTGTGCGAAGAACAAAACCGAGAGTTCGAATCTGTTCTTGGGAGTCTTGTTCTCGAAAGAAGAAAAGGATCTCGGATGTTCCGGGACTTCTTGGACAAACAAAATCAATGCAACGAGAAGCTTGGCCGATACGAGGAGTCCAAATTATTTTTGATGGATAAGATTATGATTATTAGAGTGTGATGATGAAGACACTCTTGATCTCACAAGATTTGTGAGATTTGGTGGAAAATACGTATGAAGAAGAACCGAAAGACACACTCTCACCGGATGACCGAAAGGTGTTCGATGAAATGTTAAAGGATTTCAAGAGGAAAGATGTGAAGGCTTTGTTCATTATTTAACAAAGTATCTCTCGTAAATTTTTTCCAAGAATAATTGGAGCAAGAACATCAAAAGAAGCTTGGGATATACTGCAAAAGGAGTTTCAAGGGACCGACAAGATGAAGACGGTGAAGCGCTTGACGCTCAAATGAGAGTTTCAAAATCTCAGGATGAAGGAGAAAGATACTCTACATGAGTATTTCTCGAGGGTGATCGAAGTTGTGAACCAAATCAAGAGTTTGGGCGACATCTTGACTGACAAGTCAGTTTGTGAGAAGATATTGATAAGTCTTTCTCCGAAATATGATAATATTGTCGCCATTATTGAAGAAATAAAAGAACTTTCATCATTTAGTGTCCATGACTTGATGGGTTCTCTCGAAATGCATGAACAAATGATGAATTGACATAGTGAAACTTTTCTTAAAAGTGCTTTTCAATCAAAAGTGAGCGTAAATGAAGATTCTACTGGAAGCTCGAGTAAACGACAATATTTTCGTGGCAATGGAAGTTATGCAAGAGGTCGTGGCCGAGGCCGAGGAGGAGGAAGAAACTCTGGTGATAACAAATTTTGTCATCATTGTAAGAAGTCAGGTCACATTGAAGAAAATTGTTATCACAAAGGAAAGCCTCAATGTTATAATTGCAAGAGGTTTGGTCATATAAAAAGGGATTGTCGAGATATAAGTAGAGAACATACCAATTATACCGAGAAGGAAAGGAAGTATGAAAGTGATGGAAGTATATTCTATGCATGTCAAACGGTCGTCGGGAAAAATGACAATGAGTGGTATGTTGATAGTGGGTGTAGCAATCACATGACCAGAGACGAGTTGGTTTTCTGCAAACTCGACAAGTGCGACACAACACGAATCACAATGGGTAATGGTGCCGTAGTAAAATCAAATGGGAAAGGTACAATTGTCGTAGCCTCAAAGAAAGATAGATAGTTGATTTATGATGTGTTGTTTGTTCCGAACTTAGCTCAAAATTTGCTAAGTGTCGGACAACTTATGGTAAGTGGTCATGAGCTTTACTTCGATAATGATTCTTGCAAGATTTTTGACAAGAAAGAATATAAGAGAGAATTAATGGCAGTTGTCAAGATAGAGAGGAATCGAAATTTTCCTCTTACTCTCAAACCCGCAAGAGGGTTATCGGTGAAAGTCGACATGGAAGATCTGTCATGGCTATGGCACAAACGGTTAGGTCATGTGAACTTTGAGAGCTTGAAGTTGATGAGTAAGAGAAACATGGTATATGGTTTGCCGAATATTGAAGGTAAACATGATATTTGTGAGGCGTGTGCTCTCGGTAAAATCCATCGAGAGACATTTCCTAAAGAGAAAGCCTGGAGAGCAAAGGAACCATTGGAGCTTGTTCACACTGACATTTGTGGTCCGATGTCGACTAATTCTCATGGAGGAAATCGATACTTTATCACTTTCATAGACGACTTCTCAAGAATGTGTTGGGTCTACTTTTTGAGACAAAAATCGGAAGCATTGTCTGTCTTCAAGAAGTTTCAAAAAAATGGCTGAGAGACAGAATGACAAATTGATTAAAACGCTAAGAAGTAATAGAGGTGGAGAATACAACTCAAAAGAGTTTGGAAAATTTTGCGAAGATATTGGGCTCGAAAGATAATTGACGACGAGTTTTATGCCAGAGCAAAATGGCGTTGCTGAAAGAAAGAATCGCACAATTGTCGAGATGGCGAGGACAATGATGAATGCAAAAGGGTTACCATTGACCTTCTGGGCAGAAGCAACTTATACAGTGGTTTATTTGTTGAACCGATGCCCGACAAAGGCGGTTGAAAACAAGATGCCATTCGAGGCATGGACCAGGGGTAGAAAACCATCGGTGAATCATTTAAAAGTGTTGGGATCCATTTGCTATGCTCATGTCCTGAAAGAAATAAGAAACAAGCTTGAAGATAAGGGCGAGAAATGTGTTTTCGTCGGCTGTAGCACTAAGTCGAAGGGATATCGACTTTTTAGCCTGAAGAAGAACAAATTGATTGAAAGTCGGGATGTGATTTTCAATGAAAAAGAACAATGGGATAGGAAAGAGAAAGATGTTGAGAATGTGTCAATTCCGATTTACGAAGAGGATCTAAGGGAGGAATCGAGTGGAGCCAATGAAGGTGGAATTGAAGAAAATGAACATCAACAATCTTTTCTAAGATTGTTTTCTAGTATTGTGACCTCAAGCAGAAGAGATGATCAAATTGTGTCATTCATCTAAAATTGGTGACTATCTACTTAGAGAAATGCAAGTATTCATGAGTATAACTAAGGAATATAAAGAAATTTCTAAGATCTCTCTTATTTTTTATGCTTCTCCTTTATGCAACAAAAAAAGACATGGTAACTATCAAACCCAATGAAAAATATTTGCAGTTGCACGAGGTTCCACAAACAATCAAGACTTTTAAGATAAATTTTAATTCCTATAGTTGGGGGGTGCAGTTCTTAAACAACCTTTTCTCTAGGGTGGATTTCGAATTTCTTTCAAAATTACACGTGTCTAAGATTTGTCTAAATTGAGATATGTGATGTGAATTTTGTTTTTATTGATTAATAAATATGTTTGTTTTATTTAATGTTATGGATATTGATGGATGATGATTAAATAAAACTTGAATTAACATTTTGAATATTAATAGGTTTCTGTGAGATTGTTATGATAGATAGTGATAAGTGATCCAATAGGCTCTTGGACATATGGTATGAAGAAAGTAATAACCCTTTCGAATCTGATGTACAAAATAAACCTATAAATTAAAATTAAAGTTTAGGTATGTTAATTGTCATGAGTATGGCGCTTACAATTTCAAAAGTAGGAATACTTCTACATGTAAATCTATTGCACACATCATAAAAGAACTAGTTCTCAATTATGATTAATATTATATAGAATATTCTTCTAAGTGATTCATTTTTAGTGTTTGAGTCACTTCGTCAGCAAGGAAGATGATGATAGGCAATCTTGTTATGTGTATTAGTATGTTGACTCACAAGGTGGTAATAATCCTTGTTAGTTTATTTTACTCATTTGGTTTCCACTAGTCAAACTTGAGAGAATCTTATATCAATTATACAAGTATATTGCTTACGAAGTCAAAAGCATACAAATTTTAAAACCATATTAGTTTTTGGTCTTTATAAAACATGAGATCTAAGAATAAGAGTGTATATATAAAACCAGCATAAATGGTAGTTAACAAAGTTTCTCAAAAGGAATGAGATTGTGAATGACTTTTAAGTGGTGATGATTAATTATTTTAGTGGTAATGTTCAGAGGGAAAAGCTACGAGGGGACCACAATTGTTAAGGGCTCAATGGTGACAACCACCTTAAATACCAATAGGATAAGGAATTATTATACAATACTCCAACATTCATTCTATATCCAACATAATCTATATTGAGCAACTTAAATATCACATATAGATTAGATGAATATACTATGTACCTATGATGGTCTAATAATTAGAAAATTTAATTTACTAAAAATGTGTTGCCTCATCATTGAAAAACCAAACTACTGATATAATTCTTTACTATTTGTATGGCTCATGAACTTCTAGATCTTTATTGATTAAATACTTTTATTAATGAGTTTTTTGGATATTGTATAACTAATAAAATTAGGTTGCTTAACACAGTTACAACAAGTTTTTAACACCTTTGTTGGGGATTATTTAGTTTAGTTAGTGTATATAAGTTGACATAATTATTCCAGTAAAAGGATAATTGCTTTTTAGTAGTTTAGATAATATTGGGTTTGATAAATATTCTAGAATTTAAAAGCTTAATCTTGTTAGTTTTTTTGAATGTGGATGATTGTATTTTGGGTTTGCTTATTTTATTCTAGAATTTAATTTCTTTGTGAGCACCCTTTTATGAGATGCAGCTGTAGGATTGAGATAAGCCCTCTGGAATTAATGATCAAAAGAACTATAAGAATTATTATCAAAAAAAGAACCAATAAAGAGTTTTTGGAGGGCACTTATAGTAAGAGAGAGGACCAAGGTGATAATGGGCAAGTTACCCAATAACCCATCTACTACCATACCTTAAGAGATTATTGGAGGCTTATGATAATGGAGAAATATTTAAGAATTTATTGATAACTGAATGAACTAAAGTAGTTTGAATTGAAATAGAGTCTTATAACTACGGTTCAACATCATCAATATAGCAGAAGGGCATTAGAGGCATGTCACAATGTTTCTGGAGCTTTGTAATACCATAAAAATAAATGAAGTTGGTCCCAACATAATAAGGTTATGCTTATTTTCATTTTCATTAAGTTATAAGAAAAAGTGTTAGTTCCAAAATTTACCAAATATTTTCATTGAGAGTTAAGATGAATTAGTAATAACATTTCTCACTAAATTCTTCTAACATCAAATTATTTCTCAACTATAGTGCTCGATAAATAAATTCTAGCAAAATGAGTATGAGAATTTATAAGATGCTTGGTATTATTTTATGTAGTTATTGAGGTGATATCCCCAATATGAATTTAAGTTATGGTTCCAAGCCCATACCTTCTATAATTGGTTGAAATATATAATAAAGTGCATGATTTATGTGGCTGGCTTATTGTTAATTATGAAAAACAAAGTTCAAGATATTCCAAAAGTGAACCTATCACTAGCTAAATCTCTAACTCAAATAATGAACTACATTAAATTTATGTAATAAATAATGAGAAGTAAGAGGAAGTTAGAAATATACTAGTCTGTGAATATGATCATGAAGCATAGCATAATAATTCTAAGAAAACTTATGTGGAAATTGAATGAATCCATAAGTTTTATTATACCTTGCACAATTATGGATCACACCTTTCAGAAGGCATTGTGTGACTTAAGATCAAGTGTCAACTTGATTCCCATGTTAATTATACAAAGATTGAATCTCACAAAAATTATTCAAATATCTCTCTCACTCTAATTGATGGACTAGACTATCACGTACCTAAATAGAATCATCAAAGATGTATTGGTCAAAATAGGTATATTTAAGTTTCCAGCCTATTTTGTTATATTTGATGAAGATAATCAAGTACCAATAATATTTGGATGACTATTTTTGACCAATGAACATGCCTTTGTGAGATTCAAATAAATATGTAGTGTTAGGTATATCAATGTCAAAATATGTGAATTTACTTTCTATGTTAGTGATTAATTTATAATGATTAATTATTATAATAGTATACATGGACTAGATGGTGATGATATGGCATGTTGAAGAATCGACAATCCATTTGATATGATAATGCAATAAAAAGTGGATTTTTAATGGAAAGATATTTCAGAAGACTACTAATCAAATAAATATGAAAACTATGAATAAGACATAAAATTGGAGTTGTTAAAATGATAAAGAAGTGGAATATGTAGGCGAAAAATTATATTGGTGCTGAAAAAATGAGCGAAGAGAGAAAGATTGCTTGCATGAGATCATGATATTCTTTAAAGTCGCGACAACTAAAGAGTTTTATCTTGATAGCACTAAAAAAGATGAGGCAATAATAGACAAAGACAATGCTAAAATAGAAATCATGAAGGAGCAAATAAAATTATGGATGTGACTATATACAGTGTTGCGACTTTGGTATTATAGAAATAGGATAATCAAGGAAAATATGAATACAAAGTCGTGGATATGCCCAGTCCTGTGAGTTTGGAGATACTGAATGAATTAGTCCATTATAAAGGTATCAAAGGGGTCAATCATGTCATGCCGGCACAACCCATTTGAGGAGGTACAACCATGTCACTACATAGTGCTAGACATTGGCGGCTGAGTGTAGGGCTATGCTAGACTATGTGAGATCACCCTTGTGGAACCCATTCCATGAAAATGCAATGAGTTTCCAACTTAAGTGGCTACCAATTGCAATGTGTCACATAACAAAATCTAGCATACATAGTTAGATTTTAAAAAAACATGACCCAACGGGCAGTCCCTCAATGGAACTTGACTAGTCACCCATAGTCTGTCTTGGGTCCTCAGGTTGATGCACCATGGAATTGGGCCAGACACATGACTCATGTCACACCCAACATGAGGCATGGCTCGTGTCGGCCTAGGACGACATGAGACTTGCCATTGGACGGCATGGTCCAGGATGATGCATGGTTTCGGGTAGTGTTGGGCTAGGCATGGATGAACCTATCAATGCCATCGGCCGTACCTAGGCCATCTTGTCCAATTGACACCTCTAGTCATTCAGATCCTTAACAGCAATGTCATAACTATGCACAATACTATGACTTTAGAGATAAAAAAGAAAAGGGCTAGAAAAAACTTCAATAAAAAGTTACGACTTCAATTATAACCACAAATTTGGAATTATAAGAAGAAAAAAGTAAGAAAAAGCTTAAAGGAAATGTCGTTGTGGTATTCAATGCCACCACTTTGGGGATCTAAAATAATAGGGACGATGTAGTGTGGAGAAGAAGGAACTGCTACTTTTATGAAAGTCATAGGATCCAAAGAGTAAAAATTCTAAGAAACAAGTATAGCTTATATAAGACTAAAAAAAAAAGAAACTAACAAGGAATTAAAATAACATACTGAGAAGATAATGTGGACATCAATGATCTTCAATGGAGAAAAAGACATTTTGATTCTCTAGTTATAGATAGTAAACATAATTGTACTTAATAGGAATCCCAAAATTATTTTCTGCATGTATGAAATAATACATACATATATCCACTACACAAACATTTTTATATATTAAATGAACAACAAGTATAGTAGTAGAACTTAAGCCCTACCATGAATTTCATCACGCATGCTGGAAACTAATACACTATCTTTTAAACTACATGATACTCAAGCATAGTCATAGTATTCCATGGTGATGGATGAAGACTATTTGTTATGGAGGAGGAAGATAATATTCAGAGATGAATACTTTTTTTAGTGTGTGAGTTTATTTGTTATACAAAATAACCAAATATTTTTATTTATTTTGATAGTTTATAATGAGATGTAGGTATGGAAATAGAGACATTATGAGTTGATTTCTTACTTTTGTATTTTATAGAGTGTTGATGAATATTCATCGTGAGTTTTGAGATATTTCGGTATCCATTCTAGGCCAAAACCCTATCTAAAAGGTTATGATACTTTTTGTATGTCACAACTCTACTATGATATTAATTTTACAATACAACAACTAATTAATTATTAGACTAGTATTAAAGGCCAAGACCATATCCAAGTTTCATGACTATATCATTAATATGACTCAGTAGTCTCATGTCAATATCATAATTTTTTTACAAAGTAACAATTTTGAGCTATAAAAAATTATATACCTATAATTACTCATCTCAACTCTATGTTACATATTCAGACTTATGGTTTTAGGACATTAAGTGTTAGCGACAAAATTAAGCAAGTATGACCATTCTCCAAGACTATTACATATCCTCAAATGAAAGAATATTCATGCTTTATATGCTCCAGCAAATTACTAGTTTTGCAACATTATTAAGTACCATGACAACATGATATATGAGAAAAGATAAGGCTAGTCCTACAGCCACCACATGACCATAATACCACGAACACTTGATAGAAATGAAGGGCAAATGGTGTGCCAAGACTATGTTTTAGCACCATGGTCATGTCCAACTTACAAGAGACCTTCTCAGTATTATGACTATTTCTCAATTCAATGGCCATATAATACTCATTAAAGACCATGTTCAATACCATGGTTTTTCATATTATCATGACTATATAATAATATGAGAATCAATTCACCATGCCACAACCATATATCAGTGCCATGACCATTTATGTATGATAAAATGACAAAGACATGAAGGCAAGATCATTACAAAGTATTATGACTTTATCTTATTAAGAAATTAGACCAAAGTCATGATCATTGCTAACATCATGATATTGTATAATATGAAGATTAAGATAAAAACTATAGTCACGACTATTTTCCAGATTCACGATCTTAAGTTGAAGAGATTAAGACTAAAGTTGTGACTCTCTACTAAAATCCTTGACTTTTTACTAAAGTAACACAAGATCACCTATGTATAAATCTTATCTTGTCTTTGCTCTTACTCTTCTCTCTCTCTCTCTCTAATTTTCTCTCTCTTAGGATTTCAGTCTTCAAGACTTGGCTTTGGATTTGTGGTGCGGATATAAAAAAGCTAAGGTTTATGTGTTTTGGTTTACGAGTATTTTGGTTTACAGGACTAGGCTAGTTCATTCTAGGCTAACCTGGGTCTGTCGACACTATCGTGCTAGGTCATGTCATGTTAGTCATGTCATGCAGTACCTTGTGTGCTAAAATGTTTGGCCTAGAACTACTCGAGTGCCATGGGCCAGCCTGTGACACATCCAAACAAAGTTATGAACCATATCATGCAATGCTAGGCATAGTTAAACCATTTCGTGTTGTGTGTTATGCATGGAATGACCAACCTAGTTGACACCTCTACTTTGTATCAAAATAAACCAAGTCTAGGATTTGTGTAAATTGATGTGTGTGATGTTAATTTGAATTTTAATTAATAAATGAATATGTTTGATTTATTTTATGTTATTGATATTAATGGATGATGAACAAATATAACTTAAATTAGAGTTATAACTATTAGTGTGTTTTTGTGAGATTATCATGATAGATGATGATTAGTGAACCACGAGGCTCACTCATATATATGGTAGGAAAGAATTAACAATCCTTCCAAATGTGATGCATGAAATAAACATATACATTTAAACTCAGTATTTAGGTATATTAATCATCGTGAGTATGATATTTACGAAGCCAAAAGTATAACTACTTTTTGTATGCCAATCTATTATATATATCATATAAGAACTAGTTCTTGATTTAATTAAAAATTATATAGAATGTTCTCCCAAGAGATTTATCTTTAGTATTAGAGTCACACATCGCCGAGAAGGATGGTGACAAGTAATCTTTGTGTTGTGAATGAGTATGTTATGATTCACAAGTAGGTGATAGCTCTTATGACTTACTTTTACTTGTATAGTCTCTAACTAGTAAAACTCAAGGGATACATATATGTTGATTGTGTGAGTATGATATACTTACAATGTTATGATTATAAATACTTACAAACCAAGTCATCTTTAGTCACTATGATATTTAAGGCCTAAGAATAAGAGTACGTATATGAAGAAACCATCAACAGTAGTTGATAATGTTTCATAAAAGATATTATATTATGAATAACTCTCAAGCAAAGATGAATTACTATCTTAGTGGTGATGTAACTAGTGGATAACTACAAGAGTACCACCATTCAGTTTCTTATTTGGATAATGCTGGTTTTTCTTTTATTATTAAGAATAATAATTACTCTATTTTTCATAAAGATATATTCTATGAAAATGCCTATTTTCAGGATGATCTTTATTGTATGAACCTTCAAAATTTCAATGATTCTTATGTCTATAAGATAATTACTAAGAAATTTAAATCAAATAATTTAAATTCAACCTATAATTGGCATTGTTGCCTTGGCCATATACATGAGAAATGCATCTCAAAACTCCATCAAGTTGAAAATTTGAATTCTTTTAAATTTGAATCATATGATAGATGTAAATTTTATCTATTGGGTAATATGATAAAGGATCTCTTTACTTAACATAGTGAAAGGACCAATTAATTATTAGATTTCATACATACAAATATATGTGGACCATTAAGTTCAGATGCTATAGGAGGTTACAAGTACATCATTATATTTACTGATTACTTTAGCAGATATGGTTATGTCTAATTGATGAGACATAAATCTGAATCATTTGAAATGTTCAAATCTTTTCAAAATGAAGTACAAAGCCAACTTGGCAAGACAATTAAAGCACTTCAATCTTATCGAGGTGACGAATATTTGAGCCAAGAATTTGATGAGAATCTTAAAACTTGTGGAATTATTTTACAATTAACTCCCCTTGGAACACCGCAATGGAATAGTGTGTCTGAGAGGAAGAATCAAAATTTATTAGATATGGGTCGATCTATGATAAGTCCAACAGATCTTCCATTTATCTTTTGAGGTTATGCACTAGAAATAGCTGTGTTCACACTAAATCGAGTTTCATCCGAGGTGGTTGAAAAGACTCCATATGCGATGTGGACTAGTAAAAGATAGTTTATCTTTTCTTAGGATTTGGGGTTGTGAGGCTTATGTAAAATATTAAGTTTCAAATAAACTGGAGCCAAAATATGATAAATATCTTTTTGTGTGGTATCTTAAAAAGACTAAGGGATACTACTTTTACAATCTCATTGAGAACAAAGTGTTTGTTTCTTTGAATGGTGTCTTTCTAGTAAGGAAATTTATTTCTAAAGGAGCTAGTGGGAGTAAGGTACAACTCGAAGAAGTTTGACAACCACAAGATAATATTGAACTACCTATGGATACTCATAGTCAATAAACTATTATGAAACACCTTTTATAGCACAAAATTCACATAGATATGAAATGATATGTCATGAGCTTGAGAGATACATATTTCTTGTGACAGATAATAATGATGTATATCTTAATGAATAAAAATGAACCAGCTGCCTATCAAGAGGCTATGTTGGATCTAGACTCTGAGAAATGTTTAGAGGCCATGAAGTTTGAAATTCAATTTTTGTATGATAATTAAGTATGAACCTTGATTAACCAACCTAAAGGTACAAATATCATTGGGTTCAAATGAGTTTTTAGAGAAAAAAAACTGACAAGAATTAAAAAGTGCATACTTAATAAAGCAAGACTAGTTGCAAAATATTTCAAATAAACTCATGGTATAGATTGTGATGAAACCTTTTTACTTATAGCTATGCTTAAGTATATCGAATATTCTTATTGTCATTGCTACGTATCATGGTTATGAGATTTGGAAAATGGGGGTTAAAAATGTGTTTCTTAATTGAAATTTACTTGAGGATGTGTACATTACACAACCTGAGGGTTTTGTACAACCTAAGAATTCTGGTAAAAGTATGCAAATTTCAATGATCCATTTATGATTTGAAGTAGGCCTCTCGAAGTTGAAATCTTCATTTTGATGAATTAGTCAAAAGTTTTGGATTTGTCAAAAATAAAATGAGACTTGTATTTATAAGAAAATAAGTGGGAGCACAATTGTATTTAGGTATTATATAAATGACATTATCCTCATTAGGAATGATATCTTTACATTAGATATTGTCAAGTCTTGGTTAGAGAAGTGTTTCTAAATGAAAGACTTAGGCGAAGCTGCCTATATCCTAGGGATAAAGATCTATAGAGATAGATCTAAAAGGCTGATTGGTCTAAGTCAAAGTACTTACATGGAAAAAGTACTTTCCCATGTCTCATGATATTTCTCTTAGTAATTCTTAGTGTCCTAACACTAAAGATGAGCAAGAGTGGATGAGTAAGATTCTTTATGCCTCAGCAATAAGATCTATCATGTATGCCGTGTTGTGCACTAGACAATATGTATCTTATGCTTTAAGAATAATGTGTAGATAGCAGTCAGATCCCAATGAGAGTCACTGGATAGTTGTCAAGAATATTATTAAGTATCTAAAAAGGTCTATAGATATATTCATGGTGTATGACAGATTGGAAGATGATCTGGTTGTAAATGATTACATAAATGCAAACTTCCAATTAGACAAAGATGATTTCTGATCGCAGTCAAGATATGTATTTTGTTTAAATGGTGGTATAGTTAGCTGGAAAAGCTCAAAGCAAAGTATTGTTGCTGATTCTACAACTAAAGCTAAATACATTACAACATCTGATGTAGCAAATGAAGTAGTTTGGATCAAGAAATTCATTACTAATCTTGAAGTAGTTCCTAGTATTACAAATCATGTTGATGTTTATTGTGATAATAATGGTGCTATTGCACAAGCAAATGAACCTGGATCACATCGGCAATGCAAACACATTCTTAGGCATTATCATCTCATTCGAGAAATTAATGAGAGTTGTGATATTAAGATATGCAGAGTTCCACTAGATGATATTGTTACTAATCTATTGACTAAGCCTCTACCACGAACAAAGCATGATCATCATGCTAGGTTCATAGGTATTAGATATATTAATGAATGGGCCTAGCGAATGTGAAAGATTATTAGTAATAGTGCTCTATGCTAGTCATATGGGCAAGGTATTTTGACTACACGTTAGAATAAATTATTATGATGATTTGCATGTTTATTATATATAATATCCTTGAATAATAATATTAATTATTATAAATGTCACTAATTAGTTATTGTTATGAGAATAATAATGAATTAAGATTAGTATGAAGTTAGATTAATATTCATGGGATGAATATGTATATGAGATACAAATCAAATTTATATCTATTTATTGAGAACAAATATTAGAAAGACCTATCTTGAGATTAATACATGAATCAAAGTCATAAGTTAATCTCTAATAGTTATGTTAAAAAATCTTATGACCTAAGATCATTATAATTCTCAACATAAAAAATATTATGTTTTGATATAATCAAACATTATCTTTAATCAGATGATTATAAAGGTTATACTCGAACATAATAAGAATTATCTTGTGAGATATGAGATATTAAGATGGAATTTGTCCGTCTTATTATAAAAAATATATCTATGAGTCCCCTCGACAATTGAGACTGAGAAATGCATAGTCATGCTCAAATGAATTGATAGAGATCAATATCAATTATTTAGTCAGTCTAATTGGGTTTTCATTAATCAAAGATTGAATGATAAATGGTTGCCTTTGTCCATACTTTATATTCTATCAAGATATCATGAGATAAAATAATTATTTCATTTAGCTATATTAAGGTTGTCTCAGATCATGAGCTTTTCATTTAACTTGGGTAGTCATAATGTCTTGCTAGAGAGTACTTATGACTTATAGGATCAAATTGTGATTTAGAGTTACTTCCAATGTTAATTAAACCTATATGTTCGTACAATAATAATAAATAATAATGGTTATGATTTTTTACTCTCTCTAGTAATTTAAAATGATGAGATTATTTTAAATAACAAATAATAATTAGCCATTATTTAAATTCGAATTTAATTTTGAGAAAATTAAAATTCTTGATTTAAACAAATAATTAATCTGTTTTATTTTCTTATTGGATAATGAAATAATCTATAAAGTTTTTATTTGTTATTATTTAAAAGTATTTTAAATAAAATTTGAATTTGAATTTGAATTTAAATTGATATTAATTAAAAGAGTTTTAAATTAAATTCAGATTTGAATTTAAATTTGTTATTATTTAAAAGAGTTTTAAATAAAATTTAATTTACATTTATATTGTTATTATATAAAAAGTTTTAATGATAAATTCAGACTTGACTTAAACCCTAGCAGACTTTTGTGTGTGTGTGTGACATATATGGTAAGTAGCCGTTTTCTTTTACTCAAAGAAAATTGAAAACTGAGAAAACATAAAACCATAATTTCATTTTTTAGAAATAAAATTAAACTAGTATTCAACAAGATCATTTGTTATTTGTTCGTATATGGTTACTTGTAGGGAGGGTGGTTGCTTTTTAGAATAGCAGTTCCTTTAAGAATTTAAATAATCCAAGATACAGACATGAAGGTTTGACCAATCAATCTACAAAAGGTATGTTTCATTTACCCTTTCTTTGTGTTTTTATGAAACACATCTGATCCTTGGTGGCTTATGGGATAAAAATTATAAATTTTGTTGCATTTATATTCCAATCAGATTGGAAATTCTGCCAATTTTCCTACATAGAGTTCATTTGTTTGTGGTTCCTAAGAATAGATTTGGGGACTTACGCGAGGCTAATCTGAGAGTTGAGAAGAGTAATACAGGTATGTATCAAAGTAGGTAGCAAGGGTAGAGCTCTAGTCAATCTAGCAAAAAGAGAAACAAGGATAGTGGATATAAAGGCATAAGTGCAAGTCGTGTAACTACCTCTAGTCATGGATCAATGACACCCCGAACTACCATCAGTGACACCTAGTGTATTCCTCTTGGATATGATATGTGTCAAAAGTGGCACCTTGCGAAATGTGAAAGATATAGTACAATGTGTTTCTACTATGGTTAAGAAGGCCATTTCATTGAGTGTCTTCTGTTGATTGGTGCGGAGGCAATAGTAGCCAATCTAGTTACTGCAACATCAATGATGAGCACTTATAGGTCTTCAAAAAGAGGTTTCCAGAGCAAAATGGTCATTCAAGCTTTTGGTCCAGGTGGCCATGGTAGAGGGATGGGTAGTGCCCAAGGGATGCAGATAGATATCCAGACTAAGGCTAGGGCTTATGTTATTAGGCAGCATGATGCAAATGCAACTCTAGATGTGGTTGCTGGTATTATTTATTTCATAGATCATGATGCATATACAATAGTGGACCTAGGAGCCATGCATTCATTTGCATTCAAGCATTTCTTAGATTGCTTCTAGAGAGAGACCCAGTCATTATAGAGTCATATGAGAGTATACCATCTAGCAAGAGATGTAATATACTCAAATAGAATAGTTAGAAGTAGTAGAGTTCTTATTGAGGGAAAAGAGTTCCTAGCAGATCTTTTGACTCTTGATATGAGAGATTTTGATGTGGTTCTCGGAATGGATTGGATTGTCTCGCCATAGGGCCGCATTATATGTTTATAAAAAGGCAGTAAAGTTTCATATACAAATTGGAGGTGAAGTTCAGGGGAATATGTAGAGAGTTATTTTCTAGTATAATCTCTACCATGGAAGTGCCAAGGATGCTGCATAAGGATTTCCACGATTATCTAGCTAATGTAGTGGAGACAGGAAAGGTAGAGACTCTAGTGGATGAGATTCTAGTTGTTAGAGAGTTCTAATATGTATCCACGAATGTATTAGTAAAATTACCTCCAGATAGGCAAGTGGAGTTTACCATTGATTTGATCCTTTGGACTGAGCCCACTTCCATTCATCCATGTAGGATGGCTCATGTATAGTTCAGAGAGCATTATGGCTTATTTGTAAGCGTGACACCCCAATCCTCACGTGTCTTGTTCATTCATCATACAAAAAAATTATGTAATAAAATAGTTTTTGTATTCATAAAAATCTATTCATGAGTTATGTCTGCTCAACATAATAAAAAAAATACATATAATACAAATCAAGCTACAACTAATTTTTTTTCATATGTGTAGTTTCGTATGTGGGTATATTACCTGCACTAGACTTTATATGAAAGGGAATCCCACAATAGAGTGAGCAAAGCCTTAAATAAATAAACTTCTATATAACTAATTCCCACCTAAGTGCACATAAAAAAATAAAACTATATGCACATATCATCACACATTCAAGTATAATGTTTACATGAATGTAAATATAGATGGAATATTTGTATTCCCTTATCTCGAGTCTTACCAATTCTCTCACACTTGCCTAAGCTAAGTATGACATACTATATATATATTGGACATTCTTCATGTATTGAATATTTTCTAAAAATTGGATATTCTACGAAAAATACTACATAACACAATTTAGATGTTATCTCATATTGAGCCCGCATAATTAATAGTATCAAATATATTATTAAATAACAACAATATACATGCTAATTTATCTGTGATGTCCCTGTCCATATGAAATGTAAGTATGTTATTTTATGATTAAACTATGTCACATACATAATTATAACTACATGAACATAAATCACACTGTAAAATATTATTCATCCAAACAAAATAATTTTCAACTAATAATAATTAAAAATTTTGTCTCAAAATAGTCTGAAATTAGATTATATTCACAATCATTCATAACCCTTAAATAGAATTAAATTCAAATAGGAGAAATTCCATACCTTTTGAAATATAAATCACCAACGCTCTTTGAGTTTGGTTCTTATACGAAGCTCACATTGCATGTAGACTTTAATTCTTGGGCTATTCTATTCTGACCCCAAAATATCCAACAAAAATAAAAAAGTATTCTGACATTTTTTTACTAAAGAAGAAGAACACACATACATTTGTGTTTTCCCATTTTATTTTCGTTTACTCATATTTTTTATTATTTTAATTAAAAATCATAAAACAAGAATTAATAAAAAAATTGATAAATTTTCATTATCCTAGAATTTGACAAAATTTATAATAGTAGTTATATTTTATGAGATAAAATCAATGCAAAAGTCCGTTTTGTTATTCAAAATTTAGAAAGATTTTAAATTTTTCATAACATAATTACTATTTTGTAAATTTTTTCTAGAAAAATCATATTATTTATTTTTTTTTCAAGTTTTACATGAAGAATTATTGAGTAAGTGATTTATTTGGCTGAGTATATTCTCATAGGAAGCTCTAGTTTTCTCTTTGAAAAATAAAGATAGGAGTTTGTTGTTGTGTATTGATTATAGATAGCTAAACATAGTTACTTTTCATAATCATTATACACTACATAGGATTTATGAGTTATTCAATCATCTCCAAAGATCTCAAGTATACTCCAAGATAAATTGAAAGGTTAGGGTAGTATCAGTTAATGGTGCCAAAGGGGTGATGTTACTAAGACAACATTCAAGACTAATTCCCCTTCAGTATTTATGGATTTGATGAATATAGTATTCCGGTCATATTTGGATAGGTTCTTCATGGTTTTTATTAAAGATATCTTAGTATATTTAAGTAGTCCATAGGAATATTCAGAGCACATAAAAATTGTATTGCAGACATTAAGGGAATAGTAGTTGTATGCCAAGTTGAATGATTGCCAGTTTCGGCTAGACAAGGTGTCATTCCTAGGTGATGTTATTTTAGCCGAGGGGGTGAGTTTGAATCCCTAGAAAATAAAAGCTATGATAAGATATAAAATATCAAAGAATGTGTCATAGGTTGGATTAGCTAGGTAATACAATAAGTTTGTTGAAAGAATTTTTAGGATAGCAGCCCCATTGAGATACTTGATAGATGTAAAATAGGTTTGAGCATATACTAGCTATCAGAGTTTCTAGGAGTTGAAGGGTAGATTCACTTAAGTTCTAGTTCAAGGTTTTCTCAATGAGAGAGATGAGTTTGTGGTTTATAGTGATACTTCCCGGTAGGGGTTGGTTTTGTATTTTGATGAAGATAATGCGATGGTTGCGTATGCCTCAAGGTAACTGAAGAACCATGAGAAAAATTTCCATACACATTACTTAGAGCTTGCAATGGTCATGTATGCCCTAAATATATAAAGACATTATTTATATGGTGCTCCTTATTGGATCTTTATACATAATAAGAGTCAAAATATATATTTTCACCTAGGAGTAAAACCCAAGGCAAAAAAATAGTTTGGGTTGATTAAGGACTATGACTATTCTAATAAGTATCATCAAGGAAAAGTTAATGTCATAGTAGATGCCATGTGTATGCTTCAATAAATTTTTTTGTATCATATGATATTAGGTTATTTTCCACTAGATGTATCAAACAGGCCAGCCCGGCATGCTACAGTATTGTGCCCCGGCCCGTCGTGCCGTGCTAGGCACATGAGCTTAGCACATGTGACCACGCACCAAACATGGTCAATACGAGCCGAAGCCATACAGGCAAAGCTCACCGAGCCTCGAAGGGTGAAGACGCATGGTGGCGTGGTGGCGTGACGCTAAAACCCTAATTTTTTTTAAAAATTAGGGTTTTGTCATCCTGAACCGGGCCGGACCTGGCAGTTTTCAAGCCACGGGCCCATGTTGGGCTAGCACTATATAGTAATCGTGCTAAGCCAGGCACGGTTGCCCGGTTGGCCTGCCTAAAACTAGGCCGAGCCATGCTGGGCCGGCCTGTTTGACACGTCTATTTTGCACTGTTATTGGATCTGAGTGCTTTAGGGCGTGATATTGAAATTTGAGGATACATGAGCATTGTTAGCAATATTTTATGTTAAACCTCTCCTAGTGAATCAGAATTGGGCATGCCTATTGTAGGATCCACACATGATTAAGTTTAAATAGAAAAGAAATAAAACTAGAGTTTCAAATTAGAGATGATGGCCTGATAATGAATGACAGAAAATGTATGTGCCAGTGTATGGACAACTGATGAAAGATATTATAGAACAAGCATTTTCATCTACTTATATAATGTATCCAGGTGATACCAAGATGTGTATGACTTTTAAAGAACATTTCAAATGGAATAGGCTGAAGAAGGAGATCACGGGTTTCATTTCAAGATGGATATCCTATCAGCGAGTAAATGTACTATCAGAGGCCCTTGGAGATGATGCAATTACTCCACATTCTATTATGGAAATGAGAGAAGATCACTGTGGATTTTGTGATAGGTCTTCCAAGGACTCAAAGACAGCACAGTGCGATAGAGCGATAGTTGATTCTATCGATGAAGCTTATTCATTTTTTTTACCAGTTAATGTTAAAGATTCTTTAGAAAAGTTGGCTCAATAGAAAGGATGATTAATTGATAAAAATTCAATAGTTTCTAATCAAGTCCTTGAATTCACATCTAGGTTTTGGCCTAGTTTATGGGTAGCTTTATGTACTCGATTTTGAATTCAGCATGGTATTTCATCCTCAGACATATTGCTAGACAAAGATAACCATTTAGATATTAGAGGATATGCTCAGAATTTGTGTGATTAAATTTAAGGGGAGTTGGGATACTAATTTGGCACTGATAGAATTCACCTACAATAACATCTATCAAAATTTATAGAGATGACTCCATTTAAGGCACTGTATGGGTAGGAAGTGTAGGACTCTAGTATGCTGAGATTAGTTTGGTGAGATGAAATTGATTCACCCTGAGTTAGTGCAGGTCACTTCAGAGAAAGTAAAAGTTATTTGTGATGACTTGAAAATAACAACAGATAATCAAAAAAATTATTCATACAATCATCATAAAGGCTTGTAGTTCAAGATATGTGACCGGGTATTCCTGAAGATTTTCCTTTGGAAGGGTATTTTGAGATTTGAGAAGTGAGGCAAGATTAGTCTAAGGTTTATATGGGCTAATGAGATTGTGAGCAAAGTGGGGCTAGTAGCTTATAGGTTGAAGTTACCTATATAGTTATTCAGGATTCATGATACATTCCATGTGTCGATGGTAAGGAAGCATATCTCAAACCCTTCATAGGTGTTGAGAGAGCAAGTAAAACAGCTAAAAAAGAACATGACTTATGAGGAACCACTTCTGTAGATTATAGATTACAAGGAACAAGTGTTGAAGAGTTTTTGATTAATTTAGTTAAAGTCCAATGGAAGAATCATGCTAGGGAGGAAGCTACATAGGAGCTAGAGGCTCAAATGTATTGTTAGTATCCTCTATTATTTTTTGATTGAGGTACTTTTCTTTCATTTGAGTTTAGTTTGTTCATTTTGAGGATAAAATATTCTAAAGGAGGGAAGATTTATAATGGGACATCCCAATAGGGTGTATGATACATGTAATTATATGTTCAAAAATGTACACCAAGGATTTCCTTAATTAGTTCAGTCTCATAGTATTAATTTTGGATGTTATTTTTAAAGATAAAATTGTAACGTTTTCAAAAATTATTGTGACTTTTTTTCAATTAAGGAAAGTGGCAATCATGAAAGCTTCAATTTGTTAAAATTTGTGATTTTCTTGAGATTAATATTTTCTTAAGACTTGTAATTTGTATTAGACTTGTAATTTCTTTACGAATTATAATTAAAAGAAAAATTAACATATTTGGGGAACAAAAATGCCATAAATTTCACTTAGAGGAAAGATGATGATCTCATTGACTTCTTCTTGAGTTTTTACAAAGATTTTGGTCGTTGAAATGTGGAGGGCAAGGTTGTCGTATGAATTAAGAAAGTGTTATTTTATTTGGGCAAGAATCAAGTTAAGGGGAAAAATTAAGGTTGATAATTCTTTGCCATGAAAACATGGTTAATTTTCAGAGTTAATGCAAAATTCTTTCTATTTTTATGTTATCTTGCTTGATTGTTTGGTAAATTTCATTGTCTAAGTGAAATCTTAGCTTAAAAAGTTAAGGGTTAGTTTGAAATATTGTTAAGGTGATTAATTGTAATTTTTAATATGATTGGTTTAGAATTCCCAACTTTATTAAGTTGAAGGATAATTTGAGGCTTTCCTATAGAATGCCAATTAGGCATGGATTTAAGGTTAGATGTATTTAGATTTGATGCCAGACTCCATAGGAATTGAAGTGGTTAACAAAAATTATCACATTTTCATTCTAATTTTACTAGTAAGCATGTTTTTAGCCATAGAGGTAAATAAACATTTCTTTTCTGATTTTTTTTAAACTCTAAATGTAGGATCTCAAGAGAGTGTTTTGTTCAAGAACAATTTAGTCATGTTGGCTTTATATAAATATTGTGTGATCCTAATATGGCTTGTGTGTGAAGTTGCCTTAAAATCTAAATCATTTTTAAAATAATCACTTTGTAAGCCTATGTTAAGTTTTACATGATTACGCAGATGATTAATATTTTTGTCGTATTCTATTGAGTGTGTAGGGTAAAAGTAGATGTGGAGAAATTTTGAAGTCATGCTCAACTTTTATAAACAAAAATGTGGGTGTTGCAAACTTTATTCTTTTAATACTAGTGTATTGTTTATAATTTGTTTTATGATTTATAAGTTATGGCTTTTATTTTTAAACTAAATTTTAAAGTTTATGGTTTTGATTTGATAAACCATATTTTATATAGAAAGAAAGCAAGCAATACATTTTATTAAGCAAGCAAAAATTATAATTTTTAAGTTAGGCCTTGAGAAATTCATAGTTTTATACAAGCATTATTAGTCAGAGGGATTCTATACATGCACATAGAGGTTAAAACATGATTTCATTGCATTTTATATTTACATGATCGACAAACTTATGTCATGCATTAGGACATAATAGATGAGGGCCATGGAATATACTGGAGTAATAGGGTTAGCATACTAGCTTATTATGTGATGATGGAACATTCCACAATATATACTAGAGTAGATTATGTTGACATGAGGTACTTCCCCCGGCATGGTAGAGAGATATAGGTTTTCCATTTTTACTAGGGTACAATAAGCAAGAAAGGCCTCTAGTAGTAATTGATCATTATGTTTATAAATATTTTCACATGCAGCTTAAAATCAAGCATTGATCAGTAAGCAAATTTTTTTAATGAAAAGTGTTAGAAACTTTTATAGCAAAGCAAGCAAAGTTTTTTGAAATAGTTTTGCAAAAAAAAAAAGTTTTATCAATTTGGTGATATTTTAATAAAAATCAAGCATTTTATAAAGCCTACACTCATTGAGCTTTTTATCTCATTATTTTTCTATCTTTAAAATGTATCTTCCAGGTATAGGCATACTAGATGCTGGGACATATCAGGATCCTCCTAACTTTTAGTTATATGTGTTGTATTTGCTAACTATTGTATATATTTGAAGAAAATGTAACTAACTTTTGTTAGAAAATACTTTAAACTAGTATAGTGGTGCATAAGTATGTACATAGTTATATTTTATGAAAATGTGAATAGCCTGAGGCTCTTTTGAAAAAGAAAAGTGTTGTTTCTTGGCAGATTTTAGAAGTCTCATTTGTATTTACAATTTTTGGGACATGTGCTATGCATAGCTATAAAAAATTATATAAATTTGTATCAAGCAACACGACTAAATTTCATAGGATTCTCTACTACGTTGGAAGTATTGGCCAAGAATTTTTGTGGTTTCACGGCACATAGCCTACTAATAAGGGTGGGGGTGTGTCAAAAACCATATTATATTTCGTAGAATTGCTTGTAAAATTAAAACTGTAATTTACTTGGGAATATTTACTAGTATAATTGGAAAATAACTTATAGGAATTTACCAATTATAGTTTAATCCATTATATATTTATTTATTCCTTAACTCGTTATTTCATTATTTATTGATTTTGTTAAAATCAAAGAATTCTTCTTTTTATCCACAATGTGATTTTATCCATAGTTTCTTTAAAATTTTTTATTAATTAATTGAAGTTGATTTTTATTACATTATTTTCACATATATTCAATCCACATGTAATAGAATAATAGCAGGTAACATGATTGGTCACATGCCCTCAAAGAGGATAGATGGATGTCATGTTGTCAAAATAGTTTAGCTGTACCCAAAAGAAGTAAGAGAGGTTGATAATTTATTTTGGGGAAATGAGTACTATTTATGAGTGATGGGCATTGCAATCTAGATTAGTATAGCTTTTATGAATATGGTGTATGTCATACTTTTTTGGTGGTAATAAAGTTGTTGAAATGCTAATGTTCACACTTGAGAGTTAATTAAAATAGAGTTTCACCAATAATTTTTTCAGAAGTATGCATAAATAAAGTGATGGTTAAGTTGCTTAAACTAAGGCATCTTATAAAATAACGTGACGGTTGAATATATATATATATAGTTATAAACATATTATAAAACTAAGAGACTATGCATGTGAATTATTTAAACTAATACTTCAAATTTCTTATCTTGGTGACAAAATGGCCAAATTTCTTTTATGGATAGTCATAAAAATTGTGCTAAGAAAGAATTACAAAGAAGATATATCCAATGCGTAACCCATGCAATGTCAGTAGCTTTATCAATTATATAAGGATAATTAGATAAATAGCCAAGAGATATTTATCTGATGACAATATAATAATTGTGTATGGAAAGATAAAAGAAGAAAATAGTTATATATGAATGACTTTGGAATAATAAATAATATTCTAGGGTTGCAGATTTTATGAAACAGAAATAACAAAAAGATTTATCTCTCAAAAAAAAAAATCTTAGCAAAATAGATTAATGCTTCAACATGCATTAATCTTGACAGAAAGTGTATTGCATATACTATGTCAGGTCAAGTGGTAGATGCATACAGCAGACTACCAATTAGGCTTATATATGATTTACCATTAATTGTTCAGCCTTGGGTAGAAATCAATTTTTGATTTACAATTAATGGTGTAGAAATTAGTTTATAGTCATTCATGCCATAATTTTTTAGTATTGACTTTATATAATTTGTTTGGCATACTGAGACACCACTTGAGTCTTGAAAGATTTCAAGCCCCAAGAACTAGTTTAATGAGCCTAAGACTGACATTTCACATTTATCTTGCATGTCATGTCTGAATGCTTCAACCAATTCAAATTTGTTACTTGTAAAGATTATGTCATCTACATAGATTGTCATAATCAATTTTCTAGAGTTTATATATTTCTTAACATATAGTGTTGGCTCACTCATACTTTGTTTGAATCTTTGATTCAACAAGTAAGAGTTTATTTGTTGATACCAAGCAAGAGGAGCTTGTTTCAACCCATAGAAAGTCTTGTTTAATTTATAAACACAATGCTCAGCCCCTTATTTTACAAACCTACATGGTTTTTCTACATAAATCTCTTACTTCATATTACCATTTAAGAAGCTAGATTTTATGTCTAACTGGAATATAGCCCATCAATTTTTTCTAGCTAAGGCTATTAGAAACCTCACATTTTTTAACCTTGCTATTGGAGCAAAGGTTTTGAAATAATGTGCGCCATCCCTTTGGGAATAACCCTTGGCCACTAATTTGGACTTATATATGGTTTGATTGTTGTTTGGTTGATTCTTAACTTTAAACAGCCACTTCCCTCAAATTTGTGTTTATTTTTTGGTAAGTCTACTAATATCCAAGTGTAGTTTTTCTTTATGAAAAACATTTATGTCTTCATAACATTGACCCATACTTGGTGTTTTACTGCCTTTTCATAGTTGAGGGGCTCAACTGAGCAGTAATTACACTGTTGGTATATCTCTTCTAATGACTTATACTTAACTGGTGTAATAATGTTATCATTCATTTCTATGTTTAACTTAGACTCGGAATGAGAACTAGAATCATACCTTGGCATGCTTTCAATATTATTATCTGCTAATGAATCTAGATTTCGTCCTTGTATACTAATATTTTGCACATCATAAATTTGCATATTGCTTTCGCATTTTACATTCTCATTAATGGTAACATCTCTGCTCACCAGAAATATTTTTTTTTCTGGTGAATATAGTCTGTAACCCTTAGAATGCATATTGTATCCAACTAGAATATATTTTATACTCTTTGAATCTAACTTAGATCTAGGATGTTTTGGTATGTGAGAGTATCAAATACTACCGAACACTTTTAAGTATTGTACATTTGATTTTCTCCCACTCCAAGCCTGTAATGAAGTGAAATCCTTTAGTGCTCTAGTCATGCATCTATTGAGTAGATAAACTATTGTATTAACTATTTCTACCCTATAGTGTTTAGGTAGTTATTTCTCACTTAATAGTGTTCTAACCATTTCCACTATACTTTTATTTCTTCTCTCCACAATATCATTCTGTTGTGGTGAGTAGGAGGTGGTTAGGTGTATCTGAATTCATCTCTATTCATAGAACTTGTTGAATTTCTATGAGAGAAACTCACCACCTATATCTGTTCTTGGTGTCTTTATACATAAACAAGATTGTCTCTCCATTAGGGATAAGAACATCTTGAAATAATCAAAATCTTCAATCTTGTATTTCAAGAAGTATACCCACATCATCTGAGTGCAATCATCGGCAGGCAACAAGAAATATCTATTGTTTGCTAAGGACTGAACTAATATAGGTTCACAAATATCTACATGAACTAATTCAAGAGGTTTGGATGCTCTCCAAGTAGTACTTTTAGGAAAGCTATGTCTAAATTGCTTATCCATGGCACATTCCTCACATACTAAAGAGGGAATACTCAAATTAGAAAGCAGACCACTCACAAGTTGGTTGGGTAAAATTAATTTCAAACTTGTGTAATTTAGGTGGCCGAACCTTCTGTTCCACATAATTGTCTCTTGTTTAGTGATCATACTTGGTACTATATTTAATTTCTGATTAAGGATTAGTGGGAAACTCCTTCCACTATACATTTTTACTGTCTAGAGAGGATTTTTTGACTCTTGGCTATATATGATGCATAAATTATTTTTTAATACTAAATTATAATCACTCTTTAATAATTGAGCCATACTATGGAGATTTTAATCCAATGATGGAACTAACAGTACATCATTTATGATTTTATCTTTTGTAGGGGTGTAGACAGTGACTTTGCCATTTGCTTTTGCTTGGACAAGTTCAACATTTCCTAACTTGACTTGTAAATTTACTAAAGGCTATAAATTCGACAATATATCATGATTTCCAGACATATAATTTGAGAAACCACTGTCCAAAAAGCAAATATTTGGAGAGAAATTATTTTTGGTTTCTGACACATAGAATATGTGTTTTATAGAGGGTGTTTCCTCTGCACAACTAGCATATTCAATGTGTTTCAACCTATAGTCTTTTAAAAGATGGTCAAACTTTTTATAGTTTGGGTATTGGTTCTTGGTTATGAACCAACACTCTTTCTTAGTGTGGTTAGTTCTCTTGCATATGTTGAAAAAGATATGTGAACCCCTCGAGAGGTATGTTTGAGGATAAAGAAGATGAATGACTAATACTTTTATTTCTAGACTTATTTTAATTGACATACCTGGACAACTTTTTTTTATTTTGAGTTTCTATTACTAGATTTTCTGCTTTTACACTTGGTGTCTCCCATCTAGACTGCATGGCTGATTTGATAGTAGACTCTGCTCTCTTGAGTAATTGGTTTTCATAGGATTTCAGTGAGCTGAGGACTTGTTGAGTAGTTAATTCAGACATGTCCTTTGTTTCCTCAATCATAACAACAATAGGGTCAGGTTTGTCAGGCATGCATATAAGTACTTTCTCTACCATTTGAGTTTCAGTAATACTTTCACTATGGATTTTTAACTAGTTAACCATATCCAAAAAGATAGTGGAGAACTCAGTGAGAGAATCTGAGTTATACATTTTCAAATTCTCAAAATATCTTCTTAATGAATAAAGAATAGCTCATCGAGATTTTTTATCTCCCTTTAATTCTTCCTTAAGAATGTCCCAAGCCAGTTTAGCTTATGTACAACCTAATAGTTGGAGAAAAATGACATTACTAACACCATGTTGGATGAACAGTAATGCTCTGGCATTGACTTTTCTGAGTTCACGTTTCTTTAACACCTATTTTCTTCTAGAGAAGAGAGGTCTTTGTGTTCTATTTTACCAGTATCCATATGTTCCCATTTATCTTGAGATATAAATAATATTTTCATTTTAACAAACCAGTAATAAAAGTTTTCTCCATCAAATAGGGGTATAGGGATAGACCCCCAAGCTTGAAGAAATTAGATGTATAGTCGTCATAATGATTCTGCTCAAAAAACTTTAAAAAATTTGAATATAAAATTAGGATCTCGTAAGATTGGTTTTTATTTAACACAAAATTTCTAGATCTAGATAGATCTACACTAGATCTAATAGATCTGTGAATTTCTGTTTAGGTCTGAATAAGAATTCGTGAATGTTTGATTTGGAGAAGATTTTTGAACAATCATTTCAAATTAATATTCAATCTTAGATTAAAACAAAACTCTAATATCACATATTTTATTTAGATTTCAATTCCTTTATACAATAAGAATTATAGAACACAGAAGAATAAGATGAAGAAAGAAATTGCAAGAAGAAGATCACCAAGGAGAGAGAACCATGCAGAGTAAAATTCAATATCTAAAAAATGATATTTACACAATAATGCAAAATAAAAATAGTGCTTATATATCCTTATTTAAAAAATGGTAAGAATCAAAAGCAGCTTTCTATAAAACAAGTAACCGGAAGTGCTTTCATTTATTGATGCATCAGAGTAGACACAATGGCCCCAATCAGTCCAATATACAAATTAAATACACCACATTAACTATAACCATACAATATGTATAGAGCCCAAGTACATCAAATACAGGCCCATTATCAACACAAGTGGTTGCATTTACTGTGGGAGAGGACTCATTTTCGATGACCAATTCCCTGCAATCCACAAAAAAAATGTCAATAATTAAGAACGTAATTGCATCAATTGCAACAAAATAAAAATGCTAAGTGAGAAAATATTCTTACTTGCAAATCAAAATACAGTGGAAGGATAATCAGTGATCACTCCTTGGATTTTTGCTTGCAAAATAAAAGTATTAAGCTCAATGTTGGCATCGGAAAGGAAATCCCAATTTTGCGACACAAACTCATTACTGAAAGTCTCCACAATAACGGAGACTACTTATTTGTTGAAATTCACTATATGTTCGTCATTTGGACAAAAAAATAATTATTATCATGATAGTCACCGTCCATCCAGTAAACAAGGTCGGAAACATTAATGGCATCAAGTTGCATCAACATTGAGCTATTGGATGACATAAAAAACCTCTTTTATTGTTGTAGTAAATTCTTGAAGTTTTCAAGGCTTGGGATACGGCATCTTGTTAATAATGGGCCACAGCCTTGTGTTTGATGCATTTGGGCTCTACATCACTTTTGGTTACAATATTGTGTATGCTTATATAATAGCCTGGATGAAACATAGTGTCTTCTGCCACATCATAAATGAAAACGTGTCCGGTTGCTCATTTTTAATAAAGGGGCTTTTGACTCTTACCATTTTTTTAATATGGATATATAAGCATTATTTTTATTTTTGTATTTGTGAGTGGATGTCATTTTTTTAATATTGGATTTTACTATGCTTGTTCTCTCTCTCTGGCATTCTTCTTCTTCTCGTGATTTCTCTTCATATTTTCCTTCTGACGTCCTGTAATCCTTGTTGTATCAAGGAACTGTGATCTAAATACAACAATTGGTATCAGAGCCTCATTTTAATCTGAGATTGAAGATTATTTTGAAATGATTGTTCAAAAATCTTCTCCAAATCAAACATTCTCAAGTTCCGATTCTGACCTAGACAGATATTCACAGATATATTAGATCTAGTATAAGTCTATTTAGATCTAGAAGTTTTGTGTTTAATAGACACCAATTTTTACAAGATCCCTACATTTTTTACTCAAATTTCTTAAAAATTTTTGAACATAATCATTATGATAAACACACATCTGAGTTCCTCAAGCTCGGGGTCTATTCCTATACACATGTTTGATGGAGAAAACATTGATTATTGGTTTGTTAAAATGAAAATATTATTTATATCACAAGATATATAGGAACTTATAGATACTAGTTACACTAAACATAAAGACCTCTCCTCTCTTCTTTGGAAGAAAAAGAGGTGTTAAAGGAACAAGAAATAAAAAAATCTAATGCCGAAACATAATTGTTCATCTAACATGGTGTTAGTAATGCTATTTTTCCCATATTGTTAGGCTGTACTGAAGCTAAACATGCTTGGGATCTTCTCAAGGAATAATTCAAGGGAGATAAAAAATCCAAAGGAGCTCTTCTTCATTCCTAAAGAAGAGAATTTGAGAATCTGAGGATGAATAACTCGGATTCTCTCACTAAGTTCTCCACTCAATTTTTGGATGTGATTAACCAACTGAACTTTCATGGTGAATGCATTACAAAAACTAAAATATTAGAGAAACTACTTATATGCATGCCTGACATATTCAACCCAATTGTTGTAGTTATAGAAGAAACGATGAACTTGTCTGAATTGACAAATCAACAAGTCCTCAGTTCATTGAAATCTTATGAGAGTCGATTACTCAAGAGAGCAGAGTCTACTATCGAATCAGCCATGCAATCAAGATGAAAGACACAAAGTGTAAAGGGATATAATCAGGTAATAGAAACTCAACACAAAAAGAAGATATCTAGGTAAGCTTCTAAAAATAAGTCTAGAGATAAGAATAGAAGTCATGCATCTTCTGTATCCTCGAATACACCTCTGAGGGGTTCACATATCTCCTACAATGTATGCAAGAGAACCCACCAGATTGAGAAAATGTATTGGTTCAGAACCAAGAACCAATGCCTAGATTGTAAAAAGTTTGGGAACTTTTATAAAGACTGTAGGCTGAAACATATTCAATGTGCTAGTTGTGCAGAAAAAATACCCTCTGCAAAACACATATTCTATGTGTCAATAAATCAAAAATAACTCATCTCCAAATGTATGGATTTTGTACAGTGGTTGCTCAAACCATATGTCTGGAAATTATGATATATTTGTGAATTTACAGACATTAATATATTCCCAAGTCAAGCTAGGAAATGGTGAGCTTTTCCAAGCAAAAGCAAAGGGCAAAGTCATTATCTCCATCCCCACGAAAGATAAGGTCATAAGTGAGGTTCTACTGGTTCCATCATTGGACCAGAATCTCCTCAGTGCAGGGAAATAAATGAAGAATGGATATGATTTGGTGTTCAAAAATAATTCATGTAGTATATTCAATCAAGGGTCTGAAAACCTCTTTGGACAGTAACAATGTCCAGTGAAAGAAGTTTTCCACTAACCCTTGATCAGAAACTAAATATAGCACTAACCATGAAAGCTAAACAAGAGGCAACTCTATGGCACAAAAGGTTAAGCCACCTAAATTACACGAGTTAACCAACTTGTGAGTGGGCTACCTTCTAATCTAAGCATTCCCTCTTTAGTTTGTGAGGAATGTACCATGGGTAAGTAAACCAGGTAAAGCTTTCCCAAAAGCATTGCCTAGAGAGCATCCTAACCTCTTAAATTAGTTCATGAAGATGTTTGTGGATCTATGTCAGTTCAGTCATTAGCAAATAATAGATATTTTTTGTTATTTGTCAATGATTATACTTAGATGATGTGGGTATACTTCTTGAAACACGAGAGTGAAGCCTTTGACTATTTCAAGAAGTTTTTATCCCTAAAATAGAGACAATTTGGTCTAAGTATGAAAATACTTAGAATAGATAGAGGTGGTGAGTTTCTCTCATAGAAATTAAACAACTTCTATGAACAGAGAAGAATTCAGAGATATATAACCACCTCCTACTCACCACAATAGAATGGTTTCGTAGAGAAAGAAATAATAGTGTAGTAGAAATGGCTAGAATACTATTGAGTGAGAAACAAATGCCTAAATACTATTAGGCAAAAGTTATAAATATAGTAGTCTATCTACTCAATAGATGCCCAACTAGGGTATTAAAGAATATCACTCCATTACATGCTTGGAATGGGAGAAAACCAAATGTAAAACATCTAAATGTAATTATGAGTGTCTGTTACTCTCACATAGCAAAACCTACTAGATCTAAGTTAGACTCGAAGAGTCTAAAATGTATTCTAGTTAAATACAATCTGCAATCCAAGGGTTACTGACTATATTCACCAAAAATACAAATATTTTTGGTGAGTAGAGATGTAATCATTGATGAGAGTACTAAATAGGAAGGCAATATGTAAAATTCTAGTGTGCAAAATATTAGTATACAAGGCTAGAATTTAGAATCTTCAAGAGATGATAACATTGAAAGCAATCCAAGGTATGTTTTGAGTTTTCATTCTGAGTCTGAGTCAGACATTAAAAAACATGATAAGATTATTATACTAGTTAAGTATAAGTCATTATAAGAGATATATCAACGATACAATTACTCCTCAGTTGAGCCCCTCAACTATGAAGAGGTAGTAGGGCATCAAGTATGGATTGATGCTATGAAGATAGAAATATCTATCTAGAGAAAAACCACACTACATTAGTAGATTTACCCCAAAATAAATATTGTATTGGAGTTTAATGGTTGTATAAATTTAAGAGTCAGCCAAACAGCAATCAGCCCATATACAAGGCCAGATTAGTGGCCAAGGGTTATTCTCAAAGGGTTGGCACAGATTATTTCGAAACCTTTGCTCATGTAGCAAGGTTAAAAACTATGAGATTCTTAACACCTTAGCTGGATAGAAATGTTGGACTCTATTCTAACTAGACATAAAATCTACCTTCCTGAATGGTAATCTTAAAGAAGAGATTTTTGTTGAATAAACTCTTGGGTTTGTAAAACAAGGGGCTGAGCATTGCATTTTTAATTTAAACAATGCCCTTTATGGGTTGAAACAAGCTCTCCGTGTTTGGTATCAATAAATAAACTCATACTTGCTGAATCAAGGATTAAAATTAAGTATGAGTGAACCAATACTATAAATTAAAAGAAATAAAAATTCTGAAATATTGATTGTGTCAATCTATGTAGATGACATAATCTTTAGAAGTAACAAATTTGAATTGGTTGAAGCCTTTAGACGTGACATACAATATAAATATGAAATGTCAGACTTAAACTCACTAAACCACTTCTTGGGACTTGAAATCTTTCAAGACTCAAGTGGTGTGTCAGTAAGCCAAACAAAGTATATTCAATCAATACTGAAAAATTATGTCATGAATGACTGTAAACTAATTTTTTCACCATTAATTATAAATCAAAAGTTAATTTCTGGCCAGTGTAGAATAATTGATGGTAAATCATACAGAAGTCTAATTGGTATTCTATTATGTACATCTGCCACACAACCTGATATAGTATATGCAATACATCTTTTATCTAGATTTATTCATGCACCTAACCATATACATATTAGTGCTGCTAAATGAATCTTAAAGTATCTTTAAGGGACCTTAGACTTAGGTCTAAAGTATTCTAGAATTAAACACACTAAGTTGACTAGTTGTCATGATAGTGACTGGGAGGGATGTCCAGAAGACTATCGAAGCACTTCTAGATACATCTTTACTCTAGGAACTTTGGTTGTATCTTAGTCATCTAAGAAACAATACACAGTTGAACTATCCACTATTGAAGCTGAATATATTTCTGCTTCAGTAGCTACCTCGCATGCATTATGGATGAGAAAGTTACTGATTAATTTGGATGAACCCTTAAAAGAGCCAACTAATATATTATGTGACAATTAGTCCACTATATCAATAGCTAGAGATGCTGTAATGCATAGTAGAATAAACATATAGGGCTTAAGTATCATTTTATTAAAGACAATTGAAACTAATGAAAAAAAGTTGATTTTTTATAGATCTAAAGAGCCTCTGGCAAATATATTCACCAAGTCATTGCCTAAATAAGAACTAGTCTACCTAAGAGAAAAACTAGTCTACCTAAGAGAAAAGCTCAGACTTGAACCAATTACATCAAATGAGAAAGAATATTGATAAAGGGCCACAGCCTTGTGTTTGATGCATTTGGGCTCTAGATCACTTATGGTTACAATACAGTGTATGCTTACATATTGGCCTGAATGAAATGTTGTGTCTTCTGCGACATCATAAATAAAAGCACATTGGGTTACTCATTTTTAAAAAGCGACTTTTGACTCTTATCATATTTTTTAATATGGATATATAGGCATTATTTTTATTTTTGTTTTTGTGAGTGGATGTCATTTTTTAATATTAGATTTTACTGTGCTTGTTCTCTCTCCCTAGCGTTCATATTCTTCTCGTGATTTCTCTTCATCTTTACCTTCTGATGTTATGTAATTCTTGTTGTATTAAAGGAACTGTGATCTAAATACAACACATCTATCACCAATATGTTTAATGCATATCGAAAAATATAGGCATTTTGAAAAATCAAGAATAGTATATATATATATATATATATATCCAAAAGTGTCCTATTAGAGTGGTGATTGGTATCGTACTTTCATTTTCTCGAGGATGTAATTCCATCTACACATTTAGTTTTCCACTTGTAAATTTTATAAGATAGTTGTCTAGGCATTTATTCACTTCTTCATACTCTATCTATTTGAAGATAATATGCAACACATATTCAATTGGTTATCTTGTAATAGAAAAAAGTTGTTTTAAACGAAAAATTTACAAAACCTCCATCTTGATTATTATTGGAGCAAGATATTCTATGCAACAATATTATATTCTCAACAAAATTTTGAAAAATACTATAGGAGGCAATATAAGCATGTCATATATCACATAAATGAACATATGTTTAAAAAGTGATATACAACCATAAAGAAGTTGAACTTAGCATAAATATTGGAAGATAAATGACAAAATCAATAGATATGTTAGTCCAAGAATCATGATGAATAAAACAAATTATACGAACCAATGTAGTGGGTGTGTAACATTTATGCTAGTAATACACACAACATTCAACAATCATTGTAATGGTGTTTTCATACCATTTCAATAAAATACTAGCTAATATGTTGATACATATGAAGAAACCTATGATGTCACATAATTAGTGATGAATAAAATTTCTTCAATTTTTTTTTTCATAAAAAACAATGGTTTTGATGTGATCCATCCCATAATATACAAATCATTGTGATCATAACTTCAATTAGAAATAGAGGTTAAACCTTTTTTCTAGCCTTTCAAAAATATCTTGAATTTCATTTTCATCAAATCATGAATTCACTCTTAATAAGTTGCAGTGTTTTCAAGAAAATGCATTACTAATGGAATGTTCATGTTAGCAATATTTTTTTTTGGCTGAAAAGATAAAGCCGCCAATAATTTGTGGTTTTGAAACATGAAGTCTAAAAATATTTATATTAAGATATAAATTATTCTATTGTGCATGAACATTATTGGGTTGCCATTGACAATGTGACTTATTGAGTTCTAAATAAGATTCAACATGTACGCTCTTAATGTATGTTCTAAAAGATAAAATAGGAAAAGCACGTGTAATTTACTAGTGATGAAGTTTTTGAAAACTAGTAGTTTTCCTTGATTAGGAGCTTATTGGATGAATTAATTGAAAGCACAAAATGAGAAATGTGAAATCTATAAGAAAAGAGATTGATCTCGATAGCAATGGAATGGTAGTTGGCACTCCATGCAATAATTTTTTTGAGTGATTTGGCATGTACTTTTTGTTGTGTTTGTGCATATTTGAACTTTAATTAGAGAGATTTTACTGAGTATCTATATTGGCAGAATTTGATGAATATTAGTAAAGTCATAGTTATTATAAGTGAAATTAGTGACTTGGTAGAGTGCTAACTTGGTAGAATGATGACTTGGATATAAGACAAATGATTGAGAGAAATAGCATTGCCCATGTCATGACTCGATAACACCTTTCATGATTTTATTGAGTTGTTGGGACATTCTTTCTTCGATGTAACTTTACAAAACTAATCATGGAAATCTTTGTATATCATGACTCTACCAATGAGTTGACACAATCTTTTTACTGTGCAACATGGTCGTCATGACTGTGATATTTTTTTTAGAATCACAACCATACTATTTTTAAAATACTCAAATAGTCATAACCTTAATTTCACGTCATGGTAGCTAAGTACCCCACTGATACAAGAAATCATGACATTTTCAAGCATCATGATAAAGATAAGTAAAATAAGTGTGGCAATATTTTCCTTCACAACATTGTGCTCTATAGAGTCTTACTCCAGTCATCTCATGGCTTTTCCAACTTCCATGACATTTTATGCCAAAGAGCATTTACCCTGGTCATAGTATTTCCAATAAAGAAACTTTTTGCTCCGATGAGAAAATACCAAAGCCATTGTCATTCCTAGCAGAACAACTTTGTGATCTAGATACAATTGACCAAGCCATGGCCATTCCAAACATTATGACTTTGCATTCCAAAAACAACTATTTCAATTGTGACATTCTTAACATCATAACATTGTGCTCTAGGGGAGAGTTACTTGAATCATCAAATTCATTTCCCTCCATGACTTTTGTACTCTAGAGAATATCCAACAAGATAAGAAAATCATTACCTCAAGCTAGCATTGTGACTTATAGCTTAAAGCAATGCATAGATTCCACAGCATTAAAGAAACACTTAGAAAATTTTATAAATAAGAAGAAAGGAGATGGGAATTAAATTTTGAGCCAAGAGTAATAAATCCTAGGCACATAACTTCTAACCCCCAATTAGGGACAAATCCATGATGAACTCAAGTAATAATTATTTTGTGTTTAGATTTTGAGACTTAGATCCTCACTAGGGCTGTCATTGGAAACCCTCTATTCCATGAAATGTCTATTATGACTATACATGTTGCTCAGTTTTATTGGTTAGATAGTATCCTAAAAGCTTATTAGTGATAGTATCTCATCAACAAAGATCCACAAGTATATGGGTCATACAAGTAGTAAAAAAAAAATTTTTTTAGATATTGATTTCTACCGTGATTGTATCAGGAGTTTAGTCAATCAACGGTGAGACAACATAATTCTAGTGAAATAAATATTTTGAGATTTTGGTATGACTTTTAGATCTTAGGGTTTGTCCACTAATTTTGTATGATGAATATTCAAAAAGTTCAATTTAATTTGGGTTTGGATACAGAATGAATGTGGATTGTTGAGAATGCTTAGTTCCCCTAATAGCATATAGGTAGTTATCACCATTAAGCTCATCGATATCCTCATAGCTATACATTTGGTACTTTACCACCAACACAACAAATTATCATCTCTAAATAAGAATTATTCAGAAGTCCCTTAGTGGTTGTTTCATGTGTAGATTCTTATTTTATGACCTCGAGTATCATAAAGACCAAGAATTATGTAGTTAAGTATTTATATTTTTAGCTTTATAAGCATCATACTTTCATAATTAACATATGCTTCTCTCAAATCTCACGAGTGAGAATTATATGAGTGAAAGTAACTCTATTAGAATTTTTTATCCATGTATATATAGTAATTATGTTGAACGTAACATTAATAGATTGTGCAAAACATAATACAACATCATAAGGAACAAGAAGAACATACACAACTACAACAGACACTAGTTTTAATGTGGTTCACTAGTCATTCAATATACGATTAGTTATATCCACCAAAAAAGCACATAGCTCTTGTAGATTTATTAACTCAATATGTTTTAGTACATAATCAAGAGAGAGAGAGAGAGAAAAGAAGAAGAAGAGAGCACACATTTGTGATTATGGATACAACATATATATATATATATATATATATATAATAATTAGGGTTCTACATAAAATAGAAATGGGTTGGATCTTCAGAGCAAACTAGGTCATGCTCCAAAAATTTTGTTCCACTGCCTAGACATCGGGACCCTCATTAATTTTCCAATGATATGTATCCAATCTCTCAATATATTAGTGCCTACGCCTATAAATAAAACATAGAAACAAAACAGAGGGTTAAGAAAAAAAATAACAAAACAACTTATATACTACAATCTCCACCTTAAGTTGTTTTGTATGTAGATAGAGAGATGCTATCTATAAATGATTAGAACTAAAAGGACTACAACTGATTTGATATATTCAGTAAATCAAAGATTGTATCTCAACTTATTCAGAGTGACAGGATTGGTAAACATGTCAGTTGTATTATCAGAAGTTCCAATCTTCTTTACTTGCATCCTCTTCTTAGTTCGAAGAAAATGATACCACGTATCACTTGCTTCCTTTTCATAGTTCGAAGAAAATGATACCACATATCACTTGCTTCCTCTTCTCAAAACTGAGGAGAATCTTCAGTTCCTAAATATCAAATTTATTTCCGGTAGTGAAAAATATATTATCTACATACAATGCAAGTAGATATATGACTCATCTTTTGACCTTTAGAAATAAATACAGCAATCATAGTTATACCTATAGTATTCATTACTAGTCATGAAATAGTCAAATTTCTTGTACCACAGACAAGGAGACTATTTAAATCCATAAAGGGACTACAATAACTTACACACATGGGTTTATTTACCTGATTCCTCAAAATCGTAAGGTTGGCTCAAATAAATTTTTTCATTTAGATCTTCATGAAAGAAAATAGTTTTGATATCTAGTTGCTCAACGTCAAGATCCTGATGTACCACTAATGCTAGAAATACCCTAATTGAGGCATGTCTGACTACATGAGCGAATATATCACTATAATAATTGCCCTCTTTTTGACGGATTCCTCTTGCAACCACACGTGCCTTGAATTTTATACCACCGGTAACTAATGTATCTTCTTTCTTTTTCAAAACCCATTTACAAGAAACTATCTTTATCCCCTTTGGTTTAGATACAATAACCCATATATTATTTTTATGAAGAGATTTAATATCTTCATTCATGGAAACTAATCATGACTCATATTCAAGACATTTAACAGCATCCCTAATAAAAGGATAGTTCAGGAATGTTAATTTTGTTGGTAACTTATAGGGCAACCCCTAAAAATTCATCAAATCGAATCTCAGAGGAAGGCCTACATTTATTCTCCTATGTCTATCCCTAGCAATACTATAGGGAACAAACAAATCAGGTACTTGTTAAAGATTAGGTTCAGTAATAGACTCATGATCATATTCATGATCAACTATTGATTTTCTAGAGACAAATTCAATCCTAGAGCCATTAGATTAGATTTTAGTTCTGCCTTAAGTTCAAATTGAAGAACTTTAGATGACTGGATAGGATTAGGTTCCTATTTTAGGATGATACTTTCATCAAAGGTAACATTTTTAAAGAGGATCACTCTCCTTTCAGATGGTGACCAGATATGGAATCCCTTGACCCCATCACCATATCCTATAGATATTCCTTTTCTTGCTCATAGTTCAAGCTTACCATTATTTACATGATAGTAATTAACATAGCCGAATACTTTTAGGCTAGAATAATCTATAGTTTTATTAAACCATACCTCAAATGGAATTTTGAAATAAAATCCAATATGTAGTGATCTATTTATTAGATGACATGTTGTATTAATAGTTTTAGCCCAAAACTCTTTGCCTAAGTATTATTGATAGAGCATACACCTAGTTCTCTCTAAAAGAGTTTGGTTTATTCTTTCAGTAATACCATTTTGCTGAGGAGTGTCCCTAACTATTTTATGTATAACTATACCTTTGTCCTTGCATAATTCCTCAAATTCAGACAAACAAAATTCTAAACCATTGTCTGTTCGTAGTAGTTTAATCATCTTAAGTGTTTGGTTTTCTACTAAATTGGTTTTCAGACAAACTTTTCGGGGGTTTTAGATTTATGTTTCATCATTAATGCCTAGGACATCCTGGAGTAGTCATCTACTAGACATGAATAGAATTAGGCACCACCAATAGATGGGACCCTAGAACGGCCCCAAACTCAGTATGAATATAATCCAAAAAGTCTTTAATGTAGTGTATAAATTTATCAAACTTAGTTTTATGTTTCTTACCAAAAATACAATGATCATAGAAATTCAATTTACTAATTTAATGACCAACAAAAAGGTTAAGATCGAAAAGTAGTTTCATACCTTTCTCACTCATATGTGTGAGCCGCATGTGTCATAATCTAGTAAGATCTGCTTCTGCTTCAGATGTAGGCTCTCTAGATGTGACAATGGCAGCCCTATCATTGTGGAACCCATCATTGTGTATAGCATTCCACTCTACTACCCCTTCAGTATGATATCATCTCCTCGATGAATATTTAGTATTCCCTCACTACCACTAAAGGTACATCCCTGATCATCCAGAATGTTGAGGGAGATCAAATGCATAGTCATCTCTAATATGTGCCTTACAACTGATAGAAAGATGATCCAGCCATCATATATCTTCAACCTAACTATGTAGACTCCAACAACTTTACATGGTTGGTTGTTACTCATAACAACATGACTAGCTTCCTTCATATCGTATCTACTAAACCAATCCAAATATGTACTGATGTGAAAGGAATCACCAATGTCTAGGATCCAAGAGTCCGACTTTGCAATAGTAGCAGAGTGACTAGTACAAGGTCATCTTCATCCATGGCATCACATGTTATAGTAGTAGGTAGGGGAAGAGGCTAACCCAACTGATTATGTCTCATCTTTTTCCTTAGGCATTTAGTTTTCTAGTATCCTTTCTATTTGCAGTAGTGACAGGTGTCATCCTCCTTGGACCTTTTCTAAAATTTATATTCCATTTTATTGAATGAAGTAGGCTGGGGCCTCTAGTTCATTACCACCAATCTAGTAGCCTACTGCTTAGGTCATTCAATAGTTTCATTCTGTCTCATCTCTCTAGAGCGCATAGAGAATTGAATATCCTCCAAAGTAATTTCTTCCTTCCCCACTATCAATAATTCTACAAAGTTTTCATATAAAACTGGAAGCGAGACCAGTATAGAAGTGTAACATTCTCATCTTCCACCTTGGCATCTACATGCTTCAAGCCCATAAAGATACTGTTTAAATATCCAAGTACTTCTTTAATGGAGTTTCTTCCTGCATCCTCAGTGTAAAGAGTCTCCTTTTTAAAAGAATCTTATTCATGAGTGACTTTGTCATATATAACAACTCTAGCTTGTGCAACAAGCTTGTAGTAGTCTCTTAATATGCTACCTCAGCTATCACCTCATCAGTTAGGCTGAGGAGAATCATAGAGTGGGTCTTCTCTTCACACCTTTGTGTCCCAGCCCCTATAATCCCAACAACAATAGAAGGAATAGCAGCACAACCATTGACAAGAGGACTCCATACATCAAGGTTCTTCAAATGTGCTCGCAGCTTTATTTGTTACATACTAAAACCATTCAAGTCATTAAATTTCTTAATAGTGGTGTTCAATGTTCTAAACATTTTAACAAAATTCACTGATTACAAAATAGAATAAAAGTACTAGCAACAAAATTATCGTCAACATAATATAAACTATAACATAACCAAATCATCTAATACCAATTGTTAAATTTTCTATCCATATATATATATAGTGATTATGTTGAACGTAACATCAATGGATTTTAAAAAACATAACATAATATCATAAGGAACAAGAAGAATATAATGCAATCACGACAATTACCTATTTTAATGTGGTTCACTAGTCATTCAATAAGACTAGCTACGTCCACTAGAAAAGTGCATAATGCTATCAGAGTTGTTAACTCAAAATATTTCAGTACAAAATTGAGAGAGAGTGAGTGAAGAACATTGTGCACATTTGTGATTATGGATACAACATATATATATATATGTGGTTCTACATAAATTAGAAATGATTTAGATCTTCAAAGCAGACCAAGTCATGCTCCAAAAAGTTTTGTGCACACTAACTGAGTAGTAAGACCCTTGTTAATGTTCAATGTCACTTATCTAATCTCTCAACACATTAGTATCTACACATATAAATAATATAGAAAAATAGAATAGAGGGTTAAGGAAATAGATAATAAAACAAATTATATAATGCAAAGTCAAAGAGTTATCATTATCTTATGAGTCATAATAAGTCATAATATACTCATGTATGTCCAATGGTCTACCTATCAACCATGCTTCACAGTAATGATGTGACTATCACACTAATCAAGGGTTACCACTAACTCAAAGGTGCATGGAAAATAAGAAAAATTATTTGATCTTTTGTCCTCTTTCTTCTTTTATATTCTGAAATTTTGGTTTTAGTTTGTGTTGAAAGTCATTGCTTTCAGAAGATGTCACAACTCTAGCTTTTGCATCTTGTGCTCAAGGTCATGACTCTAAAAAGCTGTCATATGTTTATGATGCATCCTATTCTTTTTTGTAATATAAATTCAAGGCACTAGAAAGTATCTAGGACTTATACCCTTTGTATATGTAACACAAAGTTACAGTGCTAGAAATGACTATGACGATGATATTAGTCTTTCTTCTACATCAAATAGCCATGGAACTGGGGACAGTGATAACTTTGGTTTTGATCTTTTTTATGTATAAAATGATCATGGTGTTGAGAATGATTGTAGCTTTAGTCTTGATCTTTTTCATGTATCAAATGGAAATGGCACGTGGAATGGCCATGACTTTGATCATGATGAATCTTGTGTATCAAATAGCCATGGTGCAAAGAATAGCTATGGCTTTGGAAATCCGCACACACATCCAAGTTGTAGATTTGACTACTCTTGAGGGCAATAGTCATAGCTTTGAGAAGAAGTTGTGCTAAAGCAATACCCTTTTGTGTCCAAAAATCATGGTGCTAGATAAGTTTTGTAGTTTTTGCCTAAGTAGGTTTGGCTCTATAACTTTATATAATTTAAAAGTTATGCTTTGGGAAAAGATCAATGCTTGACTTGAGAATATAAACCCTTAGTAAAGTTAAATTTTGGTAGTGCAAAGTGGATGTGACTTTTAGTACAAGTGTAATCTTTGGTTACTATGACATAAAATTAATATCATTGTCATTTAATTATTATGAAATAAATATAGTTGACTCTATGATAATATTATAGATAAAAAGAATATACTATATAAATGAAAAATTATGCTAACAAAGTGGTAGAGTCATAGCATATAAAGATTGTCATGATTAAATAAGTTCCATTTCAACCAAGAATGAATATCAAAATTGCTCGATAAGCCCACACATGACCAAGTTACCAAATACCTATAAATAATAATTGATATCATGATAATTTATCAAAATCCACCAAAATACTAAAGTCATGAAATTGATCAAATTGTGACCCATTTACTTGCCTACATATCATCTAATATAACCAAAAAAAATACAAAAAAAATTGGTAGTTTACATACCAAACAAATCACATACAAGTTGCTAAATATCCCTAAAAATATAATAATCTCATGATAATTTATCAAAATCCACCAAAACTCCTAAGTCATGAAATCAATCAAATTATGACCCATTTACTTGCCTACACATCATATAAATTCACAAAAAATACCAAAAATATTTGGTAGTTTACATACCAAACAAACTCATATACAAGCTATTGCTCATTCTTGAACAATGACTTCCTCAGTAAAAATAATCTACTATATCATCTCAAACAAAACAAAAAACTTTATAAAAATGTTTTAGTATCTTAGTTCTTAAGATAGTTAAGTGACTTCTTGCTGACATATTGACAGTAATGGTGGGGTTAGAGTTCTATGATGATATCTATGAATTAATTGAGTGTGTAAAATCATTCATGGGATATCTATATAGTATTTATTATAACATACATGCCAAAAAAAATCCTTGGATTACCTCCTAATATTACTGTGCGTAACATCCATAGGTAGATCATTAGTACTTTTTTGCCTCCATCGATGATTTCTACAATCCATGCTAACTTTTCAATCTATAGTTTTTTTTATTCTTTCATGTTTCTTCCATCTATTTAATATTTGTTATATTATTTTCTTTGGCCCTTTTTTCCTTGGATGCCACAACTCTGAGTCTTGTCATTGCTTTTTCTTTGAGTTTAGTCTAGTCATTCTCTTCTTATATTCTCAAAGTCATGGTACAAAATATTATCTTGTTTGTCTTTTAGCTACTCTTAGGCCAATTTTTTCTTATGACTTGAAAGTCGTGATGCTGAGCATGGCTGTGGCTTTTGTCTTTTAGCTTTTCTTTAGTAATTTTTTTATGTAACAACAAAGTCGCAATGTTGTGCAGACTTTGTCATTGAGCTTTTGATGGGCAATTTCATTATGTAATACTAAAGTCATGGTACCATACTCGATTGTGGCTTTGTCTTTAAGCTGATCTCCAAATTTCCTACATCACCTACATAATACTTTACTCTTTGTCCATTTATGTTAAATTTCACTCCTTTTTTTAACTTCACCATGACAACTTCATAAGGAGTCATGAATATTATTCCAAATGGGTCATATCATCAAGATTTTAACTTTTTAAAGAATAACTTTAGTTGAGAATTTAAAACTAATATTTTTTTCCCAACTTTGAACTATCTCCTTTCTAGATTCTTGTGATACCATTATTTTTTTTATCTTTATAATATTGTGAGTTGTTATATGTTTTATTTCTCAACTCCTCCAATTCACTTATTTAATGAACTTTTCTTTCTTTTGTATCTTTTAAGTTATAATTCAAGTTTTTGATGATCATCATACTTTATGTTCAACTTCAATTTACAAGTAACAAGTCTTTCCAAAAATGAGCCAAAAAGAAAAACATTTCCAACCATGTCTTACTATCATTTCTATAGGCTCATAGTACATCCTCCAACCATTGAGACTAATCTTTCTTAGTTGGATTAATCATATTCTCTAGCATTTTTTGTATGTCCCTATTTTAAATTTCTATGTGCACATTTATTTGTAAATGATATGCAAGTTCTATTTTATGTTTAGATCCATGCTTTGCCAAGTAAGCCCCAAACACCCAGTTATAGAAATGGCTCTCTTCATCAATTATGAGACATCACGGTCATTCAATCAAGTGAAAATATTTTTGTGTAAAAACTAGAATATATTCTTTGCACTGCTACCACTTCTACCCATTTTGATTTATAATACACTGCTAATAGAATATATTCTTTGCAACAAGATACCAAAAAAAACATCAATGAGTCAATTCTCCATACATCAAAATATCCACTTTTAGGATAAAGTTCAATGGTTTTTTATGTCATCTACATCTGTTTCCTAATCATTGACATTTATCACCCCATTATGTCATGGTTTGGTAATTTCAAAATAATAATAGCCATAAAAACTAGATTACAATACTTTTTGAGTAATTTTGTCTCCCCCAAAATGTCATCCATATCATATGAAGAAGAGTGGTATTTCAGGGTAATCATGTGTTGCTTATTTTTGATATGAAAATAAAAGTGGATCATCCCAAAGATAATGTTTTACATTATCAAGAAACTTTTTCCTTTGATGTGATGTGAAAATTGGGAGTGAGGCACTACATGCTAAATAGTATAAAAAATCAGCATACAATGAAAGTCAACTTTCTACTATGAAAACTTGCTCATTCGAGAAGTTTTCGAAAATTTTAGCTTTTTCAACATTTTATATCCGGGTTCTAAACATGATAAATGGTCAACTATCACATTGTCGCTCTCGTTCCTAACTTTGGTTTCGAGATCAAAGTTTTTGGAGAAGAAGTATCTACCTTATCAATCTCAATTTAGCTTCTTTTTTTGTCATCAAGTAATACACTACTACATAATCCATATAAATTATCACCTTTGATCCAATTATGTATGGTTGAAATTTATCATAAGAGAAAATTATAGCTAATATTTTCTCTCTCATTGCATAATTCACTTGGGCTTCATTCAAAGTATAATTGATTCTTCCTATTATGGTATGATCAAATTTAAACTTTCAATCAATTTTCTTTTTTGTTCTTCAAATGTATCGATGCATTTTTGATCAAATATGAATCCCACATCTTTCTCTAATAATTTACACAGTGATTTCATAGTTTTTGAAAAGATGTAGATCAATCATCATTAAAACCCTATGTGTATGAGGAAGCTCTTAACCCCTTTGAATGTAATCAGGTATGATAGAGTTTTAATGATGGATATTTTCATACTTTTGCATCATCAACCTCCTCTCTTCTAGCGTAGACTAAATGTCCCAAAATTTTCCCTTCATTAACCATTAAGTGATATTTTTCATAGTTTAAGATGGAATTCAACTACTTGTATCTTTTTAATAACTTTTATAAATTAAGCAAGTATTCTTCAAAATAATTTTCATAAATTAAAAAAATCATGCATGAATATTTGCATGATCTTCTCATAACAAAGACCAAACCTAATTTTCCTAATTACGAATGTTCTTTATGGGCAATTGAATGCCATTTTTCTTGATCTATTAAATCAATCAGAATCAGATTATAGCTTGAATATATATCTAAAAAATAGTTGAAAGAATGGAAAGAGATTATGCCCAATATTTGATCCATGAAGGAGAGTCATTAGTAATCTTTCTATTTTCCTTTGTTCAATTTCTTATAATCAACGTCTTGTTGTTGGGCAAGTAGAAATATTTTTTATCATTTGTCATCTTTACCACAATCTGGGTTGGGGTCAATCAAGCCTCTTATCAGGTCATGTACGACATGCATGTGTGATCCATTGCCATGGACCATGCCAGCAAGGGGCATGAGTCACAAGTTTTTTTTTAAAAAAACCTACATCCACCTCCCTTTGCCCATTATGTAAATGTAATGGGCTAGAATTGCTTGCCCTGACAATGACAACACCATGCACAAACTTGTTGCTCTCCTTGTTGATAAAAAAAATGTATTTTTATTTTTTTATTTTTGTAGCTGGTAAATTTTTTTTCGATAGCTAGTAGAGGCATAAATTGGATGGGTGGCAGATTTATACCCATTATATATAATAAAAATTTTAAAATTATGGCCGTTAGATTTCTCCCCCAATGGCTAAAAGGCATAATCCAATTGCCCTAGAAATTATGCTCCTTTAAACACTTAAAAAAATCAAAAGAATTAAAAAATTTATTTTTTTAAATTAAAAAAACTTTTTTCAAATCTATATAATACCCCCTCATTCATAATTTATAACTTTTCTCTCTCTCACTCTCATATTTTCTCTCCGTCTCTGCTCATCTCTCGTCTCTCTCTCTCTCTCTCTCTCTCTGTCTCTCATTTCGTTTAAACTTTCAGGACTAGGGTATGGAGTGCAACTTGTCGATTATGATTTGTGGGGTAGTGCAGACATCAAAAGGCAAACGTGATTTTATGTATTACGGATATTTTTTAAAAAATTTTGTTTAGTTAAGTTTTATTTTTAAATTTTAGTTAACTTTAAACGTTAAGAGTTTTTTTTAGATTAATTAATATTAATTAATTAATCTATTGATCTCAAACTAATTTGATTAACATCATACACCTCAAAAGTCAAAATACTCATAAAAAAGCTCTAAATTGACCAATATAAAATATTTTCATAGAAATCATTTGATCACGAACAGCTTTTGTCTTTTCCTTGTAAATTCTAGAGCTCAATGCTCACATAGACATCATGGAAAATAACTTTCTTTGTAGCCCTACTAGAAAATATGTTTTATTTGTAGCCCTACTAGAAGATGATACGGTCTTCTGAATGCCAAATAGTAAGGACATATACATATAGGAGTCTTGTAGGCTATTCGATAAGGCCATAGTAAATCATCAAGTAGCATACTCCAATCCATTTTATTTGGGTTGATAGTCTTCTCACGTATGAACTTGATTTCTCAATTGAATAATTCTGCTTGTCCACTTGTTTGTGGGTGGTAAGCAGTAGAGATGTAGTGGGTAATATTATATTTCTATAATCAATCCTCCACCACTCTTTTGTAAAATTGAGTCTCGTGATAACTAATTTTGCTGTTGGTGTCTCAAAACCTACCAAAAATATGAGATTTGGCAAAATCTACGACAAAGCTAGCATCATCAAACTGAGTGACCTAATCTTGTGCCCACATTGACACAGAACCCTTAACAAGAACAATGAAAATGCTATTGTGAGAATATGGGTCAAAATATTTCACAAACAAGAATAAGGGTGAGTGGCAGTTGATCTCAAAGTTATAAATTTTTATTTTTTTGACATAGTTCACCAGCCTTACAGAACATATACAAATCATGAAACAAAGTGGGTCAAAATAATCCACACTTAATACTTATGAGTTTATCTTAGGGACCAAAATGTTCTTCAAGTGCAAATATAGTTTTAGAATGGAAGAAATTTCATTCTTAACTTTGATAGAAATTGGTATATACAATTCTCTTCTTGGAGAACTAATATATTTGAGTTCCATCGAGCACCATGGAGCTCCTGGAGCTAGATAGACCTCATAACAAGGTTGTAGCGTTTTTTGTTTTTTAGGAGTTTAGTTAGTTATAAAAAAAGGCAATTTAGTATTAACATAAATTAGTACGACAGGCTTAATTTCTTAAAATTTTGAAACAACTATTTTTTAAATATTAAAGCTTGATTTATCTTTTTTAAATTATTTTTGATTAGTTTACCAAAGCACAATTGTCCACATATCTTTCTCACTAATTATCATTCCCTACCTATCTTTTTTAATAATTTTCCCAAATTAAAATTTAATTGTTAATATCAAATTCATATAAGTAAGTTTCATACTAATATCAAATTCCTAAAATTAAAGAAATCTAATTTTCAGATTATAAACACAAATCATGATTACTTAATAACTTACGATTATTTTTCTCCTCCTCGTCAGCCCGCCACATCAGAAAAATAAAAAACGAAAAAAATCACAAAATTTTGTTTATCAGAGATGGCATATATAACATACAAACATTTTTTTGAAAATATTTCAAATATTTGCAGTGTGTGTGTGTGTGTGTGTGCACGCGCGCGCGTGCGTGTGAAACATTTTCAAATATAGCATTGTTTTTTTTTTCAGAAACATATAAAATGTGTAGATGTAACATTTTCAAATGTATACATGCGGTGTGTTTTTAAATATATAATGTTATATATGCTGCCTATATTTATCTATATATTTTGACATTTTTTAATACACACACACACACAAACAAGTTTTATACCTACATAAACTATAGTCAAATTTCATTTACAAGTATAAACAAGTGTTTTTAAATATAAAATTCATTACATTAAAAAAAAACTCATTTTTACAAAAAAAAAAACCTTGTTATTTTTATACAAAAATATCGACTTCATTATAAACTTAATGATAATCAAATTTCATTTATAAAGAAATGAATTACAATTAATTTAGATTAAATATTCAAAAAAGATCAACTTTCAATTATAAATTTAGATCAACGGTCCAAATACCCGAGGGTATATAAGTGAAGGTTATTATTATTTATTCTATTAAAAAGCAAGCTTCACAATAATCAGAGACAAATATAACTTTTAAACAGAAAAAAAAAGCATTTGCACAAATATTTTCAACAAAAAAAAAACATCAAAAAAAAAAAAACAATTTTGACGTCACAATTCAATTTTGAGCAAATAAACTTCAGGAAAATTGAATTCCGAGCGACTCAAAAACATAAAAAAAAAAAAATAGTTTTGATTAAATAAATCACTGATATATATTATTGCGTCTTTTTCATAGGGCATATGAACAACAAAACCTCATCAAGATTCATGAAAACTAAGCCCAACCATGAGGAAAACAATGCGAACAGGGCAAAGTGCAGGATCGGACTCTTACCTTCTCACTGCAAGAAACTAGGGCTCAAAAAAACTCAGCTTCAACATGCAGAATTGAATCAAGCCAACCACCAAAGCAACTAAGTTAACTATCATGAGAGCAACGAAAGATCAGTTCATTTAAATTTTGTCCAATATTTCCCTCTCATAATGACCTGTGTGTTGTACAAGTATCGCCATTCCACGGCGCAGCTAATTACCTACAGACACCAACACGACCTGCAATTAACCCCACAGACAAGGATATATTAGTAATTCTATATATACATACATTCATACATATATATACACAACCACACACAGTTTATCATGAGATTTTAGGTGGATTAATATCTCAACAATCACACTATCTCTCGCGCAATTAAACCCACAAACAAGGATATATTAGTAATTAAATATATACATACTAACATACGTATTTATACACACACACACACACAATCACACATCATGCTTATAATTAAATTTAAAATATTAATATCTCAACAATCTTAATCTCACTCATTCAATTAAACCCACAAACAAGGATATATTAGCAATTGAATATATGCATTCATACATAAATATAAATACACACATTATGATTATCATGAGATTTAAGATCGATAAATATCTCGACAATTTTACTATCTCATGCAATTAAACCCATAAACAAGGATATATAATTATACGCGCGCGCACGCACACACACACACACATCAGTTTTATCAAGAGATATAATTAAACCCATAAACAAGCAATGATATATTAAAAATTGAAAACACACACACACACACACACACGTATGTGTGTGTGTGTGTGTGCACATTATGCTTATTATAAGATGAAAATGAGATTAATATCTCAACAACCCATCTCACACGCAAATAAACCCACAAACAAGAATATATTAGTAATTGAATATATACATACATACATATATATACATACACACACATATACATTATGCTTATTATAAAATGAAAATGAGATTAATATCTCAGCAATCTTATTCTATCTCATGCAATTAAATCCAGAAACAAGGATGTATTGGTAATTGTGTGTGTGTGTGTGTGTGTGTGGGGCTTATCATGAGATTTAATATAGATTAATATCTCGACAATATTACTCTCTCTCATGCATATCTCACACCAAACTTGAGCCTTGTATATTGAAAACAACCTGTGCACATTCATGCACGCAAGCACAGACACGCATACATAGATATATACACATATATAAAATATACATGTCATTATGCCTCATATATGAATGAAAATATTAATATATACAAATATATCAATTCTTAAATTTTACAAATATTTGAAATATTATAAAATAATATTCAAAAATCATGTTTTGAAATGGAATAAAATATCTACAATAAAAATGATGAATGAAAAGATTATTAATTATAAAAAAAAAAAAATATAATATACATGTCGTTATGGGATTATAATATTAGTATTTTATTGACAATTAATAAAATTTGTGTTAAGATAAAAATTCTACTAAAAATTCTTACAATTGGTATGCAATTATTAAATTCTACTTAAAATTCCTCCCAGAGGATCCATCGAGGTATGCATAAACTGATCGGAATACTCACAATTATCAAAATAAAATAGCATTCTTCACAATCATGGCTCATATGAAATTATATTTTATTTCTTTTATTAATTAAATTAATTCTCACAAAAACTCAAAAGCTAAAATATATTTATATTGCATGCATGTGTTAGAGAAAATACCGTAGTTCGATGATAATTACATCCATCCAAGGATGGTAGATTTTGAGTTCGAGAGTTATCAGATGAAGCCCTTCTGATTTGTAAGAGTAAGGATGTAGAGACATAGACTTGTCTCTGACCCATGTTAAAACTAGAATCTTGCACACTAAAAAGGCCTTATTAATTAAGTTCATTTTGATTTAATTCTCTTTTGCACATGATAAAATCACACTTAGCATTTCTATTTCATATTTGTAACAAGCATCTTTGTCAATCATTTCTAGAATATATTACTTATTATATGATTTCTTTACTTTTTTGCCTATTTATGAAAATTCGTGTTACTAATTAAAATATAAGAAATAAAATAAATACTCAACACAAAATATCATAAATAAAACATTCTTATATAATGAGACAAAAAATTAGGATAATTTACATATTAGGATTTCAATCAAAAATATAAAATATAAAATAAAAATAAAAATTGAATTAAAATCACAACACCCCCAACTTGGAACAAATAAAATAAGCTAATTTCCCTTTAAGATATTCGTGAAAATACTCACTTACAGCTCTAGTGTATTAATGTACGTTATAGTAATGGTCACATCTTCAATCTTCTCTTTGAAGAATGAGAGAAGATTTGGTCCCGACCTTCTAGAACAAATACAATATCTAAATTATCATATAAGTAACTATAAACATTGTTTTGAACTTTATATTTATATTAAATCTCAAAATAATTATTTACTTTTCATTTTTTTATGAAACAATATCATCTCCAAATATATATATATATATATATATATATATATATATATATATATATAAAATCTTATCGTAGATATCATCTTGGTGCCTTCTGTGCCCAACTTAAAGTTGGATGAAGCAATTCAAAGTCATTGAGTCTTAATCATATTCCTTGGTGTGTGAAGAGATCAATAAATAATGAACATATCAAGAAAAATATAAAAATATGATCATCATTAGATAGTCTCAAACTATGTGTATTATATCTAGTCTAGTCATCATTAGATAGTTAATCTTTCATATAAAATTTTCTAAAATTAATAAAGAATAAAATATAATTATCTGTAATATGAGTATTAGCTCTGACATCATTAATTTAGAAATTTAAAGTGAGTCATAAATCTTGATGTAATAATCAATAATACATGAATGAAGAGAATGATATGTTATTACCTTAAAGAAGAACATTATATTCTTATCTCTAACAAATATTATAATAAATAAATTCTACAAGAATCACTAGATGACTCAAATAGTCAATATATATCTCTCATTGATGCATAACTCCATGAGTGAACGGTCCGAAAATAATATTAAATAATTATTTTTGATATGATATATCCTCATATAATGAGTACGCTAAACTGAGACATTTCTCCATCAAACTCTATCTACTATAATAATTCATACTGAATTACAAACTTGAAAATCATCTCGCCTTTTTTTTTATAGATAAGATTATGCACTTCTTATATGGTCTGTTGACCCTTAGCCACATACACACATGTTGCTCTGATATAGTGTTACTAATTAAAATATATGCAAAAATAAATAAATAATAATCAATATAACATATAATATCACTTGATGCTCAAAATCAATGACTACTCTTATATAATGAACAAGAATAATTAGAACAACACGCATATTAGATATTCTCATCAAAAACAAAAAATAAAAAAAAAACTAAATAAAAATCATAATAATCAAATTAGTATTTTATGATCACTTCAATATTTTACAAATAATAAGTAGTATCAGGAAAGACAATTAGTTTTGAGGTAGGGAAGAAACTCTGGGATATGATGTCTTGGATTTGAATCTCATCTTTGACCAAGAGAGTAAATATGACAACCTAATTGAAGAGTTTATGTTGCTCTTTCTACAACCATGGGCCGTGTAGCGCATGATGGAGCAACCCATGTGCCCCCGATTCAATCCCAACAAGATTCCCATTCATGTCAAAAAAAATTGGATTACATCAACCTAATACAACCCATTTGACACAACTAGGTATTTTTGAAGTATATAGACATCTTCCTTAAGTTATTTTTTGCCCATGCAACTAGTTCAACATGAGTAAATAGGAGAAAACACACGTTGCCAGCCAAATCAACTCTTTATGTATGGTAAAGTATCTTTTAAAGTTAAGCATACTTGAAGAATTATGATAAATGAACTCTTATTTTATATTAACTATATAAAAAGGATGAATATAAACTAGCAAATAATTCAAATATTCCTTCTATTTTGAATACTTCTAAAGTATAACAATGAATGCTAATACCAACTAAATGAAAAACAAAATATTTTTAACTTTCCACCTCAAAATGATGTAGAAAAGTCTAACATACTCAATTTGAGAATAACAATAAAAATCTAGAATCGTCTCAGAAACTAAATTAAAGAATAACAATAGACACATAGACAAATTAGAAAACAAATTTCTAATAACTTAATGTTATACGTTTACATTAAATATGGCAACAATCATCTCTTATTTTTTCATAAAATAAGGATATGTTATTGAAAAATATAAAATTTTATAGTAAATCTCATAAATATCATGTTTAGTGCCCAATTCAAATCAAAGTATCCAACAAATTGATAATACCAAGCTCATACAACTTATTCATGTCTCAATATGTGAAGAGGAACCACCATAAATTTCTAGCATTGAGCATCTAGAAAACAAAATATATACAAAAATCTTCAAAAATACTTAGTCGTGTAACTATCAAATAATTAAAATTTTTTATAATTCTCTTATATCTCATAAAAAAAATGATTATTTTTTTTTTATTCTCTTGGAATCATTTGACTAAAACTAAGCCTATAAAAAAATTATAAGTTTGGTGATATCCAAACTTAGAAAAACTTTTGACTGAAACTAAGCCTACAAAAATTCTAATATTTTTTTCTTAGAATATTTCTAAATCTATTGGAATCATCTAACTGAATCATTTGATTGAGACTAAGCCTACAAAAAAATTCTAAGATTCTCTTATATCTTATATCTCATGAAAATAATATTGTCCACGTACGCATGAATAGAGTAAGTTCATTAAAATCATCTAATAAAAACAAAGAAAATTTAAAACATATTTATGTATCTTCAAAGAAACCAAAGCAGAAGAAATCTCTCAAATCAAACTCTTGGTGATTACTTAAATTCAAATATGAAATAACAAAATACACTATTCATATTCAACTAAAATAAGTCATCTTAGACATAAGAGAAAAATATTAAAATAATCTACACTTAATTTATAATCATTTTATATTTATTTTTCTTAATTTTTACCTTTCTAATTTGCTTTTATATATCAAGCTACAAATTGCTTCCAAGCTAGATAAACTACCTCTTACACTTGCATTTCACAATTTTGTAAACTTGTATATCAATTTCAATTTTGACAATTTTAGTACTTTAATCTTATTAATCTATTTCATCCAAAATTTCCTACAAACAAACCTCTTATTAATTTACCCATACATTCTAATACAACCTCAGTAAAAATGATATATGATTTCACTCGTTTAATTATTAAATCTTTATTTATAATTTTTACTTAATTTTTTTAAATCTACCTCTAGTTCTTTTTCCTCAATCCACTCGAATAGTCTCACATTTTCTAACCAGTTCTCTACAAGATCTACGTTAAAATTCACCAAACTACCTCCCATGATACTCTTTTATCTTATTATCAAATAAAAATTATTATAATTTTTTTCTAATAATTTTATTTTAAATTTTATTATTCATTGTCTTATCACAAAATATTGTATACTAATTTGGACAACTAGGCCTTAGTTTATGATACCACAATAGTTGCGTTAGAAAATGATGAGCTAGCTACCCTTTTCCTTGCTTCACCCATGCCATCATCATTAATTGTGTGTGTGTGTGTGTGTAGATGCACACTAAAAGAGGCTGCAAGAACACGTGCCAAAAAATTCATCTCAACCTGGCAAGCAACTTATCGTTTCCGAAAAACATGATTGCAAGCAAGAATGTCTGGAATACTTGAAGCAGGGAGGCTCTGGCAGCCAAAGAGATCACGAAGCTTAGCATCACATAGTATTACCATTGGATGAAGTGGGTCCTGCACACAACACATAGGCAAATTACAAGTGCAGTAATGGTAGAACTTGGACGATCACTGCATGAAGCACAAGTAGTACTTTTTAAAACATTTTGAATCGCAAATATCCAATTTCAAAGATATAATATATACCACACTTTACAAAAATGAATAGCCCGCGTATTTATCATTTTGGTTGTCCAAATAAAATTAGCTAATATCTTTTTACGTTGATTTTCTTCACGCTTTTAATGATTTTTCTTTTTCAAATCATCAATTAATATATCGATCTAAATATTTTTTTTTTAATTGGAGTTGGGTATTATTTTCTCTTCATATAAATAAATCACTCTTCCCTGGTCTCACTCAGGGTTTTTTTTTCTTTATAAATGTGATATTTAGATATTTTCTAATTTTATCAATTTTAATTTTATCTTATAAACAATATTTATATTTTTTTTTTGTATATTTTTTCTATATATTTTTTCATATTTTGGTAGACATGAAAATGGCATACATAATAAATCCATCTGGCATTAAATCAAATTAATTATTTTACATCATATTTAAACTATAAGTATCTTTTTTATGATTCTAAAATTTTAATGTATAATTTATTAACTTTATTTTTTTATAATTCTAGTAGGAATAAATATCATCATTATTTTTATAAATCAATGCCACAAAATAATCCCTAGAAGATTAAAATATCACATTTATATGTGCTATTTTCTTGTATGTGTATTTTATAAGAATCTAACTTTTTTATGAATTCTTCATCTTTTTCTTTTATTTCTATCTTATTTTATTCTTCAACTTTTTATTTTTTTTTGTTTTTATATTTTTTTTTCTTCTTATTTTATTTCTCTCTTTTACATTAGATTGTTTTTCTTCTTCTTTTTCTTATTATTTTTAATCTTCTTCTTTTTCTTTTTTATTTTTTTTTATTTTTTTTTATTTTTTTTCATTTTTTTTTATCTTTTCTCTTGTTTTTTAGCCTTTCTTCTTCTTTTTCAGCTTGTTCTTTAGCCTTTTCTTCTTTTTCTTATTTTTCTTTTTTGCCTTCGTTATCATCCTCTTCTTTGCTTTAGTTCTTATTGGAATTATAAAATAAAAAAATGAGGATCAAATGAGATTTCAATTAACATTTTAAAGTGTCTTTAAAACTTGAGATTTAATGATTAACAATATTGTTTAATATGTATAAGTTTATATGACTCCTATTACATTTATAATCAACATATCATCTGACATCTTAAATTTTTAAAATTGATATAAAAAAGACATAAAAGAATTGATTAGAATATAAATCAAAAGAATAATATTTGATAAATCAAATTAAGAGTAACCTCAATGAGCCTTTTTGATAAATAAGTATCAAATAGATTAAACATAAAATTATATAATATAACTATTAAACCAATCAAGCTTTATGAAACTAAATGTTGAGCAAAATTCATGTACACAATCTTAAACTCTTCTAGAGACCTCTTAAACTTGCATGTACATTATAGAATACTTTAGAATTCTCTAAATTTGTAGAGAACATTCAAAAGTCGTACATGCTTTCATATATGTATATTAAAGAGAGTAGTTTTATTTGCAAACTACCAAATTATAAGTTTCTTTAAAATACTATAAAGAATTCTCATGAGATTTATTTGCCACTAAGTCATATGTAGAAATCAAGCATAACTTATAAGACAAGTAAAATAATGACTTAGCAACATGTAGGAGGCAGATTCATAGTATTCTCATAATATTCATGGGAGTCACAAATATGCTCACTAGCTTGAAATCAATGATAAAAGTATTAATTAAGCATAAAAAGAAACTAAGACAAAAGATGATTATTTATAAGACAATAATATCAGCTCAATTCATGACCACCCGTAAAGCATTAAAGGTGAAAGTGCAAAAGTTACACATGTTCAGAGGAAAACAAAATGGAAAAAAGTTGAATAACTACTTATGACACAATGAGAGATACTTTGAGGCAATTATACTAACAAATAAAACAAGATACACACTGCTACTTTTTACCTCACTGATACAAATTACCTGACTCTGACCCCAACATTAGGTTGATCTAGACATGACTCTATGCCATGTCATTGCATGCATGCACAACATTTCATGATGTGCCTCAAGTTGAGCTCAAGTCGTCTGGCCAATTTGACACCTATATACTCAAATATTTGTTTGTGAAGGCAAACAAAACAATTATGTTCAAGCATACAAGATCTGGAAAAAATATACTAAAAATAATAGAATAAATCATCTAATTAATGACATAATTTATAGTTAATACAACTAAAAAATATTTCAAAATACTCATTTCGAGTTGACACCTATGACATTGGCACGAGCCATTTATTTCAAAGTCGTACAAGCCCGCATGCCTTGCCTGGCACTGCACACTACGATAACTGGGTCATGCCTAGCATGGCACAATTCCCTAAAGGGCAAGCCCAGCACGACCCACCACCCAAAGTCAGCCCAGTTTCAGACTGGTTCGTACCAGAATTTTAAGATACGGGTGTTCCCCAAAGCCGTGAGGGCGCTCTTGCTGACTCGTTCAGTTTGTTGTGTCACCCGTCGAGCATCACGCTGTCGCCAAGTTGGAGATCAAGACGGGCACGATCCTAAGTCCCGACCACATTGACTGATCAACGGATCCCCAGGGCATGTGTCAGGTCATGCCCCATGTCGTGCCCACGTACTAGGCACCCGAGTCGGGCCTAGCAAGGCACGCATGCCAACTACCCTCGGCATGGCATAGCACGAACCCAAGCACAGTCATAGATCAAGCCATGTCAAGTCAGGCACAATTGAACCAGGCGGGGCTCCGAGCCAAGCCCGAGCTGCCCAGCCCATTTGACACCTCTAAATCAACCTTAGTATTTGAGAGTATGTCGACATAGAAGATCTCGCACATAATCTCATGATTCATACAGTAAATATTAAAATTATTTGATATGAATTCTAATATATTATCATTTCTTTTTTTTAATATTTTTATTAAATTAATTCTTTATTATTTTAAAAAAATAATTAAAAAAATAAAAAATAAAAAAACAGTCATATACATCAAAAAGGAATCAACTATGTATTTAATAAATAATCATCAAAAATAATAATAAAATACTTAAATATGTATTGAGTTTATCTTTAATAGAACCTCATTCATCTGAGTATATCATATCAAATTAATTTTTATTCACGTCAATCAATATTCGGGATCAAAAATTCTGGTATGTATTCCTAGCTGATATGCATCAAACACTATGACAAAAATATCCTAAGAGTATAATGAAGTATTATCAATTTAGACAATAATATCTCGTATAATCAAGTTAAGAATACAAAATCAAATGGTCCAACACATTCAAATACCTAGTAGAAAATATTATCTTTGAAGAGAATACATAATTCATCTCACTCACACCCAAAAAAACTAATCATTAAAATTTTTTGATTTTGTAATTAAATATCAATAAAATTAAAATTAAGTTACATAGAAAGACATCTCATATAAATAAGACTAACAAAATAATTAAAAATAAACAAAATAAACAAAAAAATAAGGAATCAAACTGAATTTTATTATATCCAATAATTTTTAAAAAAATTTCATAGGCTACCACACTATTCAATAAACAAATAATAAATATACTAAAAAATTAATTAGTAATATATGAGTATTAACTTTTATGACTACTATTCAAAAGTTTAAAGTAGAACAACTAAAAAAAATAATATTAACAATACCAGAAGAACAAAAAGTGTTTTCCATTACCTAAGAATGTAATTTTATATCCTTTTCTTCTCTAGTAAATATCAAAATGGATGACCTTTATTAGAATCTCTAAATAACTTCAACATGTCTCTCTCAACACTCTATACCTCTCTTAGCTTACCATTGACAGTCATAATATTCAATGAACATGCAAAGAACATAATAAAAAAAGAATAATTAAGTGACTCACACTCCAGGTGAAGTTGCTGAGCTAGAGTGGGCTCAGTAATCACTCTATGTTTCCAAGTGGATGCATAAAAATAATAAGTTCACTGACCATAATAAACTCCTTGTTGTACCATAATAATAAAAATAATAACTTATAAGTCACCAATCTATGAGTCAAAAAAGTAAGTAACAAAATTAATAATACATAAAAAACAAAAAATATTTATTATTTTCTTAGATAAGAATTTATATATTCATCTCCATTAAGTATCACAGTTGTTTAACTATGAGAGAACCATTAAACTAGGTCGATAGTTATCCTATTTCTAAATATTTAGTAGTACTCTATACTCTCTTTGAAAATAATTATCAACACATATATATGGTATATTTATTCTTTCTATGATATGTGAACTATAACAAGAATCTTATGTGTCTCATCCCAACATATCCCATCTCTCAAATTGGCATCAGTTGTAACTCATTGTCACCCACAAATGCTTTGACACCAAGAATTAGTTGGTGTCACTCACAAGTTACAATCACTGCTCAAAAATTATGTCATCTCTTTGTTTTCTTCTTCCTTAAATCTATTGAGTGTAAGTTTCTACACACAATTCATGCTATTTTGTGTGTTTATGCACATAGTTGATGCTACTATGTGTAGACTTTTTGCACACAATTCATGCTACAATGCATGAGATTTTCTACACCCCCTATGCTCTTTTCCTTAATAAGGGACTCACACACATGGGCATTATGTCATTACAGTGCATATATTCTTTCTTTCTATAAGAATACTAAAGTTTATAATTATTCGTATTTTGGCTCTGATACCATGTTAAAAAATAAGTCTCAAGCATGAGAAAACACCAATGAAAATACCCATCAAAATAAAATAGACAAATAATTGATGTACATGAAAAATTCCTTATATAATGAGCTAGTCGTATTAGGTAGCCCATAAGTTAGGTGTTATCAACCATAATGCAATAAATGAAAATACACAAATAACAAAATAAAATTAAAAGTTATAAACCACAACACATATATTTACAAAAAATCAACATATAAACATTTTCAAAAAAACAATGAGAATATCATTATTTTCTTTTCTTTTCAACAAACTTGATGAACATGATATGTATATATATATATATATATATATATATATAGAGAGAGAGAGAGAGAGAGAGAGACATAAACATACACTACGTTAAAGAAAGTATTGAGATTATATTATAATATATTAAAAAATAAAATAAATATTTATTTATATTTTTTCTAAATTCTATTTTAGTAGTACTCATAATAAAATGAATAAATCATGTATTTTTTTTTCTATCATAACAATGGAGCAGTTTTACAAAAGAAAAAATATGGTGAGCCAAAAATTATATTCAAGATCCAAGATTTAAAATCATAATATAATGATGAATTAGTAAAAAAAAATCATGATATAATTGTATGCAAACATCTAATATCATGATGAATTATCAATAAGTGAAAATAACAGCTAATATCATGATGAATTACTAATTTTATGCAAAGATCAACAATCATGAAGAATGTTGATGACAAAGAAGAGACACTACGAAGGAGATTTGAAAACCCTAACATAAAGTTCAAGATCCAGGTTAAAAAATGGCATCACCATAATGCATACCTCTAAATTATTAACATTTATGTATCCCCAAATACGGGTAAAGACTTCTGATTGAAGCATCTCTCGTACATTAACTCCAAAGAAGCTGGCAAGTGCGTCAGATATGACAACAGAAGGAGCAGATGCCGATTGTCTCAACCTAGAATGATCATTAACCTTCTTCTTCTTGTGAACTGTCTGTTCTGAGACCACAAGTGAAGTAAAAACTTAATCTCAATCACAGATAGATCAATGGAGCATCTGATTATACCAGGAAGAAACTTACTGGTAGGTTCAAGAGGTATGATGTGTTTCAAAAGCAGCTTGTTCATCTTGAACATATCAGTGCAGTCAGTCTCAAAGACCAAACGCAGTTCATGGTTACATATTATTTTCCTTCTGTTGTTTGGGTCCTGAAGGTTGTTCTTTCTTATGTAAGCCCACAATTGCTTAACAATCTGGAAAAAAAAAAAAAAATCTTCAACAAAGCAGTAATTTCCAAAACAAAACCAACATTGTGCATCTAGAAAAAAACATGGGCCACCAAATCCACCTTAAGTAATAAATACTTCTGAGTATACATGGCAATATGGGCAGAGATATCTGGCTGGGTTCAATATCTACCCCGAATACACAGCCAGAATATGGCCCAACCCAACATAAAACCAGCCCCAGCAACACAACACCCCCAGATGGTATGATCGAGTCATTAAGCTGCACTGAGCAAGAAAAGAAAATTGGGTTGCTGAGCCCAGCTAGGGGTGTAACCGAGCTGGGCCGAGTATTAGGCAGGCTCGGCTTGGCTCGGTTTATAAGGAGTAGGCTCGAGCTTGATCACGAGCCTGTTTACAACTGACGAGCCGAGTTTGAAGGTGCTTGGGCTCAGCTCGTTTAACTTACGAGCCTGTTCACGAGCTTGGTTCACGAGCTTGTTCACTAGCCTAGTTAACGAGCTTGCTCACAAGCCTATTCACGGGTCTGTTCATGAGTCTGTTCACGATCCTATTTATGAGCTGACGAGCCGAGTTTAATGGTGCTCGAGCTTGGCTCATTTAACTTACGAGCCTCAAAATGATGTTAAGGAATTAAAAAAAAATATTCATCTAAAATAGTCAACATATAACTAAATTAAAAAAATAAGATAATAAAAATTCAATTAAGTTAATTGAAATTCAAGAGTTATAATATTCATCATGTTCATTTGTAGGAAAATTTTATTGTGCATCAAGCCTTATCCATGTTCACTAGCCTATTTATGAGCTTGGCTCATGAGATTGTTCATAAGTCTGGTTAACGAGCTTGCTCACGAGCCTGTTTACAAGCCGACGAGCCGAGTTTGAAGGTACTCGGGCTCGGCTCATTTAACTTACGAACCTCAAAATAATGTTCGGACTCGACTCATTTAACTTAATAAACGAGTTCGAGCAAGCTTCTAACGAGCCGAACGCCGAGCAGCTCACGAACAGCTCGGCTAGGTTACATCCCTAAGCCAAGCCCAACCCAGCTTTATGATAACAAACATGTATGTGCATTAGATTTTAGGAACATATATAGACATATTGTTCTTAGATTAGAAAAGTAGACATTAAGTTGAATTCAAAATATATTACATAATTAAACACTTAAAATCAAAGAATTTAACATTAAACATAAAAAATACAGTAAACCCCAAAATAAAAAATGCAATAAAATTCAACATATTTCATATTAAAGTGTGTAATTACACAAACATTAACATATTAGATAACTATACAATTAAATATATTTAGACGAGAATAATACTATGATGATTGATCACCTTCAAGACCTTTGTATTGCATCATGCATCTGTTGAAAGTATCTCTGCGCAATAATAAGTGTTTTCATCTAATAATGATAAATCTTGAGTAATATAATCTAATTTTCAGAGATAAGATTATAGAGATATAAGCATATTTCAGATCTCATACTAAAGTGAGAAGTTTATGCATTGGGTATAACCTACATTAGAATTTCAATTTTTCATAATTTTGTACACTATCTAGAACTATTTTAGGAATGAAAAATAACTGAAAAAAAAAATTTAATTTCTTATAATCCTTGTATCATGCCATAACTTTTTATATAATTCCTACTAATTCATTAGCACTACATCATATATGCAAGATTGCACCATCTTTTAACTCGCATATAATATTGATGATGATAAAATCACATCAATGATCCAATGCAAAAGAAAAAAGAATTAATTTTAAAATAAAATTTCATTGTTATATTATTTTAGATTTATATAAGAACTGAGAATAAAAGATGAAGACCTTGCTACGCCATTATCTTACTAGGTGATGTTATGTTTTAAGATATAAAAATCAATATATTGTTGCTTCAAAACAATTTTAAAAATGTCACAATTACTTTAAAAAAATGTTAATATTAATAATGATCAAAAAAAAATGAAATTTTAAAAAAATTTAAAAAATATTAAACAATTGATAACTAACTATGCTTCTAGTTTAAGTTTGAATTCAAATGCAAATTCTAATTCTCACTATACAAAATAAAAGAAAAACTTAACTTTAGATTTTTTTTTATGATCATGAAATTCTTATATTATGACTTATTCATTATATTGAAATAAAGAAAAGTCATAATATGCTTGTGTCAAATTCATATATTTTCTCAAAATTAATAGTCATTAATATAAAAAAAATATTTGACGGAGACAAACTTAGATTGGTAAGTTAAATACGAAAGAAATTGCCATGTCTGCAACAATAAGAACATGTCACAACATTATTAGAATACATGACAATTGATGAAGATGGCCTGCTTTAATTTTTGGGCATGTTGGATTTTCAATTATTCATTACATACATTTTTTGTAGCATACGAAGTGAGCACTATATTTTTTTCAAACATCATGATCATATGCCTTTTTTTTTTTATTAAATGAAGTGTATTTTTGCTTATGAAATCAAAATAGATTGTATACAAATCAGGCCTGGCTGAAAATGCCCGGCCTAAATTCTTGCTGGAATAAAAATACTCAGGCTGAAATTGGGATAGGAAAGCCAAGGTCAATCACTATTAGGGCCAGGTGAGACCCAGCATGGTTAACCATTTGCACTGGGTGGACCTGCCCGAACGGTTGGACATTGGTGTACCTGCTTCACGGAACAAGGCCAGATCTGCCCAGCCAGGTTACATAACCAGACTGCACTTTTATTAACTTTCTTGGTCAATGCAGCATGCCATCGACAAAAAATGTAAACCAAATTTTCAATTAAACAAAAAAAAAAGGCATTAGTGTTGTGTGCAAACCTCTGTCCGAGGAAGAGCAGGCTGACCGACAATAGCTTCAAGTTCAGGAGACACACCACAGAGTTTATTAAGACCCCCTGAGCCACCTCGCCTTTTAGGCTTACTAGGACCACTGAAAATAAATCCATTCATGAGTATGCTTCATCAAATATACAAGCTACAATTCAGGCACCAAAGATAAAAAACAAATAAAGCAATCCATAAGTTAATCAATCAAGCTATAAACATCTAAGGATAGGTTGAACAATCATGAAAAGCTGACAGAAGTATGCAGTAATATGACATCATGACAATGGAAGAAATGGTATTCAAATAATTAAAGATCAAATATTCGTGCATGTGCTTTAGCCACTAAAATACAACTTCCTCTAGAAAAAGTCTCAATACAAGATCTAGTGACGGTTAGTCTTACAAAGAGATGCGAGTTCATATTCATCGATTATCATTAACCCCCCAGGGTTCAAAGTTCAACATAATAGTTAAACTAGGTCATATGTGATAGAGTCATAACAAGGAATCTATGAGGATATAGAAAATTAAAAACATATGAAAGAAAAAAAAAATGAGATGTTAAACATTATTGTATGACGGATTTCATTGAGGATTTTTATCATATTTATATTGAATTCAACAAGATTGCCCATTATATTTAGTCTCCTTATGAGAACTTCTAAACTAAAGGAGTGCTAAGATATTTTTTTTAAAAATGCACATATGAACAAACAAACACATGAGCCTAGAGAATACATTCAAGAATCATTTCTCAGTTCTCATATTTTTATGCTAATTACAAATGAAATGATAAAAAACCTCTAAAAAGATATCGCTTAGAATATGTTATCCATAGATTACATATTGCTCATTGATAAGATTGAAAAATAGTTAGAAAGCCAACTAAAAATTTAGAGTGTACTAGAGTCTACAGAATTTATAATTAGTCATTATAACAAAGTACTTAAAAATGAATTTAATTATGTTAAAAGTAATATTAATGTGATAATCAAAATGAAGAAATATAGAATATAGAATATCGATTACTTCAAGTACCTATGCTATATATTAAATAAAGACAAAAAAATTGACAAGGATGTAGCTTACATGATTATTGTTGAATGGATCAAATGGTGAAGTGTGCTAGAACTTCTTTATGATGAATGAGAACAAAATAAATTAAAAAATAAATTTTATAAAACAACTATGAAATCAGTTATATTATATGAAAGTAAATATTAGGCAACTAAAAATAACATATTTTAAAAATAAGAGTAACATAGATGAGAATAATAAAATAAATATATGATAATACTAGAAAGAATAAAATTAAATATAAGATTATTAGAAAGAAGATTAAAATAACTAATTATAATTAATAAAATAAGTAAAAATCATATTTATTTAGTCTTGAAATTTGCAAGTTATAAGTTTTTTAAGGTGAAAAAAAATGATTAGAATTAGCAAATGACCACTTGGAATAACTCAATAAAATTAATGATATATATATATATACTACATGTGAGCTATGTCGGTGAGGATCTAACTTTGGTCCAAAAGTTATATAAGTCATTTATTAAAAAATTTACCTCAAATTGAGACTTATAAATTAATAATGATTAACACATAACTACAATGGCACTTATGACAATTATTTTATCTTGGCGTATTTAGTGTGTTTGACTTCTATGACACTTACAAAAGGGTTTGAGACATGATTATTTTAATATATTCTTCGATGACATTTTATTTATATGATAGTATTATTTAAGTACTCACATGAAAATTAATTAATATTAATGAGAAAGCTCATTATGCAACTTAGACACAATAAAGAAAAATGATTGTCAGTTTGATCCCTATTTTAAAAGATCAGGCTGCATTAAGTAAATTTCATGATGAAATCTATAAAACTCTTCATATGCATACATTGAGAAACAGATATGTCATTTTGACATTAATTCTTTAAGAGAAAATACATATAATGATTTTAGAAAGTTATCAATGAATGGCTCGGTAACATATAACTATACATATATCAAACAAAATTGATATGATCGGTCACAATACTACATCTTCATCACATAGTGATAATGAGAGAGCTAGCAAGAATATTTCAAGAAAATAAAATATGGTAGAGACATTCATTTTGTGGGAGATGAAGTCTTAATCTAAAGAGCTGTTAGACATTGCATATTGTGTTACAACTAACTTTTTAATGCATATAGAATATATTACAGACTTCCTCAACAAACAGATGGTTTGAATTTATAATTTTTTTGTGTGGTGGGTCGAAGTATAAATATATACATGTAATATTTATTCTAATATCAAACACATTTCGTCAGCAATTAGCAGAAAACAAAAACAAAATAAAAACTTGTGCTACTTCTCAAACAACACTATATTTAAAGTCAATAGCTAGACATTTAAAATTTTTTCCTCTTCATCAAATATGTTGGTTATCCATATTAACTTCTCAATATGTTGTTTTACCTCCTTTCTCACACTTTCCATATCAGTAGTGGATGATGGATGAGAAGTTCTCAATTCTTTTATCCATAAAAATAATTAGCATATGACTTTTCTTCTTTATTTTCTACCTAGTTTTGACGTTGTAAAATATCTTGCCTTTTTTTAATTTTTAGCCCACACAACTCAATATCTTGTTCCAATTCATCCTTCAAAACCTTATAGTTCATTCTAGCTATGGAATAACGTCATTCTCTTCATCTTCTTATTCTTAAATAGTTGACGTCAATTCTTTGATTTTTTTTTTTCTAGATTATCAACTAAAATTATCTACATACTAGCTACAAAAATTTTTCATTTTTTTTATCTTTTTTTTCTTGAATAATTGAGATCAATACTTTGATTTCACCATCTAGAGTTTTATCCACAATTATCATCAATCTAGTTATGAAAATTTCGTCATTTTTTTCATCTTTTTCTTCTTTGATAGTTGAGGCTGATTGTTTAGTTTCATCTTCTAGATTTTTAATTGTAAGCATTTCCTTAATATCCACAAAGATTTATAATATAGCACATACTTCCGACTTAACTCAGTTCGTAACTTTAGAATCCTCTTTCAATTGTCTGAACCTTTCTTCATCAACAGTATTGTATTTTCTCAATTTTCTTAGAAATTATCTAAGCTCAGTTGATAAATAAATTTTTGAGAATTGGTCATATACTCATATTTATACCCTTCATTGTAGCTTCCATACCCATAGTTTCCAAAACTCTCTTCAATATGGTAATAGGGTTGATATGGATTATCATGAGATTCATAATAAAAACCATTTTCTTGAGCATACCAAATCTGACTATGATAATAATTTGGAATATTCTCATTAACTTTTATCTCAAAATTCTCAAAATAAATAACATCGACTGCATTCTCCTATCATAGCTCCTAGAAGTAATTTGTAAGGTAGTCTTGAAAAAATTATATATATATTCACTTTTTGTAAATTGATGCTGAAAAAAAAATTAAAAAAAATACAACTAAATCCAAAATACATCTATCCACATTCAAACAAATAAATAAAAATTAGTTTTTATATTCAAAAAAATTTATCAAACTCAATGATATTTAAACTATTAAAAATATATTTTTTTACAAATATAATTACATTAACTAACGTTGACTAACCAAACTAAATATTTTTCAATAATGATACTAAAAATTTATTGCGAATTATTACCCAACCTAATTTTATTAGTTAATCAATAACATAAAAGTTTGTTAACAAAAATATTTCATCAACAAAAATGCACGAATATACAAATTGTATAAAAAGTAAAGTAAACTTAAATTCAAATATTGATAGTACTAATATTGTATCAACAATTCAATTATTTAACAATGAGACAGCTCATTTTTAGTGCATTGGATATTCAGATTATTACATAATCTTTTGCTCATAATTTATTCATTAAATTTATGTGATATTATTAAATCACTCAACTTACATTATATTGAATACAAAACAAAAATTAATATTTTATGCAATAACTTATAGCTCTTATTATATATAAAGTAATTGTCACCATTGAGCTGCTTGAAATGGTGGTCACTCATGGTTGTCAATAAATAAGTCACTATCAAGAGAATAATTCATCTCTATTTGATAATAATTCATAATCTCATATCATTTAAACAACTTCGTCAATTAGCTGATGATTATTTAATTTTAACACTATTATTCTCCGATCTACATTAGTGAGATTTATAAATATTTGCACTTTCAACTTAATAACCATCATACTTATATAATTTATATTTTTTTCTCAAGTTTTATTAATAATAATCATACAAGTAAAAATAATTCTCAAGGGATATCATCACCTTATTAATCATCACACGTGTATCTATCCTGAAGATTACTTGTTATCATCCTCCTCAATAAAGATATGACTCTCATACTAAAAGTGAACTCATTAGAAAAATATTTTATTTAACATTCATCTCAATCAATAACTAATTTTTTTAATATATGTATAATAAATTAACATATAAAAATATTTGTACTTTCAACTTCATAAACATTATACTAACAATTATTAACATACCAAATTTTGAATTTTACCATATAGGTTTATTTCATGTATTTCAATCAGAAGAGTTATCACATTTCAACCATATACACAAGTGAGCTTCATAATATCAATTTTAATCATTATAATCTCACACAAATTTACTAATAGTTAAACTTTTAATATGTTTTATTTAATCATTAACTATCAATTTTATAAAATAAAAAAATCAAACCATACATTCATCAATTATATACTAGAATCATATTATATAAATTCAAATTAAACAAACCTTAAACTCAAGCTATTTTGGTACAAATTTCCAAATCAACCCAAGAGAAAGAGATTTGAGAAACATACCCCTTAGCCTTATGGATTATAATAAATATTATTCCTTGCTTGCTTTTGAAACGAATACGATATATGCCCCTAGAGATTGCAAGTCACTTTGGTTTGCTTGTTGCGTAAGACAAACAAATGAGAGAAAGAGAAGTTGTTTATAAAATTTCTTTATCATTCAAATTTATACTTGTATGATTTTTCATTACTTTATGTAGTAAATCAAGAATTTTGAAAGAAAATATAATTTTGATACCCATCTCTTCAGTTTGAGATCGCGACTTTAAAAATAATTACAACTCTAATATGTATCTTAATCTTTTTATAGCACATTATTATGGTACTGACAATGACCACAACTTGAACATAATATTATTATAACAAAAAATCACAATATTATAAAATGATCATGACTTTATACATTTATCATCTTGTCATCCATAAAGAGTAACGAGATAAAAAATAACCGTGACATATAATTTGTCATCCATATTACTCAAGTATTTTTGGCAGTGTGGATGTGGATGGTCATGATACTGGCTTTCTTCTTTTCTCATATAACATATTATTATAATTTGCAAGGATATCATGATAATGATAATTAACTCTAGCATACAAGTCATTGTTATATGTTCCTTTGAAAATAAAAATCACAACCTTAGATAATGACAATACTCAAATAATATTTTTTGTAATCTTTAGGATATCAAAAGTCACAACTCTAAATAATTACCATAATTTTTGCTTGAGTAATTATTACTGAAATATTGTATAGCTCAAAAAATATGATTTATATAAAGAACACAAGTCTGACTTGATACTACCAAATCATATTATATATAAAATTATAGCACTTGAATTTAGTCATGACATTGACCACCAATGTGGTATTTAGTTGCTACAACATTTAAATAATATCACAACTATTTAAATTTTATGAAATAAATATACCTAAGACTTCATGATAATATCACAGTCACTAAAAATATGTCATACAATAAAAAGATTATGATAATGAGTTTGTAAGATCGTAATATACAAAAATTGTTTCGACTAATTAAGTAGAGTGTTAACTAAAAAAATACTAAAATTGCACAATACTTAATATTCTACTTCATCTGTAAAATACCTCCAAAAAAATATTAATTTCATGATTATTTATCAAAACTCACTTAAATGCCAAAATTATAAAATCAATCCAAAATATCACTATTTTCAAAACTACAGATCATCATAAATCTGTATAATATATAAGAATATTCGATAATTTAAATACAAAATAAAAAATATATATATTTTAATTACGAGACATATCAAAAAAATATAATGGAGCTTCCTATTTAGCATGTCAAAAGGATGCTAGGAGATCATTTAATTAATTTATTCATATATTTGATAACCTTATAGAACAACCACATATAATGACTTGACGATATTTTATTATTTTTATTAATTATTATACTTAATATGCATGATTATCAGTATTTATGAAATATTTCAGCTTTTTTCATAATTATGAAATTTTATGAAAAATAAAAAATGCAATTTGAACAAAATATTAAAATTTTGAAAAGTGATCATATTTTATAATACATTTCTCATTAATTTTCATAATTCTTTGAGAAACACAAGATAGTCAATCAAATATATTATGTTTGTACTTTTGCATATAAAAAAATAATCAAAAGAAAAAATTAATATTTAATTGAAATGATTAAAACTTTCTTTATAAAAGTGGCCTTTGACATTTTTTAAAGAATAGTACTATAGTTCATCTTAATCAAGTTAATATAATCTTTCATGTTTCAATAGTGTATCCCATTCAAGTTCGTATACATAATAAAAAGATAATTTCACCTTCCACTCAAAACTTTTAGACTAAGAAGCACGGACACGGACACGGACATGGACATGGAGATACGATACAGCAGGATACGGGAATATAGCAAATTCTAAAAAATTAGAATATAGATACGGCATAATAAAAAATATAAAATTAAAAATAAAAATTATTTTTTTATAAATATTAAGTATTTTATAAAATAAATTAAATTAAATTAAAATATTTTATTTTATAAAATAAATATATATTTTTTTATTTTATAAAATAAAAATATTATATTTTAGTTTATTTTATAAGATAATATTTATAATTATTTCATTTTATAAAATAATATTTTAAAATTATCTTATATTATATAAAATATATTTTTTTATTTTAGAAAATAAAAATATTATTTTATTTTATTTTATGCATCCCCACAATTCACCCCACATCCCCACTGTTATTTTTAATTCGCGCCCACAGTTAGCCCCCACCCCTGCCTCCCCCCTCAATTCACGCACACAGTTAGAGCCCGTCCCTGCCTCCCCCCTCAATTCGTGCCTCCCCCCTCAAATCACGCCCGGCGCCTACGTTGAGTGGCCAACGTCGCCCTAGAGGCAACGTTGGCCACTGGATACAGCAGCTGACGCAACCGTCCGATACGCCACGTGCCATATCGGATACGGATTGATCAATGATACGCCACGTAGCATATCGGACACGTATCCGTGCCATGTCCGTACCATGTCCATGTGTCCACGTGTCCAGGTGTCGGACACGTGGACACGACTGTAGGGAGCCGTGTCTGTGCTTCCTTGCTTTTAGGTATACTTACTTTGTTTAGAATCTCTCCAAAGAGAAAAAGAAGTTAGTTGCACATACAAATAAATATACCTTTTTTGGATACTCTAATACTTATAAGAGATATAAGTATTATTTATTAGAGACCATAAAAATTATTACAAGTATTAATCTAACATTCATCAAGGATAAGTTCTTATTTAAAGATTTGATCATAAAAAATGCACCTTTAGACACTATTGTGGTTGACTCTTTCCCTTGTTGAGCTGCTACATTTCACAAAAAAAATAACCATTGACCATGCTCTCTATACCTAATACTACAAGCACGATAGACATTGAGAATAATAGTAATACTCTCCTAGGGAAATATGCCAAAAACAAGAACTTAGTATGTTAGCCTCACTAGGAACGAGTTGAGTTTTCTTATGAGAGAAAAGTAAAGGTTGGCAAACTTAATAACCTTTACATAAAAATAAATATTATACAAATATATCAACAATCTTCCCAAGACAAGTCTTCTATCATTTCAATTGATATGATTCTAAATAACAAACCTAAACCTCTAAATTGTAATATAAAAGAAACCAAAAACATATTGTGCTCAGCATACAATTTTTTTAGTACCCTCTCACACTCATTTTAGTAGTACATATTTTAATTTCTTATTCTCCATCTATAATTACATGATTCCAAATATTTTTTACAAAATACTTAATTATCCAGGATAATAAGATACTATATTAGATAAACTAAGTACAATCACATCTAATCATACTTTGGATATTATTATAAAACGTTCAAATAAACTAATAATAAGATATAAATGATATATATGATAAAGCCAAATCCAAAGAAAATATTGATCAACTCGAAACTAAGTTGATACCAAAAATTTATACAAACTCATTATATTTAAATAATTAGAATACATTTTCCCTTATGATCAAAATAGACACTATATATTACTACTTTCTAATGATGCATCACATGAGTAGACTGTGTATTAGCTAGTTGTATAAAAATTCATTCTTTCATAGAAATCTAAAATTATATTCAAAGAATAGCCACCAAAATACATTTTTTCTTATAGCTCAAGGCATATGCCCTTTTTGTTTTTTGGGTCGAACACTGCAAGCAATTAGCTTTCAATGTTCGATTGTCTGTTTTTCAAAAAAAATAATGATTTAATGCTGAATTTTTCATAAAAATTCTGAATAAAAAAGGTTAAGATAATTAATTTTTTATATTCAGAATAAATCATTATTCACCAAAATTAAAAAAAAATCATCATTACCTAATAATGAGAAAAACTAATAACATTCACGATTATGGATGACAACGGTGAGTTTAAAACAAAATTACCTCATCTCGGCTCATTTATTTTTTTTTTAATTTCATCTCGTTATCATCCATGCTTTATTACTCAATATTAAAAAATAAACTTAATACTTAATATTATTAAGTATCATTCAGCATTAAGCTCAAAAAAATACTATTTGATATAAAGCAAAAAGAATTAACACCACCATAATTTTTTACAATATAAATCATGGAATCAATATAAAAATTAATAGTATAAGTCATCGATAATCTAATTGTAAGAGATAATATATAGAATATTTCCCAACTAAAATTATTCCAACCTAAGTTTCTGACAAAGAATTTCTAATATCTTTTTGATATTTTTAGATATTACAATTAAATAATCAAGTGGTATAATATTTCTTTGTCAGATAAGATATATTTTAAATATTTTATTTGATTATATGTCAAGATGTAAAATTAACTCACCATTTGATTCATAAAAAATATTAGTTCATTAATTGATTCCGTAAATATAAAAAGATCGTATTAAAATTAAAGTATTTGATAGTAATAAAGCTAGATATCATATACACTATCAATATAATTAGTACCATCACTTTTAACATAGGCTTGGTACTATCTTGAAAGAGAGTGCTTTGAAAAAAGATATATACATCCTAATATTATCAAAAGATAAAGTATAAAAAAAACAAATACAATAATACAATAATAACTATGAGATTAAGTACTACGTATACCTTTTCTATCACTTCAAGAAAGCAATTAAAAACTCAAGGTCATAAAGGTCAAGTACATAATCATCTTGCTCTTCGATAAACTCATCTTTGATCTGAGTAGAGTTGTCAACCGGGCTAGGTGGCCCATGCTTGGCCCGATAAAGTTGTGCCTGACCCGGCAAGGCACGATCTGAGATCATGCCGCGAGCCCAGGCAAACCCATGGCATGACTCGTTCCGTGCAAAGGGAATTCAGCCCGCATATCATGCCAAGCAAAACCCAGTGTTTGGCATGTGGGCACGGTACGAACAATTTCTGAAGCAGCGACGCCCGGCACAGCCTGATTTTCAAATTAAATTGCTTTGATTTTGTAGATCTAAACTTTATGTTGTTTATGGATTAAATCAGTTTTTGTTCGTTTCATCATTGGATCTGCTTTGTTTCTTAGGTTATTGCATAATTGTTCTTGTTTTGGTTGCCCAAACACTTTGAATTTGAAGATCCCATATTACATTTGAAATTATAGGGTTAGGGTTTATTAATTGGCGATCTGGTTATTCTTGCAATTTGACCCAAATCTGTCAACTTTAATCTAATTTGAAGATCTCAATAAGAATTTTCTTTACCTATAACCAGCCCAAAACAGAGCTGATTTCGGGCGGCAAGTCATGTCGGGCATGCCTTTTGGTGAACCATGCGTGTCAGGCATGACATGCAGGCCCGTAGAAGCCTAAAAAAAATAGATCGTGCTGGCCATGCACGACCCATTTGACACTTGTAGATCTGAACAAGTTTTGTATGTCTCCTCTATTTTAATATAATCATAAATCATTGGTGATCATATCTCCTAGTCACTAACTCATCATGAGTCTAAATTGAAATAGAGCCATGAGCAAATGTATCATTTGAACTCAAAAAAAATTCATCTCCCAAAAAATATTGCTCACTCCAAAGTTACCCAAATCTATACTCATTGATACATATGATGATTACATAAAAATATTATCATAATATTAATTAACAAGTTCAAAAATACATGAGTAACTCTCTATTCTAACTAAAAATAAAAGTTAGACAACAAAGAAGTAATGAAAAATAATAAGTCTTGATGTATTTTCTAGAACCTTAATCTTTCTAGTTTATTTAAATATTCCTTTTACTTTAAAAATATCATATTCATATTTACTAAAATTTATTATTCTTGCTCACTTTCTTTGAATATTAGAATATCAAAGAAAAATATTTCTCAAGCCATGAATAACATAACTCTAGAGGTGTCAAACGGGCCGGCCCAGCACGGCACGGCCCGTTTTTCACGTGCCCAGCCGTGCTGCCGTGCCGTGCCGGGCACGGCACGGTCACTGTACCGTGCCGTGCTGCCGTGCCGGCCCGCTCGGGCACGGGCGCACGGCAAGGCAGGGCAGGCGGGGCGGGGCGGGTCGGGTCTGTTTGGACCCGACCCGCGGTCTTTTTACCGGGGGCGGGGCTCGGTTGGGTCACGAGTCACGACTCAGTGAGTCGTGACCGTGACTCGTGACTCGTGACTCGTGACTCGTGAGTCGCGACTCACGAGTCACGACTCAGGCACGCGGGCCGACGTGCCGTGCCAAGGCACGAGCCGTGTCGGGCCAGGCACGGCACGTGGTTCGTGCGGACGGGCCCAGCACGGGCCCGGGCACGTTTTTTTATCGTGCCGGGCCGGCCCAGGCACGGCCGAACCGTGCCGTGCCTCGTGCCGGGCCGGGCCAGGCCGGCCCGTTTGACACCTCTACATAACTCATCCTAAGAAAAAATCATAAATATAACAAGTACTCATAAAAACTCTAGGAGATATAGTAAATAAATATTTCTTAACACTCCTCCAAAACAAGAGTGTCTGTTTATCTCAATCATATATATATTCTTTCTTTTAGCCACTTGTTTTGTGAATATGCATCAACTACAAAGTTTTAAAAAGGAAAAACATAAGGAAATATATTTTTGTGTTAATGAAACCATGCATAAGGCTCAGGACATTAAGGCACAAATTTTTTGAATATCACAATATATAATTAATAAATATTTTAAAATATATTTAAAATAAAATAATATAGAATACTTTAATAAATATTTTATGATATATTAAATTTTAATAAATTTAAAATAAATTTATCATTATCAAATTAAAAATTAAAAAAATTTTTTTTCATTAATAAATAATATGAAATGCTCGGAGCCTATCTCCTTTCCCTCGCCCTTGCCCTTGCCCTTGCCCCTCGCCCCTCTTTGCTGCTCAACAAAAAGCTCAATAGAGCTTCCTAGAGATTCTCATTGGAACTCATGGAGCTCCATAGAGATCCAGCAAGCTCCATCATGGAGCTCAAGGAAGTCCATCGAGCATCACACTTTTTTTAATGCCTTGAGATACTTTTAGAACACCTCACACATTGAGGCGTGCATCAAGGCATATCTTAAAAATACTTTTTAAACTTTGATCAACAAAGAATATTTAAAGAATAATCATGTGATCTTTCTAATAATTATTGAATATGTCTAATATGTATTCTAAAGTATTCTTATTTCTTATTTTATAAGATATTATTATCAAATTTATTTTTATTATTTTTTTAAATATCTAAAAATAAAAAATTCTGATTAGAAAAAAAACTCACATATACTTTGAGCAATCATCAAAAAATATATTCAAGTATTTAAAGCTCTCTCTAATCATATTGAATGAATTTCTACTCATACTAATCTGAAAGACATAATTGGAAGTTCTAATATATTTTGCCAACTAATATGTCTCATACTATATAGTAAAAATATCTTTTAGATTATGATACAATATTCTCAAATAAAATCTTTAAAAAATTTTCACAAATCTTATAAATAAATATCAAAAAATAAAAAAAAATTAAAATTAAATTAAATGAAAATTAAAACTCATTAAAAATATATTAATATAAATATCAAGAATAAAAATAACATGATCAAAAAATAAAAAAGCATCTTTCATATTGTCATATTCAATGAATTTAGAAGATTTATCACTGGCTACAACAAATGCTCATAACATAAAAAAATAATAAGTAAATAAATTATAATTAGCTGAGAATGTGTAATTTTTTATTGATAACTTAAAAAAGAATTTTGTATACTTATTTATAATGTGTCATGATGGAAAATTTATGTGAGGACTCCAGCATTACTTAGACAATCAGCTTATCTCTATATAATATGCTATGTTTCCTCTCTAAAAATAATTATTATAATTATCGTTAGCATTACTCATTCTCTTATAGTATATTTGCTGAAATGATATTCTCATTCATCGATATTCATTATGATCTCTCGTTATATTTAATATGTCAACAAAACTTAGAGCTTTCCTAGTTTTGCTAAAATCAAATAAAAGTATCTCCCAAATGAATAGAAATCTTAATTTGAGTTTTTTCTCAAACCCTAAATTGATTAAGATGACATAAACCAAATTTGTCCCAAAACCCTAATTTATTTGGGAACCACAATTCAGCAAAGCCTGCCCAATCAGCACATTACCGTCTGAAAACCGGCACAATGTCTACACATTTTTTTGGGAAGTAGACAACCAAAATTTTAGGGAGTGACAATGATTGCGCACCCTTCTTCCAGACTTTGCAAACGTGCATTGTGCTAGTAGAGTGCACGCGCAAAGTCACACACACGCTCATTAGTAACAAATTAAGATTTTTCCCAAAGCCCTAATTAGACCTAATCAATACCTTTCACTCACATTCACTCTAAGATTTATTTTTCCTAGTGCATTGCTCTTATATCATGTAGAAATCTATGAGTAAGAAATAAGCTATAATACTCAGAAATATAAAACATATAGAAAATCTTAAATAACAGACATTTTCAATTGGGTCAACTCACGCATTAGATATTTCCATCAACATTACATAAAAAAGGAAATATATAATAAGCTAAATAAATCTATATTACACATATATCTTCCATCTTTATAATGTCATAAACAAGCAAATTGTCCTTAAATGAACCATGGGGCTTGAAAAAGATGCATACACGTTCATCATATATATATATATATATATAGGTGTGGACAAGTATGATATCTTCTATATAATGCTGAAAAATATATTGTCAAGTTATACGCATAATGATGTCTTCTATCTGATTTTCATGCTCAGCAGAAAAAATATCACGACCGAAAAGCTCCTCATACAGCCATAGCTGCCTGACAAAGCTCCTCATACAGCCATAGCTGCCTGACAAAAGCTCTAAATTCAAATTTACCAAAACTTGGTAAACAAACTTATGTAACTACAGATGTGAATGCAGGTTTTTCCAGCAAAAACATTCACCCAATCAACAGTAATAAACTAATAATTCCATCTTCTTTATTACCTAAAAACAATGAACGATAATTTAAATTAATGAGAAACCAAATTCAGACCTATCATTCAAAGAATCTGATTCAGCAGCAAGTTGAGAATGATCCTCGGAGAGGAAAGGAGGTACAACGTCGGAGCGATAGGAAAATAAAGTGGGGGTTGGTTGCCGCACATGATGGTCTCGGAAACTACCAGGTTGAAGCGGCGGTTGGACGAGGAAGTGGTGGATCTGGTCTCGAATGAAGTCGACCTTATGGGAGAGGTCAAGCCCGAGCTTCGACTCCAGCTGCTCCACCACGGCGACAGGGTTGAGACACTGGGCCTGGTTCTTCACTATTGATCGTAGGGCCTGCGTTATCTCTTGCTCCGTCATTCTCTATTCTCTCTCTCCTTTTCTTTCTCTCTCTTGACATAGTTCCATCGTCAACCTTCCGTTTCTGTCTCTCTCTTCATTCGTCCAACTTGGTTCATGTTTGTATTTTTTTCACTCTCCAACACACAAATCAGAGCACCATACCAAAAATTAAAATTAAATTTTCCATGAAAAATTGTAATTAAAAAATCAAAAATAAACAAATACAAACATTGATTTCTAATAATCTATTTTGAAAATAATTAAAAACCCAATTTCATCCTTTGTTTTTTTTTTTTGTCATTTTCAATTTTAACATAGTTATCACGATTTGTATCAGACGAACATAAAAAAAAATATTTTTGATAATTTATGCATAATTATCATTTATTAATTTTTTTGAAAAAAATACATCAAGAATTATGTCATAGCTTTTTTTTTTTATTTAACAATTAATTAATTAGTTTTTGCTTGTAGTCTTAAATCTTTTAATTTTATAATTGTCTTTGCTAGAATATGACAAATTTAAAACCATGTATGTGAATTTATAAATTTAATATTAATAAATCTAAAATATCAGAATCACACATTATGTGTGTGTGTGTGTGTGTGTGTGTGTGTAATGCTCAATTTCATTAATATATTTTTTGAATTTATAAAATACCCACAAAGGTATTATCATTTTGAATAATTAATATAAATAATATATATATATATATATATATATATATATATATATATTCTACCTAGCCATAATTACATAATATATCACATTAAACAGAAACAATATAATATGCCCTATCTAGACTGACATAATATACAATCACTCAAATAATAATATCCAGCATTTATATACTCAGAAATTCAAATACGAAGTATAAAATATAATAAAAATATATGAATATTATGTGTTTCTAGTATAATCTTGAGTTTCTACGCACTGCAAGAATTCTAACACATGCTTCTCAAAAAGATCACACTTATTTCACTTGAACATCACGTGTACATTGAACCAAATCAGCATGCCTTTCGCGTATAAATGCAACCTAATCCTAAAATAGGGTTGTTGTCCTATCTATCAGTAGTTTTTTTTTTTCCCAAAAACCTATTTTAATGTTTTTTTTTAAGGAAAAAAACTTGTACAATGAGTATTTAGAAAAATCAAGATAGGCATGGGCCCTTGTGTTAGATTTAATATATCCCTAAGAATGGATGAAGTAAACGTGTATCTTTTAATTCTAACACATAAGCTCCCTATTGATCTATCTAATCACTATGAGTGGCCAAAATAAAAAATTCAACTTTTAATTTCAATTCATTAGTTCTCCGCGATCTACATGATCCATAGAATAATTAAAATAAAAGTGATATCGAAATGGATTTCCTTCAAAATCATGTTTGTCTCATAATAAGTACTTAAGAAATCCATATCGACCAACCTCAATCTCCTTGAAATAATGGGGTAAAAATAACACAGTTATGTGTCTCTCTTTTTTTTTTTTGAGAACCATGGGCTTCAAAACCCACTTACGTGGGCCCCTGCATCCCCTTGGGCTCCCAAAGAACCGAGCAGGTGAAAAATGTCCCCAGTACCCCCCACTAGTAAGACTTGAACTTATGATCTATTGGACATTACCAATAGACTTGACTAGCTAAGCTCCCTATAAGAGGGGGGTTGTATGTGTCTCATTAGTTATCCTAGTTGTCATCCCCATTACTAGGTGGTCATCATATATTAATTATGGGCTGCTTTCTCATGAAAAATGAATCATCCACATGAACATATTTGAATCTTATGCAAACTGGAGTAAGTGCATATCATTTTATGCAATGAATTTTCTCAATCCAAGCCAATGATATATTGGGAATCATTCTTAGAATATCAATTTTACCTCTCATTTTATTCAGCAATCCAATGTTTATTTGTATTCCTATATGACTTGTATTATTCAATTGGATAATAAGTTTATCCAAATATATGTGACAACCGAATTTAATTGGTATATTGTGTTTGTCTCTTCAAACAAAACACCTTGATATCAAACAAACTCGATATCATATCAATGCTCGTCCTGATTAATCCATAATTTTCAATGAAAGTTTATATAATTCAATTAAAATTCAAGTGATGCATAAGATGGATGTCAAATCAGCAACTAATCATATTCTCGACTAACATTGTCAGACAATAACTTAATAGATTTATATTTCATTTTTCATAAATTTCTAATTAAATATTTTTATTTTTTTTGACGATATAATATAATTATCTGAAAAAAACAAAATATTCAATTATTTTGTCAGATTTATTTCTTGGTCAAACAATAGATTAATTAGTTTTGCTTGTGATTTCAAATATTTTAATTTTGAATTTGTCTTTACCAAAATATAGCAAATTCCAAACCATCTGAATTCCCAACATTTTGTTTGAAAAATAAAAATATAAATAAATAAGTGTATATATATATATATAAAAGTATATATATATACACACGCACACACACATATATATATACTCATTTATTTATTTATTTACATCTATATTAATTTGTCCAAATATATATTTCATTCTGAACATATGCATACTATCCAAGTATATATATACATTTTGCCTAGTATATATAATTTATTAACAAATCTAAAATATCACAATCACACAATATATATTTATATATTTATTATGCTCACAACTAATATATATATATATATATATATATTGAATTTATAAAATACCCAAAATAACATTTTAAATTCAAATAGATAATAAATGTACATTCTACCCAACCAAATTTATAGAATATATATGTATATATATATTAGATACAGATAATATTTCTACCCAAAGCAACAGGATATACAACTATTCAAATAAAATCATTCGATGTTTGTACACCAATAAATTCAAATACAAAGAGAAACTCATAATAAAAACACATGGATATTCTATTTGTGTTTCTAGTATAGTTTTGAGCATATGAGCACCACATAAACTCTAGCACATCCTCTATACAAACAGCATATTGACATCACATCTCCATCATGAACACATCAGGCACATTGAACTATCTAGGCATGCCCTCATATTTAAAATAAATAATAAGAAGAAGACATTCGCACTTAGGGGTAGCTCAATCCAAAAATAGGGTTGGTGTCGTATCCAAAAATGCTTTTTCTTATAGTCTCCAAGATTATATATTTTATTTGATTCTATTTGTTTGATGTTACTTTTTAAATGCATTCTATAGCTTATTGTATTTGGACACCAGTTGGATTAAAAAAATTTATATATGCTTACATTAATTTTTATAATTTATGTATATAAATTTTGTTGTTGGAAATTATACTAAGTGAGATTTATGTTTTGGCACATCAAATATAAAATATTTGTGTTTTGGTGAATCAAACTTTTCATAATAAAGAAATAGTATATCATATTCTAAAATAATTAAGTTTTCGTGCATAAAAATTATTAACCTATTTTTTCCCTCCGAAATTTGGAAACAAATATATTATTTTATTTAATTATTTGGTAACCTATGATTGAAAACCAATAAATCATTTAATACTATAGCAAGAGCAACATGGAATTCGAGTGAGTTTTCTGTACTTGCCAAATCTGAATAAACTAATCGATCCCACATTTATAACCACATTAAAAAAAACAATTCGAAATACTTATATTTAAATACAAAATAAATGGAAAAAATATATAAATATACTTAAATATATGTAGATATATAAACATATATGTAGATATAAAAACATATATATAAATTGATAAACATACATACACACACACATATATAAGCATATATACATATATACATATATACATATATATATACATACATATATGTATATACACATACATATAAACATATATATACACACATAACTATATAAATATATTTATCTATAATTATATATCAATATATATATATATATATATATATATATATATATATATATATATATATATATATTCATATCAATATGTATATACATATAAACACACACACACACACACCACTATTAAAAATAAGCAAATTAGAAATGGTCAAATCCATTTCTAATTTTGTCACAATACGCAATTAGTGACCTAAATAAAAATGGAATATTTTTTTTCTAAAATACTTCTTTCTAAATTTTATAAATGGAAATTATGTGACATTTTTAATTTGTGTAATGGAACATTTATGTTTCTAAATAAAGCGATGGAATTGGATTCTTAGTTTTCATTTCTAATTCGACATTAAATTAAAATAGTGATGGAATAGAAATGCTAATTCCTATTCTAAATTAGATTTATAATTAAAATGACATTTTTTATTTCTAATTTGTGCAGCATAAATATATTCCATTTGTTGTAGTTTTTATATGCACGATCATTCATCAAATAAAATTTGAGCTCCAAATAGAAAATTTGATAAAATATAGATACATGGGTACCAAAACTTACACTCACTATTGTTTCGGCTCTACTCCAATGTCATTAAGGCAAATATGCATAATATCAATCTCTAGAGCCTATGTATAATGATCTATCAATTGAGAATCATTGGCGCTAAAATTGAAACCCATGCATCAAACCATCAATACCCTACTAGATATTAATATAAAAATGAAGTGAGTTATTATGGTCAAAGAGTTCATATATAATAACTCATCAGTATTATTAATAAAAAGAAGAAACTTCACTTGGAGAATTAATTGTTGTGATTACCAAAAATTATATTTATTTATATTTTATTCTTAAATATGTTGTAATTTTCATAACACACTGAAAGTACAAAAATGAGAAGCTCATATTAATATCATTTGACCAATTGCATACAAATGATCCATCCAATTTTTTGTGCATTCGCTTGAATAGCTCAAATGATATTCGTGAACGTCTCAACTTAGTATTCTGAAAATAAATAATATAAATTAATGATGTACATGAAACATTATCATTAATTTAATATCGTTTGCATTCATATAGTTAAAATCAAAAATTAGAAAGTCACTTTTACCAGATTTATATAATGCTGGTAAGATATTTTGGTAACTTCAATATGTTTGGAAGGTCTTGATTGTTCACCTACTTTTTATGATCGAAGATTTTATGATGCTATATGGGACAATGCCTTTAACTATTCACTATTTTAGTATCCCCACCAATGATGTATTTGTGTTAGTGGCTAAGGTGGAGGTACTCTAGGAAAGAGGACTTGGGTTCAAATCCTTATTTTGCGTATGTGGAAATGTGCCTCCCAAAAAAACCTTTCAAGGGGCTAGGCCAATTGAGGGTTTTCTGGTGTATGGGGCAGCATAAGCGATGGGGCCAGTCACTATAAAAAGCTTACCTGAACCTTAGTTTTATCAATGATATCTTTATCCTAGTGGCTAAGGCGCAGGTACTCCAAATGAGAGGACTTGGATTCAAATCCTTACTTTGCGTATGTGGAATTGTGCCTCCCAAAAAAACTTGTCAATGGGCTGGGCCAATTGAGGGTTTTCTAAGGTATGGGGCCGTGCAAGCGGTGGGGCCAGTAACTATAAAAAGCTTTCCCAAGCCTTAGTTTTTAAAATCCACAAATCCCTGACTCTTCCACTTCCCCTCTCCCAAAAAACCTCAACTCTTCTTTATTCTCTCGAAATCCAGCTTCCTAGCTTGGATTGTGCAATGGAATTCGGCACTACACTTAGAAATTGATAGTGCGTTTAATAATATGAGTGTTTTGGGATCTGGCGATGCACATTTGGGTGCTAATATCGAAGGCACCGTAGTCGTGATTCCCTACCAGAATTCTCTGCAATGCTAAGTCTATACTGATGTTTCTCCAAAACGAGCACGAAGGCGATTGATACTATGTTCCGAAAATGATCATAGCACTACTGAGTTCGTTATTGATAATAAAGACTGCCAGAAAGTAATATACGGTAAGATTTCTTTCGAACCAAATGCTTCCCTTCTGCCAAAATCAATTTCGACGGACCAAAATTCTGATAAACTGTGTATTGCCAAAAATTCTTCTAATGGATATAATGGACAAATTGATAATTTAAATATGTTAAAGCTGCCTGTTGATCCTAATCGAGGGGATGAAAACTCCCACAATGATACTCTGAACAATCCTAATGAATGGAACGATGGTAAAAACCCCACGTTCCCCAATGTTAGTGAAGAAATATTTGGCTTGACCTTGTTAAAAGATGATGAAATTGTGGCCATTAACCTTAACGCAAATGCTACCCTACTGGACTCTGTAGAAAGCACCCATTACACTAATATTGTTGACAACTCACTGGGTGAGAGCAGCTATAGCCCCACTAGAGCTGTGAGAGATAGACATGTGTTGCATTCCCCTAACCGCCAGAACAATGGTAATGGTTCTGACAATGGCCATACCGCTCTTGATTTAGGCCAGGAGAAGGGAAAGAACCTTAATAATAGACCAGAATCTGAACTGGTCAGAAACCAAAACAAAGAGGGGAAAGCCCCAATGAAAACTTTCGGTAGGGATAAGGCCCCGTGGAGTAACCTATTCTCTAGAAACTGAGCCCTCGCCAACTCTTCAAAATTGTCATTCATCCCTCTGGAACAGCCTAGTAATATTATTTTCATGGAAAACGACATGAGTCAAGGCATTGAATATTGGAAACATCGTCTTGTGAAATATTTTGTTACCAAAAGCCATGGGTATTTTATGTTAAAGAAATTCATGAATGAGCAATGGAAAGCATCCCCTCAAGTCATCCAACATCTTAGTGGATGGTTAGCCTTCAAATTTGGGAGTGTAGAGGAAATGGACCAAGTCCTTAATGTTGGATCTTTCCTTGTCTATGGTCGTCCGCTATACGTCAAGCTCCTCCCTCTCAGATTTCATTACGGTCTGAAAAAAATGACCAAGATCCCGATTTGGAAAAAGCTCCCAAATTTCCCACTTCACTTGTGGAACCCGTTGGGCCTAAGTAAAGTCGCAAGTTGTGTTGGAAGACCCCTGCACATGGACAAACTAACGACGAATATTTCTAAAATTGTATTTGATAGGGCTCTTGTAAAAATTGATCTAAGTGCTAACCTGTTAGATGAAATTGGCTTAGAATTTCTAGATGGATCAAAAATTGATCAATCCATTATATATGAAAAAGTACCTCCTTTCTGTAAACACTGCTCGATTTTTGGACACTCATCTACTGGGGGTCATTCGGCAAGGAGAGATGATGACAACCAAAAAGTATAGCATGCTTTAAACCCATAAAACCAGAATAATGATGAAGGAAAAAGCTCCATTTTGGAGGAGGAACCTCTGGCCATGCAGTCCAATGCAGAATCTGCCAAGGAAGAAAAAGCAAATTCCAGATTACTGAAAAGAGCTCCCTCCTACCACGATGGAAGATGAAAATGGAGGCTTTATGGTTGTAAAGACTCAAAGGAAAAAGAGGGAGTCGAACACTAGAGAAGGCCTCTCCCTGAACCTGAGGAATAAAGGGAAGCATAAAGATTTACCAACCAAGGGCTCGGCCCCTTATGGCCCGACATAAGGTGAAAAAAGGTGACCTCAACCCCTACAGGAATGAGGAATGAGGTGGAGATGAAGTCTAATGTTTCTGTATTTTTTTGTAACTACTATGGTGGGTGTAATTTGTGCCTCTAGGTATGTATATTTATGTGTTTTCATATGATGTTGTACATGACAAGGACACCAAGCAAACTATGGCTCGGAAGCTTACTATTCCTAAGTGTAAGCACTAGATTTGTGCAAATATACACAATGGAACAAATGCTCACTTCCATAAAAAAATACCCAGAAGTACATAGGCTTGGTGCCCTCGAGTTGTGAAGTGCACTATTTTGGAACTTAATAAATCTATTATTAAGGGGAAAATTCTGGGATTTCACGCACGCTGGCACTGTGAGATGGGTGGGTTTTGGTTTCGGCCTGTAGAGTTCGAACCATTTGTATGGGGTGCAAATGTATATGTTTATCGACCAAAATGGCTACTTGTAATGTTATGTTTCAATGAGCAGTACTGGAAGTATCAGCCCTGTGTGGTCTATTTTTCATGGATTGTATTTACTCCCCTTGATGAATTAGGGTATGATGTAACCCTTGATCAATGTGATGGGTGGGTGTGTGTTTTCGGGCTTCCTTCCAGCAAAACGGGGCACCATTGGGGAACCTTAATATGCAATAAAATCTCAAATACAAAGAGATATATATTTGATCATAAGATAATTAGTGGAAATTCTCATGCAAGTTTCTATTGGGAACTCAATATACCATCTAAATTAGCATTTAATGGGCTTATTCGGGGATCATATGCACGCTTGCACATTGAGTTGGTGGGTTCTACCTTGTAAAAAGCTTTGTAAAATGGCTTGTAAAATGTGATGTAGGTGTGCCTGAATGTTGGGTAAGTTTGCTTGTAAGTAATGGAAAGAATTGGCCTTGCATGGTCTGGCCCCCGAAAATTATTTTTATTCCTCTTTATGTAATAGGAAATGATGTATCCTTTGTTCAGTGTGCTGGGTGGGTGTGCTAACTAGACGGGGGGTTTCCTCCTAGCCAAATGGGGCCCCATCGGGGTCCTTCAATACGCAATAAAATTTTTAAATCAAAGAGATGTATGCTGGAATATAAGATGATTAAGGGAAACCCCCATGCAAATTTGTATGGGGATCTTGGGACCAATATATATTGGGGTTCAGTCGTACGGGTGGGCATAAGGGCTTCTTATCCTATCTGTGTGTTGAATGTGAAGAAATATGAGAAAGTTTTTTTTATGGCGGGCTCCAAGATAACTCTACCATATCAATATTGTGAATCACATATTCTTAGAGTAGTCCTAAAGAAGAAGACTCTAGTTAGGCACCGGGTTATTTCTATATGAAGATAGCATTTTGGAACTTAAGGGGTTTCAATTGCCCTTTTAAGCACAAAGAAGTTCTCAAACTGTTCAATGCCTACTCTGTAGACATATTCATCATTGCGGAGGCCAAGCTTAATCATGATAAACTAAGCTGGCTGATGAAGTCATCATTTAAAAGAATGAATTTCCTGGATAATTTTTCATATTATAATTATGGAAGACTTTTTATTTTATGGGATGGACGAATAGTGCACATAAGTTCCCACATTTGCTCATCCCAACATATTTCCCTCCATGTAACTGATGTAGTAAAAACCTTATCTTTTAAACTATCTATTATCTATAGACTTCATTCCATAGTCAATAGAAGAGTTTTGTGGGGAAACCTAACTAAAAAAGGAGAGGCTAGGATTTCTCCCTAAATTCTATTAGGAGATTTCAATTCCCCGCTATCCGGGTTAGACAGAGTCAGAGGGAGGATACTTATCAACTATGAATGCCAAGATGCTATCAACTGTATCTCACGACTTGGCATGGAGGACCTCCCTTCTTCAAGGAGTTACTTCACCCGGACTAATGGTAGGGTCTCTAGCATACTTGACAGGGCCATGACAAATAGCGAATGAGCTTACCTTCAGCTTGATTGCCATGTAAAATTCCTAGCTCATGGAGGCTTTTTGGACCACTGCCTAATGCTCTTATCTACCAAAAGTGCATATAAAGGAAGATTAATACCCTTCAAGTTTTGTAATATGTGGATCACACACAAAGAATTCATTCACCTCGTAGCTAGTACATGGGGAACAAAAATCAGCGGCTCTCTAATGTTCCAATTCGTTAATAGACTGAAACTTTTGAAAGACCCCCTTAAAAAGCTAAAAGAAAGATATTTTGGGCATATTAGCAATAGAGCATCTCTTTAAGGATGCTCTAATTTCCATCCAATCCAGAATTCTTGCATGCCCTAACCCTAACCTAAAAGAAGAGGAAATGAAGCTCAAAGCTAAAAGAGAGTGACAAATGCACTAAATTTTTCCATGCCTTAGCAAGTACTAAATTACAGAAGAACAAAATAGTTTCAATAATCAAGTAAGACGACGAGTACTCCTCGTCAAAAAATGACATAGCGGAGACGTTTGTTGCACATTTTAATGGCCTCTTGGGCGCATCGAAACCCATGAGAGAGATTGACCAATAAATAATCTCAGACGGCCTAACTCTTAAAAATGGTGATCATAACTCAATTTCCTTATTCTTTTCTCCTGAAGAGATAAAGAGTGCAGTGTTTTCAATGGGAAACTCGAAATCACCAGGATCGGATGGATTTATAGCGAAATTTTATAAGGTATTTTGGAAATATATTGGCAAAGATATGGTTAAAACTGTAAAGAGCTTCTTCTACTCCGGAAAGATGCTAAGGCAAATTAACTATGCCTATATTGCTTTAATTCCCAAGTCTTCCCATGCTCCCACCATCAAGGATTATTGGCCTATTTCATGATGCAATGTAATTTACAAAATTATCTCTAAACTCATAGTTTCATGCCTAAAAACTATATTGTGTGCCATAATTAGTCCCGCTCAAGGGGCCTTCATCAAAGAGCGGTTGATATCAGACAACTTCCTCTTAGTCCAATGCTTAATTAGGAAGTACGCAAGAAAAAGAATATCCCCACGATATTTCTTTGAAGTCGATATCCAAAAGGCTTTTGACACTGTGGAATGAAGTTTCTTAATTAATGTGCTAAATGCTTTAAACTTTCCCAAATGCTTCATAGAAATTATTTATGAGTGCATTAGCACTACTTCATACTTGGTATCAATAAATGACCAATTGCATGGGTTCTTCAGATGCAAAAGAGGCCTTATACAGGGAGATCGCATCTTTCCCTACCTCTTTGTCATATACATGGAATATCTTTCGAGATTACTACTTGTTGCCTCCTCTCTGATAGATTTTCCTTCCACCCGGGTTGCGCCTATCTCAAAATCTCTCACCTGATGTATGCGGATGACTTAATAAATTTCTCTAGATGTGATTTACCTTCAGCTTTTAGTATCCTGGACGTGCTTTCTAATTTTTCTGTAGTCTCGGGCCTGAATGTTAACTCATCCAAATCGAATATCTTTTTTGGAGGAGTTAACAATGAAGTGAAGAGCACAATCCTCGATTACTCAGGTTTCGAAGAAGGTATACTCCCATTTGTCTTTCTTGGGGTCCCTCTCTCCTCAAGTAGATTAATCTCTTCTCATTTCTCTATTTTGCTGGTGAAAATAACCTCGACTATCCATCAATGGGCCGGGAAGATTCTATCCATTGCTGGTAGTCTGGAGCTCCTTCGCATGGTTGTTTAGGGGATTGAAGAAAACTAGTTTTTGGTATTTCTGCTTCCCACATATGTTATTAATAGTATTGAAGGAGCATGCAGAAGATTCCTATGAGGAGGGCCGACCACAGGAAGATATAGGCCCAAGGTTTCATGGGGCAAGGTTTGTTCGCCTGTCCCATTGGGGGGTCTCGGTATTCTTTACCTCTCATTATGGAACATAGCATTCTTTGTCAAAATATTATGGAGAATCAACAGCAAAGAAGACTCTCTCTAGATTAAATGGATCCAACATTTTTATTTGGCTATCAAATCCATATGGGAGTGTCGCCCATCAAATGTAGATGCTCCATTTTGGAAAGCCTTATTATCCTCTAGAGATGCGGTTCTTACCAAACCTAACTCGAGAAAGCATGCAGAATCACTACTGAACTCAAAATGGCAGGGTTGTTTACAACTCCTACCGATTCCTTTCTGGGTTTTACAAAATGAAAGACAAACCCTCGAGTAAAGTTATTTGGTCAAATAATGTAATTCCCAAGCATTTCATATATCTATGGTTAGCAAAGCAAGAGAAACTCAAAATGAAGGATAAAGCCTTCACCATTCTAGACAACCTCAACTGTGAATTCTACAGTGATACATAAACTTTTAATCATGTATTTTTTGAATGTGCATTTTCCAGGTATGTATTGGGCAAAATCAAAGCCTGGGCAAATTTAGAAGGATTCACCATCTCAATTCCAGTAGCTTTCAAAACTATTCTGAAGAAATACAAGAATGAAATGACAAAAAATAGTGTGCGGAAGGCTGCTTTTGCAGCAACAGTATACCATATTTGGATGGAAAGGAATAGAAGGCTATATGAAAAGAAATCTCAAGATGCTGAATTCTTAGTTAGGAAAATCAAATCTGAAATTTATATTATTTTTCGTAATTAATGTATTAGATTGAATCTGTCTTAGGTTGTAAAGAGTTTTTTGATAGTAAGAAATTTTATTTATCAAAAAAAAAATAGTATTCCTATTATTTTAGCCAAACATCTAGATGATTACAATTTGGCTTTGCAAATTTATTATACTTTGTTCTCCATTTTCTAAACTTTTCATTATATGTAACACTAGTCACATATTTCTATGTATTCTTCACACATATCAACAATGCATTATTCTATTAATATTTTGTCTACAAAAAAACAAAGAATATTACATTGTAAAGCATTTTTTAATAGTTTTTAATAATAAACAATTTGACATTTTTCTACATGCAATAAAATTATACTTCAAATTCTTTGCAATAATATTCATTCATATTTGATGACACCTTGCTCCAATTAATACCCTTCAAAACTAGATGCTCCTTAAAAATCGTTCTGATTGTACGAGAAGCATAATGAATAAATAGGTAAGTAATTTAATATTAGCACACACATATACATATAAACGAAAAATACCCATACTTCTATTACTAAGTTCATATTTTTTAAATTTATACTATTTATCCAAAACTTTGTAATGCAAAAATAATTTTAATTATGAATGATAATATTATATCAATAACAAATTATAGTTAGTTATTAATAAAAATTACTAGATTTTAAACAAAAACATTTATTTATATTTTCATGCACATTCTAATTTAAATTAATTACAAACAAAAAAAAAATCAAATAATACATGCAATAGTATATTTATATAAGATACTTATTATTTATTATTAAGAGTGGCCTGGATGAAAATATTATCATAACTTTGTATGCAAAAAAATAGATTATGAATATACAACCATTATTGATGTTACAATAGCAATGCATGTACCTCCTTAGATAGGTGAGACGCATCTAATAATACCAACTACTATAAAATGATATGAAGGTGGGATATTAGTAGCAGATAATACATGTGTCTCATGATGAAGTAATATCAATGTATCCTTTATACATCCAAGTGAATATAGTGAAAGACTTATAGTATTGTTATCACTGAATAAATATTGAACTCCTCATCTACGAACTATTTATTGACTTCCTTTATCCCTATCTACCAATTGAGATCCTCGACCACTTGAATTTTCACCTTTAATACCTAATTCAAGCATCATAAATATTGAAAAATGAGAAGAAAATAAAAAATTATAATTTGCAATGAATATGTCATACTAACAAAACATAATGAGAAACACATTCACATTTATGATTTTTTTTATTTAACATCAAAATTATAATAGTTACAAAATAATTAATACAACTTAACAGCTAAGTCAACAAATGTCTACTCATCATCAAAAATTTTTAAACTAATCATCTCCTTCTAAATATTCATCTTCATATGATTATTTAATTAATTCTTTCTCATTGTCTTCTTCAACATGAGCATCATAAATGTCTAAATATCTTCCATATTTACTAATCAATGTTTGAAGCTCATCATCTACTACAATATTAATTGGATTAATTTCTATAATATTTTATTGATATGAAAGTACTTGTGATGGGATTACTATGACATCCTTATAAAAAACATTATAGCAAATCTAGATTTTATTTTTCAAATAGCCTACCAGTCACCTACATTTCTTTTAGTGGTTGATAAGTAGTGTAACATACTTGTTCTACTTACACTACAATAATAAATGGCTCATGTTTATAATAATATTTCTTATGGTTCACATACTCAAAAATATATTGATGATAAATTATCCTTTTAATTGGTAAATCATGATACTCCAAGTATAAAATTTCAATCAATCGACCATGAAAATCAATATTAGATACAATAGACTTAGAGCTCTTAATGCATATACCACTATTCATTGAGGTTTTGTTTGAATTATGTTTCAAATATGAAATTTGTATCCATTTACATAATGTATGAGATATGCCTGTAAACTTTGTAATGACCATTTTGAAATATCATTTATTTGTCTATTACATATATTCGATGATAAAAAATGTACCTGGGGGGGGGGGGGGGGGGCGGCAGAGAAATAAAATCAAACTTATATACTTTGGCATGTAATTTATTAGAAGAAAAAAAAGATAACTTATATGCTAACAAATTTCTAGAATGAAATTATAAAATAATTGTTAAGCTTGGTATCAATCACAACATTATCAATATGTGGTTCTTTTTACCTTAATTCCTTAGTATAAATTGGAAAAAAATAAGTTTGAAGTTATTTTGAATATTAAAATAGGTATATCACATACCATGATAAATAATAATAATGTAGGGTGATTATTAATCTTAATCAATATATGATTTAATTTCCTTGTAATTCAATAAGATATATGTGTGCATAGCATGATACTTTGGATCATCCAAAAAATATTTTGATCTTGCTCTACCAACTGATCAACCCACATAAATGGAAATAGAAAGCATATAATATTCTTATGATCCATCCCTTAGAGGTGTCAAATGGGTCGGGCTGCTCGGGCCTGACCCGAAGCCTATCTCAGTTTAGGCGTGTCTAGCCCAGCACGACATGCTACTATAACATGCCCAGGCCAGAGCCAGGTGGACCCTCGGCACAAATCATGTCATGCCATGCCTAGTAAGGTACGCGAGCTTGGGTGGGCCTGAAAAAAATGTGTCGAGATGGCCCATTACGGCCTTTTTGACACCTCTACCACCCTCCATACCATAATCATTTTTTTGTGACATTTTGTAATGCAGAGTATACACTCGTGGCCGAAAGTTATGCATACAAAATGTTAAAGGTTTTTAACCTAGTATGCATTACATATTAATTCTTCAACTTTTACTTTACTTCGAACATTTTTTTTCAATTTTCTAAGATATATGAAAAATTCTTAATTAAAATGATATTTATTTGTCATGTACATTTAAATTTTTATATGATGAAATGAAAATTAAATAACCTCTCAAATGAATGCATCCATCTGTATTGCATAGGGGCCAAGGCCTACTATTATATAATCATATGGTGAATAGATCAAAAGATGTTCCATGGAGTCAAAAAGCTAGAAAAAAAAATATACTCAAGTTTGCATAAAATTATAGGTATATAATATATATAATCAATTAATGTCTTCCTTTTGCTATGACAATACAAATGAGATTCTTAAAAAAAATACATGTTTTAGTCAAGGCTTCCCAAATATTTCATTGAAATAATTCACTAAAATGCCATGGGTATTAGCCTCTGCATAAACACATGTAAGTCATGATTTTTTATCCCAAATAAATTATGTTTTTTTATATCAACACATCATCTCATATTAGATGCATATCTGTCAATGAACCTGAGTTGTATCAGCAAATTGCATAAAGCTTCGTTTGTATCATTGTCAAGACTATAAAAAGCCATTGGGAATTTTCATTGATTCATCATTGCATAACTCTAGGCGTAAATACAATTATTTTATATCTTTTATTGATTCATCATTGTAATTTTTTTCTTCTACACTAACGTCAATATCAAACATATTATCAAAAAAAAAATTTCTCAATATGCATCACCATTCATATCTTTTTTTTTTTTTGATAAATAATATGCACTATCAAAATTCTTTACAATCTATGGCATAGGTAGCAATTTGTGCTCCTTATGAAAAACAATATACATCTCAGTTTTTATTTTCCTAATAATGAAATCAGCATCCTTGGCCTTCGCTTCATGGTAGTGTCTATTCCTCTCTTTCCAAATATGGTAAACAGCAGCTGCAAAGGTAGCTTTCCTGAGGTTGTTCTCCACCGAGTTTGCAGTGTACAGCTTCTCTAGGATATTGAATCCCATGGATATCACCATTCATATCTTGGTTGTATATGATGAGGTTGGTTTTCCAGTAATGTAAATCCCAAAAAATGCTTTGTTTCTTCCAATCATATTGACAAGTCTTTGAAATTAGCACATTAATGCAATCAGCATCAATTTTTATAATATTTTTTAAGATATATCTTTTAATTATCTTTGATATTTTAGTACTTGACACCTTAAGGGTGGTGCCCCATTTATAACTATCTGACCTTTGCTATATACTTTTATATTCCTCAAAAATGGATATTCTATATGTAAGAACTTACCTTGGTTATAAAACCTAGAAACTTTTCTACCTTTGCTTAGAGAAAATACATTTGAGTTCTCCATGTAGTAAGGACAAGCTAATTTTTCTATAGTCCTCCTTCTCGACAATTTTGAATATGCTAGAAAATTACTTATAATCCACATAATGCTATTTGTATTTGAAAGTTCTATTTTTTAGATATATCATATGTTTCCACATCTAGCTCTCAAAAATTGTTTAGCTCTTCAATAAGAGGTTTCAAGAAAATATCCAACTTATCTTTTGGGTTTCTTGGACTGGGCATGATAACACACAAAAACATATACTTATCTTTCGTGCATATATGTGTGGTAAATTTTAAGGTGTAACAATCATTGGCTATTAAGATAATCGTTTCCTTATTTTTCCAAATGACTGATATCCATTTATGCATAGCTTTAATCTAATATTTTGACTTTCATTTGCAAAAGATTGATAAATATGATCAAACTATTTCTAAGATGGAGAATATGAGCAATGTCGCATTATGCCTTCTTTAACAGTATATTTTTTGTGCCAACTCATGTTATTAGGAGTAGTTTTAGATGTAAATAATATTTGCAAATGAAATGTCAACAATAAGTAATACATCTTCTCATGAGGAGTCAATGAAGAGTTGATGTGGGAAGTAATATGTATTTTATACCGGGGATAGTTATAGAAATTATAAGCAATTATTTCACTATCTTCACCCCAAATATATTAGACAACCATTAATGCAACAATATATTTTATCTACAGACAAACACAAATCTTACATTAACTTTTGTATACTATGCAATTTATTTGTTATAATATTATTCTTTGGTAATACTTTAGATAACAACTCATAAATAACAACAAAATACCTTTCCGAAAAATAATATTTTACATTTAAATTCAATAGTTCGACCACCACAAATAACTTCGAGTGACCATGTGGATTACCTGGCGTGTTATTTCGATATATTTTTATCATTTATATAATACTAAAAATTTGATATTTATCAATATTGGATGAAATTGCATTAATAAAAAAAAATTGCAATGTCATAATTTATAATTTCTATATTAATAATATGTACTAAATATTTTTATAAATATATTATATTTTAATAAATTATAAATAAATTATTAATGTCAATATATTAAAATTTATAAATGAAAAAACATATAAAATAAATCAACTAGTAAAGGAGAATATTATTAAATAAATGAAAAATTCTTCTAATCTATATGAAGCATGTAGTATACATTGGCATATACCACATGTGACAAGTAGTATTAATTTTTTTAATATTAAATAAAGGTGAGTGTTATTTATTTTATTATAATTTTATAAAATATTGATCAATAAACTATATAAAAATTTAAATTAGCTTCTAATTTTTTTAGTTTTATAATTTTTCATTATGTTTTACTAAACTAATTGCATACCCACTTTATATTTCTTTTTCCATTATTATTGTTATTACTAATAAACTTTTAGTAATTATTTTAATAATTAAAATTATTTATTATTATGATTATGCCATCAATATGAGTTATTTAATTTTGAAATTATTAAATATCATGTAATTCTAGTAAGAAAACAAATTACAAAATAATTTTAATGATGTTAACTATAGGTCAATAACAAAATACACAAAACTTTCATAAATCAATTAGGTTATAAAAAAATTTTACAAATAAAAGTATGAGGAAAAAACATAAAAAAATTTATAATTTATCAAGTATATTTATAATAATTCAACAAAACAATTAGATAATACCCAATATAAATGTTAAAAAAAAAAACAATTAGCATGAAAACACACAAATGGAGCTATTCCTAAATACAATATATATGGGATAAGGTAAAAATCACAATTTCATACATTAATTATAGATGAAATGTGCATCAAACAATATATAGAGGATATGCAACCTAAATACGAATCGGACGAAATCATAACCAAACCAAAAAATCCTCAAAACCCTAAGAAAACTTAGAAGTTTCAAAGTGGTATTTGAAAATTAATTATCATATTTTAGCGATGGAATTTACTTATGTCACTAAAATAGTGATGGAATTACTATCCGTCGCATGATAATTTTAATTTAAATAGTGACAAACTTAATATTGCTCACAATAATAGAAATGTATATGATTTTTGTTTCTGATTATAAATAGATGTAAATATTTTTATATCTAAATGCCACGCAAGCATATTTACTTCTCACTTCGTAAATAATTTAGCAACATAATAAAAAAATTCAAAATTTGTATCGCTATTTAGCGATGAAATTGTGATTAAATTGAATTCTGTTTTGAATTTCGTTCCGATATATTTTTGTTTTATAAATTTCGTTCCGATTCCATTTCAAATTCATTCATAATTTTTAAAATAGATTTAGGCATTTATAATTTCTATTTCTAAAAGGTTTTTTTTTCTTGTAGTGATATATGTTTGTCGATTTTTATATATGTTTTTATATTTATTTATATGTTAATATATCTACATATATTTATGTATACTCATATATGTATTTTCATTTATTTGTATTTATTTATAAGTATTTCAATTTGTTTTTTATCTGATAATAAATGTATGGCTGATTAGCCCGTCCATTGTCTGCAAGTAGATGGCATGGGTTCGAATTCCATGTTATTCTCGTTAACATTAAATGGTTTTACAATTTCAATGACTGCTAACTAAATAATTAAATTAAATTGAATTCTTATTTTCTAAATGTTGGAGTCAAAATCGGATTAATGAATTATAGTGCACTAAAATTTTATTATTTTAGAATCTGTAATTTTTTTTAATTATGAAAAATTTAGTATATCAAAATACAATTTTTTTTAATCTTGAAAAGATTGATGTACCAAAATACAAATAGGTGTGGATATACAAAACATAGAGTTTTGTATGGAAATAGGCTAGTTGAAAATTAAAAAGATAAAATCAGTTCAATTAAAAAAAATATTGACTGAAGTAATGCACAATGTTGGCAATGAGGACGATGATATTTTAATTAAATCAAAAGCCATCGTCTACAACGGTGGCATTTGGCTGAATTAAATTTGTGTGCTAAGGTTTTTCTTTCCTCATTTTCATCTTAGCATTGTCCTGAAAGCAACAAAAGAGATACTATGAATTAGAGGCTTTTTTTTATTCTATTAATGATTGCCCAAATGACATCGTATTAGCTAGGCATGTGAACAAATTCTTGAAAAAATATGTTTGCTTTTTAGGTAGTTTTCCACTTAATTCATTATGTACTTCATTATAGTAAGTTAGGTTGCTGAGTCTTTTTTGTAGATCCTTATAATGATATAGCACTTAGCTTTTCTTCTTTTACTTCAAGAGAACAACTTAGTTAAAATATGTCTCTTGAGCTCTTTGTAAATAAATATATGAAAATAATAAGGAACTATAACAAACAATGATATATCATGCATTTAATTATTTTCATATGTTTATTTGTAATGGTGGTTGAAAATAATGATGTTATGAGTTGATTTGTTTTTTTTTCTATTTCTATGTTGGTTTCTGTGTTATGAACTTTTCTCCTTTATGAAGATCAATTATGTTTGTGATATTTGATTTTGTACGTTTTTTTCTTATTTTATATTTTTGTTTCCTGGTGTGGCTGATTTTAACTAACAAAAAAATATATAAAATACTTAAATGAAAAAAAATTATAAAAATAAATAATTATGTTTTAGGTATGATAGTAATTAAATACTATTTTAATAAATTATATATGTTACCATTCTTAAAATATTTAGTTTTTTTGAAAATGTACAGATCCATCTATTTTACCTTATCCACAATGAATATTCTCAAATCAATAGATTAAAATATAAGTAAAGAGAAATAAAAAAATAAATAGAATGACCACTACCACTGTTGAGATATGGTCCTAAAATTTTTTAAGTCAATTACTTTATGGAGTAGTACACCAAATCTTATAGATAAAATGCACTTATTTGAGGATCGAAATTAAAAAAAGATACCAGCATAAAAGATTAAAAGCAATTAGTTAAATAATTAATAGTGATATTATCATTATTATGATTTTATTAACACTGAATGGGTTTTGAAATGTAGACATTTTCAAATTCCTTATGAAATTGACTTTGGATTTGTTTATTAATGTCTCATCATGTCATGAAAAGAAGATCGACTACAATAAGTGATACATAAATTGAATTTTTTTGAGTGATAAAGTAATGGATGTAGCATATCATGGCCTCTCATTGTCATTAATAGCTCGAATTCAAGGCTTCTAGTTATAAACTAAACTCAAATACCTTATTAAATTATAAATTTTTGTAAAAATCTCAAACTCTGAGAAATTAGTCGTAATACTATTATTATTCATTGAGTTAAAAAATGAAGAAAATACTTAAATGACAAAAAAAACATGAAAAAATATACATATGAATAACAAAAATAAGATAAACTAACACAGTGATTGAAATTGAGGATACTCTGATTGTTTTCTTTTTGATGAAGTTGATTTGATATCATGCTAATGACCTCTCATATTATTCAATTCAATTGGGACCATTTTGTACATGTCAAATATATATTCCAACAATTACAGTGATACGTTACTATAATGGATAAATGTTGAGAACTAAAATAGATGTCATATATGAGAGGAGAAAAGTTATTATTGTGCTTATGAATATATCGGTTGAATTTGCATTTGAAGATTTGATTGATATATATACTTAAAGACAAAAATTGACAAACGAATATTTAAATTAGTACTTAATTATAAGTATCCCCTTAGAAGTGGAAATAAGTTTCAATATTTTCCAATATGCGTTGATAGTAATGTGCACCATATGTTGAATTTGGTTAACATAACAACCATTGAGAAAATTGAACTGTTTATTGAATTTGTTTGAGTCAAGGCACAAATGAACCAATTTGTGAGTGACCAAATAGATTTATTTATTCTCTAAAATTAGAATATTGCACAATCTGACTATGATTACGGGTAGTGGGCCTAATACCGGTGCAGTACTAGATACTGGATTAAATGGAGATGATGAAGATGGTATAGATGAAGAAGGTAATGTTGAGTAAGATGAAGATGTTAATGATGAATATGTTGATATTGATGGACATGCATCATCCTTTCGAACTTTTAACCAAGTTTTGAAGAATGAACACGGAATATATATCTTAGCATAATCACCCTTTTGTGATGTAACAAATCACCCAGATGATAAAACACTAGATATGTCATTTCTAGTTAATTATCACTTACCACCAACACTTCAATTTCAACATGTTGAAAACCTATATAATACTATTATAAGTTGTTGGACTCCATGGGTGTAGTGTACTGCTAGTTATTCGAGCAAATATTTCATTATTGTCCAAGTTTTTAATTCAAAATATGATTTACAAGAGGCTACAAAGATGCACTCAATTACAGCTCACCAATAGTATGTCATTGTTACATCCTCAAAAAAATTACTCATTTAAGATGTAAGGAGGCAAAAGAATGTCATTGTCCATTAAAGCTTCGTGCAATGATTGTAAAAGATATTTTATTATTTGTTATCAACAAATATATTGGGCCACATACTTTTGTCAATCCTTATTTGAACTATGATCATCACCAATTAGACTTGAAATTGGTTCCTAGTTATATAAAGGCATTAATTAAGAAACAATTTAGATTGTCCATGGCTTCTTATTCGAGAAAGTGTGATGGAGAAATATGGATATCAAATATCATACAAAAAGGTACTGGACGGAAAGCATAAAATAATTAGACAATTATTTGGTGATTTTTTTTAGTCATATATAGAGCTGTCACGTTTGTTCTTGGCCATAGAGCAAGCAAATCCTGGATGTATAGTTATTTGGAAAACATATGAAATTAATATGACAAACATTGAGATATTCTAACGTGTATTTTGGTCATTCAAGTCATCTAATTGAAGGGTTTGAATAACATCATCATGTAATTAGTATTGATGGTACACATATATATGGAAAGTATAAAAGAAAATTATTGTTTGCTATGAGGTGTAATAAAAATAATTAGTTATTTTCATTGGCATTTGCAATTATAGAAGGTGAGAATACTGATAGTTAGGGATGATTCTTAGCATGTATAAGAATTACAACGACTTAATGAATGAGAATTCGTGTTATATCTGACTGACATCTAGATATCATGGTAGGAATGTTTGATCCTCATCTTTGTTGGACTACACCATCTGCCTATCATAGGATTTGCATGCATCATTTTGCAAGAAATTTCATGACCTGGTTCAAAGACACCATTTTGAAGAATTTGGCATGCAAAGTAGCTTTAATGAGTATAGAACTCAAATTCAATAAGCATATTAATATAATTATAAGAATTAATTCTGAAGCACTACAATGGCTAGAGGCTATCCCACTTTAGTTATGGGCTATTTCACATGACGGAGGTTGAAGAGATGGGTTAATGACACCCAATATTTCAAAGGTATTTAATAGTATTTTAAAAGGAGTTCGTAGCCTACTAGCAACTATATTAAAATAGTTGACATTCCATCTCAACAGTTACTTTGTTGCAAGAAGGAAACTAGGTGCTAATAGATTAGTATTTACTAAGCAGTTCACTCCATGTGTTGATGCCAGATTCGGGCTCGTGTTGTTATGGCAGGTTCGATGGAAATTGTGCTTTACGACCACATACAGGACTTATTTCATGTCAAGTCAAGGAGATGCAAAACTCATTGCCTCAACTTAATTGAAAAAAATATACATGTGGAAAGACACTGATATATGGGTTCCCATGTAGCTATATGCTCGCAGCATGTAAGCATTTCTATGTTGATTTTTGTTTGTCTGTGGAAGTCTACAACACTATCAAGTCCTATTATGATATATGGGCAAATCTTTTTCATCCAATATTCAATGAAGATGAGTGACCTCTTTATGGTGGTCCAATAATTGTATCACTTGATTCAATGCAACACATGGAAAGTGAATGTCCTATATCAACTCGATTGCATAATGAGATGGACATTAAGGATGGGAAGCCCTGGTCACATGTGGGGTGTGCAGACAATTAGATCACAATTGTCATCTATGTAAGAACAAAAATCAAGTTTAGTAAATGAATACGTATGAATATATGAATGTAGATGTTCCTAGTATTTATGATTTGGTCCTCTTTGTTGCGTTCAACACTTTCATTAAGCTAAAAAGATGGAGAAATAAGTTTTTTCTTTGTCCTTATGAGACATGACTCCACCTCAACTCTTCATGATTTTTTGATTTATCTACGAAATGGTATGATAATAATGCTGCAAAAGGTATTAATTTTTTTTGGTGAACGTTTCATTCATTTCACATAGATTTATGGCGTCATTTTAATTAATTCAAATGACTAGCTATTTTCATATCTTAATTTAAAAAGAGTTCAATTGATATGTTTTAACTAAGTTATTATCTGGAAGTAAAAAAATATAAGCTAAGTACTATATTATTATAAGGTATTTATCTACAAAACGACTTAGCAAACTAACTTACTGTAATGAAATGCATAATGAATTAAGTAGAAAACTACCTGAAAAAGTAAATATATTTATTCAAGAATATCTTCACATGCCTATCTAACATGATGCCATTTTGAATAATCATTAATAGAATAAAAAAAAAAGAGAACTCTAACTCTTAGCATCCATTTTGTTCTCTTTAGGACCATGCAAAGAGGAAAATGACAAATGTCGTCGTTTCAGTGTGAATAATGACATTTGAATTAATTAAAATGTTGTTGTTGTGATGGTAACATTTGATTTAATTTAAATGCTACCGTACTCGCTGCAGTTATTGTGCGCTATCTTTGCTAAATATTTTTTCATACAAATTGATTTATATTTTTTATTTTCAAAAAACCTATTCAACTACAAAACTCCAACACATACATATCGATTATGTGGACATCGTTTGGACCGAAATTTTAGCTGATACCTGGGCGCCAACTGAAAGCTTATATCGGTAGCATTCCCCTATCGGCCATCCTGATCACGTAAAATTTTGACGAAGAAAGTGCATGTCATACTTGTATGCGTGGTGCTAGTTGCTTTGGAAGATAGATATCTGGTAAATTAGGGTAAATTTCTGCTATTGTTGAACTCATCTCTCTTCCCTTTACAGTATCATCAATAAGTCTAACATATTCGAATTTGCAACATCGTTTCAGTGTTGGTTCCTCCACGATTTGAATGTTTTTCGGTATGTTTCACCCGTTTTTAGTGATGACTACTGCATCTTTGTTTGGTCCAGATGACTTATTGAGCGGCAAATTTTGTTAGATAATCTGGTCGATGAACTACATTTGTTATAATTTGGTGGATATTCAGCGATGCTTCAAGGCAGTGGGAAAGAACTCTAACAGCAGCCATAATTAATAGTTATCCGACTCGTCTATCATGAATAACAGCAATAGCTGGAGTCTGCAAGCTAATAGTTGACATATAAGCCTGTATGATTGTGTTTCGTTCAAAATCAAAGACATTTTTTTATAGCAGACTGGCTGTAACCTATAATAATATAATAAAATAAAGGTTTATAAACGATATTATTAAAGGAGATTGATTAACATTGTGGTGAATAGCATTTCTCTTCATAGAGCTCAATGATAAAAGCCATGTGTGTGGTTACAAATTGATTGCCATTGAATATTTGATGATACTATGGCCATATTTTTACTTCTGATCCTTGTTTTATTTTATTAAAAATTTGTATTCTCTTTTTTTCTTGTATTTTTTAGTGATATGAAATCCCTATTTTTGTTCATATGGTAATTGATATTGATTATTTTTTATTCGAAGCATTCAAAGGGAAACTCTAGTAGGCATCCAACTCTTAAGCTCTCTTGATGGTTTGTTTTCTATAGTACTCTCATATACAACCCCTTCTTTATTCTTTAATAAATCATCTATGTCCTTTTTTTATCTATCACCGAAAGATAAAATGTAATTTTAAAGTAGATTGCTATTATTCTCATACTATATATAGGTATGATGTTTGATCTTTATCTTCTCTTGAATGAATATGAAATATAGTTTACTCTACAATGGGAGTTTTAGCAAACTCACTTTACTTTAATGTGTTATCATCATACATGAATCTCTCCCACCTTCAGGTTGATGCATATTTTAAACTTTTATTATTTTTATTAGTTACAATTATTTTAATAATTATCAAGAAAACATTTTCAATATCATGTTGACTGTCTTTCATTTTTGATTATATTTAATTTATTTAAAGTTGTTCAATCATTGATGTTGTAATTTAAATTATCCGGCTATAAATCAATAAAAAAATTAGAAATTCATGTATTAAATTGTTTTGCATGTATAGGCACTCAACATTTTTTTAGGCACCTATTGTATCAATTTTTTTTTTAGATTTTTTGAATTTTTTATAAATTTATCACATTTATATCGATCAATATTATTATCATATCATGTTTCATTTTTAGTCTTTCATAAAAAAATAGAAGTTCAAGAGGTACTTAGCAACATGTACTAGCTTGTGAAATTGAGTCTCTTACCTCGCATGTATTATTTTGATTATGTCATTGTGTTTCTGTATCATTTGATTAAAACCCTTAACAATAATCTTTCAAGCTCTCTTAAAGATTTTGCATTATTGGTGACAATTTGGGTGATGGCTTGGCTAGCGCAGGCAGTCAAATTTTATGTTTTGTTGGACCTGTCCAATCTCAACTAATGATTTGCATGGGCCATGATTTTGATTGCATAAATATTAGTAAATGCTTGGCCTTAAATGGGCATTTACTAGACTGGGTTCAAACCTAACCCAAATAATTTATTTGTTTTTTTTAAAATGGCTCAGCCAAAGCACAAGTAGTGTGGTGTCATGCTTTGGGTCGAGGGTTTCTCGACCATTTGGGTTTCAAATTTTTTTACTTGGCATGGTTTTCTTGGGATGATTTGGCCTAGTCATTTTTGATGAGTTTTAGGACATATTACTATTTCTACTTCTCATAACTATTTTATCTATTTTTTTATGTTATAAAAAAAGTGAAGAATAGGAAATAAAAATCTAATTCCTCCATTCCAAGCAGGTTTTCAGGAGTAAACACTATAAGAATGGCGATACCATACCCCCCTGCATGCAGCTACCTCACCTCTAATAGGAAGGATCTCGGGCATGAATTAAGCTATTTTAAATGGAGTATATGGGGATAATATCTATCATATTTTTTTTGTGTTGTTTTGTCCAAGGACTACTGTCTAATGAGAAAAGATAGATATCTTTTTGAAGTTATTATTGTTCTCATGTAAAATCATATCTTTATAGATTGAAGTAAATCTTTTAGCCTAATAAGTTATCTCATGTTTAATATCAATAAAGGACTGTTGATATACGATCAATTAATGTAATGATTATCTTTTTATTTTATATTTATAAAAATTTAAAATATTATTTAATATTAAAGCATCAATATTTAAAAACATCTAAACTATTTTATATCAATTTTTATATAGCTTGGTTGATTATTTGTATAGATTTGAATGACATTCTCATTTTCAATTTGTTCTGCCTATCTATTAGGAATTTCAAAAATTTCTTTTTTTATTTATTATTAAAGATATTAATGGATTATATAAATATTATTTTATTAGAAAAAATATTTAATAAAACTATCATAGATCTCTTATTGCTCATTCCATTTGATATAATAAAGTATTTTAGTTTTTTCTATTTCATTAAATAAATTTGTATTAGATATCTATAATTATTCAATCTTTTTTTTAGTTTTTTTGTTATTTTTTATTCTAATTCATCTCATATTATTATTTGGTTTTTCATATATGGTCTTTTGGATACTAGAGTTAAAGCATGTAAGACTTGTCTTAGCAGTATGAGCTGAGCGATTGACAAACATATTATGAGGAAGTATATCCGACATCCCTAGGGATCAAACTTGTGTTCTCAGGACTGAGTGTTTTTTTCCATTTGCCAATCGGACTACTATGTTGGTGATATTTTTTTTTTGTATGTTTGCTAATTTATTTACATGAAGATTAAATTTTTTATGGTCATTTAATGCTGTCCATTTATCTTAGTTATATGCTGAAAGCTAATGGGTGCCATTGCATTTATTTGAATTATAAATCCCATTATTTAATTTATTAATCACAATAGATAGTCTTATTGTTGTTTTTATGGGCATTTTCTAATATTATTTTAATCTAGTGATGAAAAATAAAAATGTAATTCATTGGACCTTTTATTCATTTCTCGTTGTAGATGACATCATGTTAATATTCATTCCTTAGTTTCTAGCTTAACAAGATTTTTTGGCATACATACACACATATATATATATATATATATATATATATATATATTCTTTATATGTATCCTAGTTTTTTTTTTATCATACAATTATCTTTTTTTGTGTAGTATATTTTAATTCTTCTCTAAATGTTGTTGGTATGTAGGTATTTTTTATTTATTATATTTTTATAAGCATACATAAAATAGAATTGACATCATTTCCATTAGGTAATCATGCATTTTTACAATTAACATCTGACATTTCTTTTTTTTTTGATCACATATCTCACTTTACTTATTCCATAATTTACATGTGAAAAAAATAGAATTAAAAAGTCTAAATTTCAATTTTAATTTCATTATTACAGGAAAAAATTGAAAGATAACTATAAATCCATTTTTTTTTTCTGTTGAAATATCTTTTGATTCATTACATTTTTTTTTTGAAAAATTTATGTTGGAATAAATTTTAATATTAAATTATCATAAAATATAAAGTCTTTTAATTATTTTATAATATTTTTTTTATCATATAGTATTTTGATAGTATTTCTTATTATATCTAATTAAATATAATTAGGTAAACTATTTATTTTCATAATTACATCATTCTTTTGAATGATATATTTAAGTTTTTGACATCAGTAATCTTAAAGAAAATAAAATATGTTGGTTATATTTTATGAGGCTTAGATATATAATGATTTTTTTGGTTTAGTATTTTATGATAATTCTATTTCTTTAATTCTTGCAAGTCAACTGAATTACTTATAATCTATTAGATGAAGTGTCTTGATAGGTGATTTAAATTTTGTAAGTCAACTAAATTAGATAAATGCTTTTACAAGGAAGTATCTTGAAATATGATGTAATGAGAATGGATATTATTGAGCAAACATTGTCACCAACAATTGGATCTTAAAGTAATGCTCCAATTTCATAGATTCAACATTCTTAAAATAAGATTCCTATTTAATGAAATCACATTAGTATACAAATTTGTCTATTTTAAAGAGAATAATATTTGTAGCATTTTTGTGTATTGCAATACTTGAAGAATGCATTTAATGACTTAAGTTGCTATTTGTTATCGTTACAAGAAAAATACTATGAATGAACAAATGCATATGAATATTTATGGAGGTAAATGGTATAATTTTTTTGTTGGATGTGTTATCGCTCACTTAGAGTTAGCATGATGGCAGAGGACAAAATGGAGGGAGAGAGGAGAATGATGAGAATTGCAACATAAAAGAAAATCTCTTTGAATAAAAGAAAAGCTTAATCATTGAATACAAGATAAAATAATATATATATATATATATATATTTTCTAGGGCAGCCCACACGGCGTGTATTCTCAAAATAATATAAAAACAATTAAAATAAAAAAAAAATTAATTACAAACTAAATATCTTTCTTCAATGATTTATGTTGTTTAATAGCTGGTAGGTACGTACGCTTTAATGATAAAATTTTCTTGGATTTTATTTCAAATAAAGTATCAATCAATTTTAATATATTGTCTGTTTCTTGAATACTGAGTTTACTGCTATATGTTGGGCTGTCTAACTATCATAGTTAAATAGCAAGTATTTGAATTGGCAGATAAAGCTCTTTCAAGAGGTGATTCGTCCATTGCAATTCACTAGTTGATGTTATAATTTTATATTTTATAATATAATTAATTTTGAGATAATTATTTATCTTTTATTTTTTTTTTGAGATAAAATAACAAGTAAACAAATTTTATAACTTATGATTGATCTCTCTATATCTGTACAAACTCAATTAGAATCTGAATACATTTCTATTCAACTATGCATATCGCATGAACTTTAAATGTAATTTAACATCTTGGAGATTTTTGAATATACTTGAGAATCTTAAATGTTATATTCATATGAATCTATCTAAGAGAGTAAAAAATAACTAATTATGTTGGTAGGTATTATATGAACTCATATTTCTTAAGATCAAATATAAAAAGTGTTGAAAAAATTTAATAAAAAAAATCCTGAGAGATTGTTTTTAGTCATGAACTATTTGCAACAATATGCACACCATACTCATGCTACCAGAAACACTAAATCTTAGTAGGTGCTATATGAACACTTCTTCTAGATTATCATAAAAAAATAAATATCTTATATATAGTTGATACCAATATATCACGAGTTGATTGATCTTTACCTTGGGTATCATCTCATTAATGTTGGGATGAGATTTCTTGTACAGTTAAATAAAATTGCACTCAATTCTATAAATATAACATGTCATTATCTTTAGTGACTAATTGCATTGGAAAGAGTTCGAGATTTTGTAATTATTGAGTGGAATAAGAAATTAGAATACTAAAATAATGAGATAAATGATAATGCATCGAACATGTCATTGGTTTATTTTATAATGTAATTGGAAGGTTTAATTCATTTTTCTAAGGTAAATTAGCTGATACATTAGTTTGACTCATCTAGGGCGGATTGTGGATGTATCTGTATGGGAGGATGCTAATGATAGGCTCCTCCCATAAGCACATGGTCATAAGAGAGATTATTATTCTTAAAATTAGTTGTACTAATTATATTAGGATTAAACATATGAGCAAGGTTAGTCATTACTCTTCAAAGGAGAGTAATAATTGAACATGGAAATGGATTCACTACTCTACTGTTTGAAGGTAAACTCTCTTGAATCAAGTCCTTAATTTTTTTTCCTCAAAGAATTACATTTTTGCTTATTATAATGTTTTTATTATTTTTAGTAAATAATATTTATACCTCTTCTTAGTACTATAGTATTTAGTGAAAGTATACTTATGGGATGTGCAATCATTTTTTTCTACTTGGAGATATATATATGAAATATATGAGCTAAAATGAAATAGTTTTTTCTTCAAAATTCGTGGGTGGAAAATGAAATAGTTTGTCTTCAATGTATATGAGCTAAAATGAGATATAGATAGAGAGAATGAAAGTTTGTTATTTGATTGATCAAGATGTTATTAACTTACACTTTCTCTTCAAAGACGTTTAGACATACTCTGATGAATTAGGAATCTTTTAGTTGTCTCTTCTAGATGTTGGTTTTTTCTTTTTGTTGTCATATGCGTTGAATGAGTATCAATATATGATATCTGATAAATTAACTTGTGCTCTATAAAAAACAAGAAAATTAATGATAAATATATTCTATTATAATATAACTTTTTAATATTTTCTTATTATATCAAAATTAAGTTTTTATTTTTTTTAAGAAAATTTTGTAAAAAAGAAACAAAAATTAGTTTTTATTTAAATACTAATAATCATGTAATATGAATGAAGACGAAGAAGGAGAGAGAGAGAGAGAAAACCTTAGATTTCTTTCGCTTAACTTTCGCTTGTAGCGCTTTCCCCTTTTTATATATTCCACACTCTCCCTCAAGCTGGAGCATATACGTCATATGCACCAAGCTTGTTACAAATGTATTTAATCATAGGATGACTGAGAGATTTAGTGAAGATATCTGCTAGTTGATCTTCTGAATTAACAAAACTTGTAGCAATACATCCTGATGCGATCTTCTCTCTAATGAAGTGACAATCAACTTCAATATGCTTGGTCCTTTCATGAAAGACTGGATTGGATGCAATATGTAATGCGGCCTGGTTATCACAGATGAGTTTCATCTCTCCATCCTTTCCAAATCTCAACTCTCGAAGAAGATATTTCAACCATATGAGTTCACATGTTGCCAAAGCCATAGCTCGATACTCGGCTTCAGCGCTAGATTTTGCTACTACATCTTGTCTCTTACTCTTCCAAGATATTATATTACCTCCAATAAAAACACAGTACCCTGAAGTGGAACGTCTATCTGTGGGTGAGCCAGCCCAATCTGCATATGTGTAACCAAGAACCTGAGTATGACCTCTGTTCTCGTACAACACACCTTGGTCTGGTGTACTTTTGATATATCGAAGAATGCGGATTACGGCATCCCAATCGCTATCATATGGTGACTGTAGGAATTGACTAACAACACTCACAGGAAAAGAAATGTCTGGACGAGTATTGGTGAGATAGTTCAATTTACCTACGAGTCGTCGATATCTTCCTGGGTCTCCTAAAGGCTCTACCTGTCCTGATACAAGTTTGACATTTGGATCCATAGGTGTGTCTACCGGTTTACAATCTAACATACCGGTGTCTTCCAGGAAGTCTAAAGCATACTTCCTTTGGGAAAGGACCACACCGGAACTGGATTGAGCTATCTCAATTCCAAGAAATACTTGAGTTTTCCCAAATCTTTGGTCTGAAAGTGGGCAAAAAGATGTTGCTTTAGTTTCTGAATACCATCCTGATCACTGCCTGTAATGACAATGCCATCCACATAAACAACTAGATAAATACACTGCCCAAAGGAGTTATGATGATAAAAACTGAATGGTCTGCTGTATTGCGAAGCATGCCAAACTCTTGAACAACAGAATTAAAACGACCAAACCATGCTCGAGGAGATTATTTCAAGCCATATAGAGAATGACATAACTTGCATACTAAACTAGACTCCCCATGAGCAACAAAACCAGGAGGTTGCTCCATATAAACTTCCTCGGCAAGATCACCATGAAGGAAGACATTTTTAATATCCAACTGATTTAGAGGCCAAAAACACATAGCAGCCATGGAGAGAAGCAGACGAACAGAAGCAATCTTGGCAATAGGGGAGAATATGTCAGCATAATCAGAACCATAAATCTGAGTATAGCCTTTAGTAACTAAGCGGGCCTTAAGGCGATCAACCTGACCATCAGGACCAACCTTAATTGCATAGACCCAACGACAACCAACTGTAGATTTACCAGAGGGTAAAAAAACAAGATCCCAAGTGCCATTAGAGTGTAGAGCAGCCATTTCATTCACCATTGCTTGTCGCCAGCCTGGATGGGAAAGAGCTTCATGGGTGCTCTTTGGAAGAGAAACAGAGGATATAGAAGAGACAAAAGCAGAATAGGGTGAAGATAATTAATGATAACTCAAAAAATTGTAAATAGGATGATGATTATGAGTAGAGCGATTATCTTTCTGAGTAACAATGGGTAAGTCATCAGGAGAGGGTGGAGCCGGGGCAGGAGAATCCGAAGGGATAGGAAGTGAGTCAGCAGGTGCCTCAGCAAACGACAGAGGAGCATCGACACGAGGCCGACGATGATAAACCTGAAGTGGTCAAGGAGGCACAACATCAGGTGAAGAGACAATGGGAATGGGTAAGACTGCCGAAACAGGAAGAGACTCAGAAGTGGTGGAAAAGAATGGTGAGTCCTCAAAGAAAGTAACATCAGCGGAGATAAAGTAGCGATGAGTCTCAAGAGAATAACAACGATAACTCTTCTGAAGTCTGGAATATCCCAAGAAGAGACACCTCATGGCTTTGGCTGAAAGCTTGTCCTGTCCAAGAGTGAGAATATGAACAAAGCAAGTACAACCAAAACACGAGGAGGAAGGAAATAAAGTGGTTGGTCAAGGAAGAGAAGGGAATGAGGAATCTGATCATGTAAAACAGAGGAGAGCATACGATTAATCAAATAACAAGCGGTAAGAACAGCGTCCCTCCAAAAACGAAGAGGAACATTACTATGGAGGAGGATAGTACGAGCTGTCTCAACAAGATGTCAATTCTTGCGCTCAGCTACCCCATTTTGTTGAGGAGTATGAGCACAAGAAGACTGATGAAGAATCCCATGATGAGACATAAATGAAGTAAAGGGGGATGAAAAATATTCCCTGGCATTATCACCGCGTAACACACGAATACTGAAATACTAAAAAATATTGAATTGGGTCTGGATTTCAGCATAAAATTTCTGAAAAATAGAAAATAACTCAGCTCAATTTTTCATTAAAAATAACCAAGTACATCGAGAATAATCATCAATAAAAGTGACAAAATACTGAAATCCTAAAGTAGACGCAGTCCGACAAGGATCCCAAACATCAGTGTGGACAAGCTCAAAAGGAGACTTTGCCCGATTATCCAAACGCTTTGGGAACGAGACACGAGTATGTTTCCCAAGCTGACATGACTCACACGAAAGCGACGACAAAGTGGAAAAACGAGGGACCATCTTCTGGAACTTGGAGAGACTAGGGTGGTCCAAACGACTGTGAATGAGGAGAGAAGCATCAGTGGAAATGCAAACTGCAGGAGATGAATCCGAGGTGAGGTGATAGAGGTCCTGAGACTCACGTCCTATGCCAATCGTCTTTCCCGTACTCCGGTCCTGCAAGGTCACAAATTTATCAGAAAAGATAATAGAGCAATTAAGAGTACGAGTAATTTTGCTGATAGAAATAAGATTAAAAGGACATTTAGGAGTATAAAGGACAGAAGTGAGAGGTAGAGAAGGTAGAGGAAGGGCCAAACCAATACCTTTAGCCACAGTTTGAGAATCATTAGTTATGGTAACAGTAGGTAAAGTAGAGGTAGTAGAAATAGAGGAGAAAAGATCATTATTATCAGATATGTGATCAGAAGCTCCAGAATCTATAATCTAGGGTCCAAGAGAAGATGTGTGGGTAAGGCAGGCAGAGGTATTACTAGGCTGGGCAATAGAGTCAACAGAAGCCTGATATGCCTGAGATGCGGAGGAGCTCGGAGGCAGCTGAGAATCAGAGGACTGGACTATATGGGCAGTGCGAGGAGGCCGTCCATGTAACTGATAGCAACGATCACGAGTGTGACCAAGTTTATTGCAATAAGTGCAATGAGGACGTTGGCCCCTACTTCGGTTACCTCTGTGGCCTTCTTGAGTGGTAGTGTGAGAAACTAACACAGAAGAATCTGAAGTGCTATCAGATGGCAAAGTCTGAGTGGACGAGATACGAAGGAGGCGAGCAAACACATCATCCAAGGAAGGAACTGATGAACTGCCAAGAATCTGATCACGGACAGGCTCAAGATCCGGACGGAGGCCAATAAGAGTAAGGACCATGAAGAATTTATTAAGCTGTGTTTGTTGAGCCCCAACATATGAAGTAAGAGGCATCACAGTCAAGAACTCTTCTTTAAGAGAAGCAATCTGGCCAATATAAGTAGATAGATCCAAGTCCTGTTGACTGAGATGGACAATAGCAGAAGCCACCTTATAAAGATGCTGGATATCATTCGTGTATAATCTTTTAGCTTGAGTCCAAAATTTAAAACAAGTTTTGTAGGCCCGAAGATGAAGAAGAATCTTAGGATCAACTGATTGCCATAATATACTACATAACTGGGCATCTATCGTCCTCCACTGTACGCGGTCAACCTCAGGGATATATGTCTCCTGTGTAACTAGGTGATCCTCATATCTTTGACCCATAAACCATAGTTTAACAGAAGCTGACTAGGAAAGATAATTGTCACTGCCAACTAATTTCTCCGAAGTAATCATAGGAGATTCAGATATAATAGAGGAAAAAATGAAAGTTTTAGCAGTCATATCTACTTCAGATTGAAAAGAGCCTTAGTACAGCTCCAGATTGTGGCGTGGCAGCACCCGAAAGGTTGAAGAGGCAAGGAACATGGGTTCTGAACAGGGTTTATGAAACCCTAGATTTTGCCCGGGAAACCCTAGATCACTGAATGGCGAGGAAGAGGAAGCTGCAGACAGCTGGGCCTGCGGGAACCCAGCAATACATTCCTCAATACGAAGAAAACCAAGCGACTATCCAAGAACAGTATGAAAATTCAGATCAAATTGACGGCGATGATGAACTGGAGGAGGAGGAAACCAGCCGCAATTTACAGATGAATAAAGGTGGAGACCAATTGTGCTGTTGCAGTTAGTATTATGTGGTGGATGGTCAACTTCTCGAAGGTGTTCACTTTAATGGCGGCAAACAAAGCCACACAGAAAACTAAGCAGCGTCCGCAAGCCTTGATGACGAAGGGTTGCTCAGCTCATTCGGATTTCGGAACCACCACCCAATTGCAAGGAGGAGGTGGTATGCCAAGCTTTTGAAGATGACCCGTATGTGCACGAAGAGGATTTTGAAGGCGAAGATTTCGAACAAATATTATTCATTCGAAACCTCCCTCCGATACCATGAAGACGAAGAAGGAGAGAGAGAGAGAGAACCTTAGATTTCTTTCGCTTAACTTTCGCTTGTAGCGCTTTCTCCTTTTTATATATTCCACAATGAATATAATAATTAATAAAAATAATATAATATCTTAAATCATCATACATAATTATTCTACATGCTCCCCAAACATGTGAGTGAATTAAATGGAATGAGCTTCTTTTAATATTCACCGACGTGTTAAATATGAAGTTCTATTGTATTTCCTAATTGACATGTTCCACAATTAAAATATGTTTTTCTTATAATGCCAGGCTCTAGAATATATAGTTTCTTTATTGAAGGATATATTAGTAGGGATTGAATCACTAGAATTATAATACTAGACAAATATTTAAAGATACTCAGGTGAGTCGAAAAGAATAAGTACAATTTATCTTATTCAATTTTTAAAGAATTAACTTGTTTGAACTAATAATTATACATAAAAATATCAGGAAAAGAGAGAATATCCTCAAGATTTTATTGTTTTATAAATTAATCGACAACAAACAAATTATGATGAAATTATGGTACATATAAAATTTATGTTAAACAAATAATCAATATTAATATTTTAATGTCCATTGATTTCCATACAACAGTACCATTAGACATGCCAATATCACTGGCTCAAGACTAAAAAAGTAAAAATAATGTTATTTGTAATATGGTTGATATCCCTTGAGCCCTCTATACAATTGTCTAGATTATGGTGGAAAGTAGAAAATATAGTGGATGTAGATGTAACTGATGTAGTGGCATTAAAAGGACACAATCTAGAGTGTTCTTACAAAAAGAACAAGTTACTATTTTTTTTTTCTTGGTGTACTTCAACCAAGTCTCCAATCTCCCTTATCATTATCGTGTTAATAAGATGTCATATAATTGTGATTAATCATGCTTATTCTATTTGATCTAGTTATAGTTGTTGTCACTTGAGTTTTGGGTCACTATTTGATAAATTGTAGGAGAGACATTATTTATTCTCTCCAAGATTATATGCCCACAAACTAATATATCTTTTCCTAGTAAATATATATAAATAATGTTACTCACATGCTCACCAAATCTTTTTAATGTTGTTTAGGTTGTTGATATAAGTACCACACCAACAATACTTTTTCATATTTGTGTTTAAGTTACATTGTGAGTTGCCTCATCTTGTTCATTTTATCTGCACATCCACAATTGAAAAAAAAACATCATATAAATGAAAAGTCCTTAAAGAATACATCAAAGGAGTCATGTTCTGAACTTTCTTGCAAGTGCAACAAGTATCAAACATAGTTAGCACTCTGCAATCAATCTTAGTAATTGTATATCGATTTGTTTCTACTTAGTAGTCTCAATCTTAGTTTGAAGTGAATTTTTCAATAGTGATCTACATATCCCTATGTCAAATAATTTTTTCATTGATATATCTTAAAAGAGAAATAATAATAAAGTTTCTCATCACTCTCACAAATCTTCATACCCCTTTGTCACAAATATGTATTGATATCGATTGTATTAATTTTTGTAGTATTAAATTGATTTCAGTCATCTTTTTAACTTATTATAATACTAACTTCTATACAAAAGAGAAACAATGAAAATATAAAATCACTCAAACGAAAATCTGGTTTCCCTACAATAGGTGAAGTCTTTCTTTTTTTTTTTAATTTTTTTACAAAAATATGCAAAACAAAAGTTCAAGGTTGATAATATAATTATTTTATATTTGAGTTGTTGTCTCAGTTGTTATTGGTCTCGCCAACGTCAATGAAAACGAAACCTTAAATTCTATAATCTAACATCGGCAATATTTATGTATTTTCACTGCTGTGTTGGTAGATACATTGGCCTCCATAAGTTTTAATGTCCTCTTGAAACATCATATATTTTTTTCTAAAAATATATATATATATTTGACATTTTCAAAATCAAAGACTGCCCAAAATACACTTTCTACATGGTTTTTTTTAGTTAAGTGTGGTGGTGCTATTGCATTTATTAATTCATTCAATGATTAATATTGTTGGTGATTCTAGAGGGTGTGCCATCATCCGTGCACCTGATTGTCGATGTATATTCATCTAAAATCACTCTCTTATACCATTTTATCATTCACCTAGAGTTTTTGTTTCGGCAGAGGAAATAAGTAGTGAGAGAGAAGAGATTAAGAAAGTGATAGAAAAAAAATTACTTTGAAAAAAAAAAGTCAATCTTTGAGCATAAGATAAAATCATATATATATATATATATATAAATAAATAAATAAATATAAATATATATATATATATGGTTTGAATCAATCCACAAGTTGGGTTCTCTCAAAAATTTAAAAAAAATATAAAATGACTTAAAAAAATAAACCAAAAACTAAACATGATGGAATAATTAAATGGTATGTATCCTAACTCCTAAGAGGAAAATAAAATCATTTAGTTAATCAATTATATAGTCATTAAAATTATTTTTTCTTTGAAATATTTTAAGAATATTTTGCTATAAATATTTATTATTTATTCAAATATTTATTCTTTTTTCTATAATTTTATTTTGATATGATATACTAATGCGTAATGTATGATGAAATATTACATAGTTTTTACCAAAAGAAATGTTCTCTTTTGTTGAAATAATATATGATGAATATTAAGTTATTCAAATATCATATTTAAATTGTGTTTCAAATTATTTTATAAAAATAAAAAAATATTTGATGTTTCTTTCAATGAAGTTTTTGAAGAAAATGGGCATCTTATAAGGATAACACATATGTCCATACACTAAATGGAATGAAAGTGTACTAATATTTTCTTGACATCTATGTTATAAAGTTTTGATATGTTTTTGAAGGAGAATCAACTAGATTCAGGTGAGATGTTGACCCATCATTCCAAATTATATGACACAAGCATACATTTATCAATACTTATAGTTAATCACTATTAATAACTATATGCTTATGTGTCATATGATGTGGAATTATGGGTCAACATCTCATCTGAAACTAGTTGATGCTTCTTCAAAAAGACGCCGCTTAGGTGTGCAAGGCATGCAAATATGACTAATTTTTTAAATATGACCAAAATAGTGTCAATTTGGTCACTCAATGCAATATTCAAAATGACATTTTTCTGGCAAGGTGCTCCTTCATAGAGGCGAGCTTAAATATGCAATGCTTTCAAATCTAACAAGGTGCTCCTTAGTCATCATTTACTTTTTTTGAAAGTGACCAAAATTGTGCCATTTTGGTCATCCGTTGCAATATTAAAAATGACATCTTTTTGGTCACGTATTGTGGTTTGCAAAATGATGTCATTTTGGATACTGTGCAAAGTTTTATTGTTCTCAATTTAGTTATGCTTAGTTATCAGAAAAGTTTTATTCAAAGTTTGTAAGTTAAGCAAAAAATGTTAAAAGAAAATATATGGGTACAATTTAGTTATTTAACAGTGTAACTCAAAAATAAAATATTACAATGAAAAATTAGAATATAAAAATCTATGACACATTAAATGAACTAATATAACTTTGATGTACTCATTGACCCTATTAGTAACATCATTGGTTTCTATAAAAATAATAAAGAGTGTCAATAATAGAAGAAAGAACAAATATCTTTGTATAATATTATAATTAGCACATAAGTAATGCACTCACAAATTTAGTGTGAGTGCCATGATATAGAAAATAAAGTGTGAATATCTATATAATATTATAATTAGCACAAAGGTCATGCTCTCACAAAATTAGTGTTAGAGCCATGATTTAGAAAATTATTGTAGTTGTAGTTCTAGAAGCATATATATTATCAAGAGAAAGAATAATAATATACTTTCTTAAGATTGAAATTGAATCGATGTGTGAATTTATTGATTGATCACTTGTGAGTAGGCAAATTGTTGGTGCTTGGTGGCATTACCTCTGTGACTTGATGAAAGATTTATCATTACTTAGGGTGTAATTTCTAATAGCTATCCTTTGCGACAAGAAACATTGAGCCTCATGCATGTGTGTACTTTTGTCATTTTCTTAGGAGCTAGAGTATTTGATGGTTATGCCACTATGATTAGTGAATGTGGTATTATTATTGCTAGTATTGATTGTCAGTCCATATATAACTATCTAGTGCACATTTGCTCGAGTAGAAAATCATCAAAAATTAAGACTCTATACTCTCAAAATCAAAAATATTCATCTCCAAATAATGATTAGTCTTGTTTTTGTCTTGTAATCTCTAACCCATAAGTTGAGCAATGCTTCTGTTTATATGTAAATGGAAGAATAATGTGATGCTACAAATTTCAATATTTTTTACTATTTCAACAAGAAGCAGACACTATTAAAGTACTCTTGTTAATGGATTGCCATAAATTAATTGAAAGTAAGAGTTAATAATCATCTACTCATCTAGTGTATGATACTTTTGTGAATATGATAAATGGTGGTCAAGTCTTTCCACTCTAATAAACCAAAATTTTGATGTAGATAATATATGGTATGTAAAATGTCTCGTGGGTTAAAGTGTGAACCTTTTGTAAAAGAATTGAAACCTAAAGGGCATACCTTGTGGGTTAATGTGCCTCTGAGGTGTAGGAGGCATGCACCTCGACATCTTTTCCAGGGGAAAGTGACTTTGGGTTTCATGTGAATAGATTTAAATAAAAAGGTCAGATCTACACTCTATCCTTGCTCCCCATTGAAATCTTAAAACCTTAAAACTATTTAATTGAAACCATAAAACCCAAAATACTTATTGCCTCCCCATGCATTGATTGAACCTGCCTATTGCCTCATTCTCTACCAATTCTTTGCCTTGTGTCTATTGTGCACTCTATTTACAACTCTCCGCCCTCTTCTATAATTTTCCCATGCCTTTTGCTCATTGCTACACTATCTTTGTTTATTGTCCACAACTTGCTTCTTTTTTAAAGAAATTTATGAGGTCAGATCTCATTTAATAAAACATGATTACGATGAAATTTACTATTCTTGAACAAAATGTCTATTTTTATGCTATTGATTTTTTTTTTGGAGAATATATGTGATGTATATTATGTTAGAAATATATTATGTTAAAAATATATTATGTTAGAAATATATTATGTGGATAGATTAAAATATCATTTAGCTAGAATTCATTATAATATGACATAGTGTAAAAAGCTAATGAAGGAGTTTGATTAAAATGTAAAAAAGTATTAAACAATTGTGTTGTAGTCGTATTCAATGTACAAGACTTCCGCTTAACATAATATCTAGAAATAATTATTATCTCAACAATTCTACTTTTAAAAAATAGTGAGACTTTGTCTAATGAATTTTGAATCCGAGTCTTATCGTCATTTGAAGAAGACACTTGTTATCTCACTCAACTTGACATTCAAGACATGCATGTAATATACAGATTTTAATATCTTTTAATATCATTTTAATTATTTTAATATCGTTTTACTCAAATATTTTTGATTTTAAACTTCTTGTGAGATTTGATATGTTAGTATTTATGTAATTGCACCCTAGCATTAAACAATTATAGTGATTAAAATTAAAAAAAATACTCCAAGAAGATGGACATATATAAGTGCAAGTGAGAAACCTATATCTAGGAGATTCATGAATAAAATTATTGATTTCCAAACTAGATATGCAACTCTAAATTTTAAGTGTAAACAAGAAGAATTGATAATGCTAGTGTGCAAACATATATTTTATGTACTCATATAGTCTTTCATCGAATATGGTGAATGATATATATTGAATTTCTATTATTGATGTTATTGTAAATTTTGTGATTGAGGTTAAGTTTTTTGTGCATTAATCAAATATATGAATCCTCAATGAAGAGATGAATATTCAATTATGTTAGATAATTGTATAAAAATAATATCTATTTGATGAATAGCCTTGCAAACATATTTTTTTGAAATCAAGTAAAATATATAATTTACTAAAAAAATGAAGATTTGATATTAAAATTGTTTGACGAGATTATTAAACAAGCTGAATAAGAGAATGTTGTATATCATAATTGATAATGTTTCTAATTATGTTAATATTGATATGAAACTTGTGAAAAATAAAGGATTATGGTGAATTCATTATATTGCTTATTATATTGTTCTGACATAAAAATATTTCTATTATTGATAAATTGGATGATAGTGATGATAACATAAAATATGTAATTCTTTATAAAAGTTTAGAATTATTATTATGTTTGATTTTATTTTATTTTTGGTTATGTGATGATTTTTTATGAAAATATGCAATTAATTTTGTTTTACTATTCTCATGAATTAATTTCATATATATATTTTTTAGATTTATTATTTAATATTTGTATGCATATATTTACATGTTGATAATATTTATTGTATCCCCTTAATATTCCAATTCCAATACTTTGATATCCCAATGCCTTGTCTTAAACTTTGTGAAAATATGATTCTATAGTTTGTGCCTTGTCCCATGTATTTATTATTGCCTAGCTTCACTCCCTTGTCTTCAAAAGTTTTGTGCATGTGATTGGATGTTCAACTTGAATTGAGGTTTGGCTTAGTTCTCAAGTTCAACTTTATTCAATTTAGGCATACTATTCACCCAAAAATACAAAAGACAAAATATTCATTATCTACCATGCAATCCAAATTCCAAAAAAAAAAAAATTTCATTAACTTTATTTGTCATTATCCAACTTTTACTATCACTTTGATCTATGTTATCATATGCAAGTAACCATTTGCACACAAGATTACTATGCATTCTAGGGATCCACGAGGGTCAGGTGAATGAATGTGGTAAATTGATCTTGAAATTGGAATCAAAGAGAGTGCATCACAAAGTTGGAATTTGTTCTTGGAAGCCCAAGCAGTGTCATCACTTTCTCATTTAGCTCAGCCTTAACTCAATTATCTAAGCTTGGTTATATGAATTATATCTTTTTAATCAACATTATTAGAAATTATGTTCTTTGATTTTTTAGTTAAATTTTTATTTATAATTTATATTTTATTTTTTTATTCATTTATCTAAATAGTTTCACTCTTATATTTCTTAAATTGTATACTAGGATATCTGTGATGGATCTTATTATATCATGTCAAATGAGTCTATATTTTTATCTTATCTTATTTTCTTTAACTTGTTAGAGCTATTTTAATTTTTTTCTAATATCTTATTATCTGATTTTTTTTCATTTCTAATTTTATTACACATCTATATTAATATTTGATATATCTACTTTCATTTCTAATTTTTTATCTTTGTTATTTTCATCCTTCGAGTTGTTTTTTTGTTGTAAAACATTCACTTTCATACAATATATATAGTTTTATAATTATTTTATAAATCTTTTTTTTAATCTATTTTATATTTATCTATCACAAAAGTTCCCTGATATAACTATCCATTTGATATATCCATTAATCCTTTAAGATATATCATCTTCAATTTTCTTGTTTTTACTTAATATAGAGTTTAAATATATGAAATAATTGATATTCTTTATTTTTTTTGTTTAGATTACTAAATTATTATCATTTTTAATGTGATTAAAATAATATTTTAAGTAGTTGTCTTGTTACTACTAATCCTTACACTTTTTAATATTATGTACAATACAACTCTTTTAAATATAATTATTATTTATGTGATTTTGATATTAATAATTATCATTCTTAATATGTTTTTTACCTAATTATTTTTTAGTCATTATTAATTAATAATATATTATTTACAAATAATATATATCAAATAATGCATTCTTAGATATTGTTTATCAAATTATTCATAATTATTATAAAAAGATAATGGTTGAGACTTGAGTGATAATTTTTGATGTAGTACCATTGTTATATTATCACCAACCATTAATATATTATCTTCAAATGATATATATTAAATAATACCTCTTTGGAGGTTTGTTTTCAAGTTTTTCATAATAAATACAAAAAGATAAAGGTGATCATTGTATAGTTCCGTAGTTATTAGAAATTCATGAGTAATACTTTCAACCAATCTAACTCTGGATATTATTCCATCATATCATATATGTTATTGACTAGTTCAATATACAATTTTGTTATTTTTTTATTACATAATATTCTTCAAATTAAATCTATTGTTATTCTATTAAAATATTTTTTCAATTTGATAAATATTGTGCATAAGTATTTTTTTTATTTTTTTATTTTTTTATTGTTTTTTATTTTTTTTTGTTTTTTTTAGTATTTTTTATTAATTATTTGATTAATTAGATTATTTTCATTGTAGAATATAAAAATATATTTACTGAATATTAAATTATACGTCATAAAGTTATTTATAAGCAAATTTGTAACTCAAATAGTAAAAAAAAATTAACTTGTAAATGGTGTAAATTAAATAAACATATCAACAACTGAAATATACAAAAAATATAATGGAATAATAATCAAGCAAAGCTGATGATATCAACAAAAACTATGAGTGAGGATCTCTAATTGTTCTATATAGTTTGACTCTCCTAGGCCATCATTTTGATTAAAAAGTTAAGAGATGTGATTTCTAAATTTTAAAAGTGAGAGAAGACAGCTTTTTTTTTTTGTAATTTCTACTCTAATTCTTCATTTAGAATGAAATTAGTCATGTCATTTTTTTTACTTATAAAAGTTGAAGTTTTTTTTTTTATAGAGTGTGCTTGACTTGAAACATATCCATTTTTCAAGTTGTCTTGATGCAAATACATTTGTGTGAACAGATTTTGCTGTTGTAGTTTGAGCGGAATCCGAGTGAAATGATGCTTTCCGAAGAGGTTCTAAATGCAATATCATGTCTTTCATTTCTTTTTCATTTTTTATTTTTCATTTTTCATTTTTCATCCAATGATCACTGTTTTTCAGGATGTTCAACCAATGCCAATGTCTGAATTTATTGATGATGAACTTTGTGATCCAGAAGATGAATCCATCGAAGAAAGCAACTTCTTTGATTCTGTTTGTGCATTTTGTGATAATGGTGGCGATATTTTGTGGTATGATTTTTTGTTTGTCCTCTTATCTTCACTTGTATTACTGACTTAATGTTTGTGTTTATGAAATACACTTTATTTTACTGATTGAATTTTGGCATGCAATTTTCATAATTATTGTTGTGGGTAGTCTTATGATTTTAATTTCTTTTTTCCCACTTGGTAATACTTATGACATTGAAAAAGAGAAATAAATAGTTAATTATTATCTTGTATTTGATAATTTGGTGCCATTCAATTAAATTCCGTAGAATTTAAAAGTGTTCTAATACAATTTATATGTTGTGTGGGATTGTTTGGAATTTATGGTTTTCTATAATGTATTTTGATTTTTGATTGCTGTTATTAAGTGTCCGATCGTACTGTTCAATTTTATTTTATTAATGATATTTTACTGTCAAATGTTTTACTAAAGATTTTTGGTTTGGTAAGGGTCTGTCATTATTTATAGTGATGTCCAAAAGTTTTAATTTTATTTATGATTTTTGTTGTTGATTGTAATGTAAAATCTATAATTGCTTAATTTTTGAGTCATTGTGAATTGTAATTGCTTGGATGCTAGGAAGCACGGAAATGGCAATGTACAGCACACGTGGACACGGTACAGACACGCGTCGGATACATGTCCGATACGCCACGTGGCGTATCGTGTCCGGTTACAAATCTGACGTGTCTTTATGATTCTGACGCGGCAGAAATACACCGCCGACAGCTTTGAGTGGCCGACGAAGTCGATTGCGAGATTTTTGAAGTTTCGAAATAACCTAATTTGATAAGCAGTAACGGGGAGGGGGGGGAGGGGGCTGGAAGCTGTAACGGGAGGGGGCAGGGGTTAGAGGGTTTAAATTTATTTTTTTTATATTTTAATTATTATTGTTTGTTTAATATATATGCAAAATATAATAAAAAAAATAATTATTATAGAGAGGGGGGGTTAGAAGTAGTAACGGGATGGGGCAGGGGTTAGAGGATTTAAATCTATTTTTTTTATATTTTAATTATTATTGTTTGTTTAATATATATGCAAAATATAATAAACAAATAATTTTGATGTATGTAAACTAATTTATTTTAATTTTAAATACATCAAATTTTGTTTATTGATAATATTTGTATTTATTTTTTTTTTATCTTGCTGTATCCTAGTCGTATCCGTATCCTAGTTTTTTGAAATTTGTCGTGTCCCCGTATCCTGTCGTGTCGTATCCCCGTGTCCGTGCTTCTTAGCTTGGATGTTTTGATATTTTTATATCAATTATTATCAATATCATTAATTTTGATTTTAATTGTTTGTAGTTAGTCTTTATTGATCTTGTTTTTTAAACAACTATATTAAAAATAATGTTTATTCTCACATTACATGAACAATCTCATATGTCTTAGTCGGTGCTCTTGGAGATATATATTGGACGTGATCAAATTAATTTATATGATTTTTTTATCTTGATATCTATCTCACATTCACCTTACAATCTTCATGTCTATTATCCTCATATTTTGTATATGTTAATTCTTGGTTGCATAACATTTATTTTTTTAAGGTATTATATGTATAAAGAAATAGTCAAGCTTAATATATTTTATTTATGCATGGCACATTAGATTGATAATAGAGTGCTGAAATGTTCGAATGTCATAATAAAATATTATTGCTTTTGAATGATAAGCCATGCTCTTCCAAAAAATGTCTGAGTTACTGGAGCTTACAAGTAACCGATGTTATAACTCTAAATTTTTCCTTTGTATTAAACTTAGAAACAAAAATCTATCTTTTATTTTTTTAGGAAGTACAACGACCTCTAAAAAATGTACAAAATTTTATAGTAAATTTATTTTTTTAATCCATGTAGCTCAATTAAAAGTTGAATATCCTTCTATTGACAATGATTGATTTTGAATGAAATCTCATGTCTTGGAGTCATTTTCTCATGCCTGAGAATCTTAAAAATACATTTTTATAAGTCTATATGAGATAATATATGAAATGTCTAATTGAAATAACAATGTAAGTATAATCTAGTCTAATCAATGTTAAATAATTTTCTTTTGTTTATTATTCTTTTAAATCTTGTGGAATCAACTAAGAAATTAACACATATAGACAAGATATATATTTTGATCAAGTGTTGAGTCAATGTGTATATTCTATTATATCGAGATCATACAAAATATAAATCATATCTTCTTTTTTTTAAAAAAATATCGTACTACATAATTATTTAATTTCAATATTTAAAATGTCTTAAATTATTCGTATGAAACTCAACCTGTAGAAGCAATTTCCGTTGAGATATATGAAAATGATTATTTTTTATAATTAGAATATTATCAACGTACACCATATCATATACTAATCTTGTGACCTATGTGGGAAAAAATACAAATAATCTCACATGCATTTACAAGATTAAAGGTGGTAAGTGTAGAGAATCTGCTACACCATATTTTAGGAGATTACTTTAGTTCATAAAGGACATTCTGTCATCTTTATATCTTAGATATATTCTCATGACTAATAAAATCTAATGTCTATTGCATACATATCTCTTTCTTTAGATCACCACGAACTATGAAGGAATATGTTATTTATATTTATTTGATATATAATACACATTTCAGATACAATAAAACAGTACAATCTAATAATTGTTTTTTTGGCCACATGTATGATTACATATTATGTTGCATGGACACGGATACGGACACGGAGATACGACACGGCAGGATACGAGGACACGGCAAATTCTAAAAAACTAGGATACGGATACGACTAGGATACGTCATGATAAAAAAAATAAAATTAAAAATAAAAATTATTAATTATAAATATTAGGTATTTTAAAATAATTTAAATTCTGTATTTTAAAATAATTTAAAATTTTGTATTTTAAAATAATATAAAAAAAATTTAAACCCTCTAACACCCCCCCACCCCACCACCACCCTCCCTTTACAGTTTTGATTTTCGAACTCTCTCCCCTCCCGATACATATTCTAAAACTCCTCATTCCCTTTATAGAATTAGGTTACCTTAGGTATTGTCGGTACCTCGGCGGTGTGCTCCTCCCCTCCCCTCCATGTTTGACGTAATGATAATTGACAACTATTTTTCGCAATCGGCTTGTCGGCAACTCACTGTCGGCGGTGTGCTCCTCAATTTATTGGAGATGTAGGAGTAATAGTTAATATATAGTGTATTTCCGACGCATTAGAATCGTAAAAACGCGTCAGTTGATAAATGACGTGTCTGTAGGTAAATGACGCGTCTGTTGTTAACGACTGTTTCCGAACAACGCGTCGGATATATCTCTGACACGTATCCGATCCGTGTCCGACCCGTGTCCACGTGTCGGACACGGCGACACGGCAATTCCTAGGCGTATCCGTGCAACATAGATTTACATACAATATAAGTATTGATTCCCAAATTTATGATTTAATAATTCATATTCAGGTGGTGAGCAGAATGATTGGTATTTGTAAATGTATCTTGGATGCAATTGGTAACACCCAACAAGAGAGACCAAATTACTCATTCTAAGAAGTGTAATAAGCTTAGAGGTGTCAAACGGGCCGAGATGGGCCGGCACGGCCCGGTTTAAATAAACCGGGCCCGACACGGTCCGCAGGCACGGCGGGCCGTGCCTGGCCCGCTCGGGCTTGTTTGTCCGAGCGGTTCGGGATACGGGGGGACCGCGGGTCGGGTCGAATCATACCCAACCCTCGGTCTTTTTTTGGGGGAGGGGCATCGTGGGGTCGGGCTCACGGGACACCCGGCACGGGATAAACCCGTGCTGGTGTGCCGTGCCTCGGGCTGAACCGTGCCGGGCCAGGCACGGAACGGCTCGTGCCAAACCCGGGCACGGAATTTTCCGTGGTGGGCCGGCCCGGCCCGGTTGACACCTCTATTCTATTGACTTCCAATATCTTTGCTACCCGTTAGGTTTCTCATTGTCAATGTAATGAAGATACTTTAGTGCTCTAATTAATCACCAGGTGCAACATTCCTAAAGATTATATTGATATAGCGAAATATATCAGGTTTATGTCGATCAATTAATTGTTTGAACTTTGAATTGTACTAGTAATTGTGCATCAATTATTTTCTAACTTATTGGAATCAACTTGAGGTGGGTTTTCCAAAACCCCTAAAGATTATATTATAATTATTTATATCACAAACTAGGTCCTCAATGATGTCGTTTACATGGAATATATGTTTGCTCTTAATTTGTATTGATTTATTTCTAGTGATCTGATACTAATTCTAGCTATTTTTTTTTTCATAATGATCACCCAATACATAAATTAGTAAAAAATTTTTTAAATTGACATAAAACAAATAAACCACCATGGTTCTATGTCAGTTTTCCAAAAATAATAGTTACACTTAATTTTAATCGCACAAACACTTAGTTTACTATAGTTGTACTAGTTTCACCACGCCTACTGTTGTGGAAATTGCTGTTCTGGAAATTGTTGGTTGTTTCAACTAACAATTTCAAAAAATAATCAAGGAAAATTATTTTTTTTTACCTTCACATTAATCCGTTGTTGCTGGCGGTGTCACTAGAAATTGGCACACACTTTTTATGGTTCTAGAAAATTTGTAACACAACCCGCCCAACCAAATGCTACTCCTTATCTGATGAAAATATATTTTGGTGGAATCTAGGGTTTTCCCAAGGTAATTGTGAGAAGGGGGGAGAGAGAGGAGAGAAAGGTGAAAAAAGAGAAATATTATTTGTTATTGAAATTCCTGAAAATGAAAAAAAACAAAATTCATTATATATTTGATTTAGGACAGCTAACATGTGGAGTCTACCAAACAATGAAAAAAAAATAAACATAAAAACTAAATCAAACCTTCACACATAGAATGCAATAAAGGTGTACGATAAAGAGAAAGTTGAATAGTTTGACTCTAATCTCTAATGTTCTACGTAGCAAATCTGTAGCTGCTTGGGATGCAACACTCAACCTATGTTGCAAGCAAGTCCATTAATCTTGTGGCGTCGACATCAAGAGAGATATGTTAGTAAAATAACTATAAATTTTTTTTGTCACACAAGAAACTTCTTAATGCTCAATGGTAAATTTGGAATGAAGACTCAATTTGCATAAACTTTGGCTTTTGAATTTGAAATATTATATAAGCATGCTCATTCATTGTAAAACATTCCAAGAGCTTCTTTGCTTTCCGCATTCATAATTGTAGATTTGTTTGAATTAGAATAGCCCCTTTGATTTTATTTGTTGGATGAATAAATGAAGCAAAATGAGATTTAATATCAGAGCAATCTCTGTTCAAGATTTCATTCTCAACTTCTTTATGATATCATAAATAAAAGATGTCCTTAAAGAACAAACAAGGTTGTTGGGCCTAAAATCATTTGATCTATGTGAGATAAAAATAATTGAGGATTATTGTTATGTCAGCTATTACTATATTGACAAAAATTATGAATTTATTTTTTTATAGGCTAGTTAGATATGAAATAGGCTATGCCTCGGTATCATGACATGTGCTTTTGTTGAAAGGAGGTGAGTCTTAGATTTGATATTTATCAGACATAATTTCTTTGATTTTTGGGAGTACGATTATAAAAATATTAAATTTTTTTAGGTCTCACACTTAGTATGAATATTGTGTATTGGGCATAATTTTTTTTGGCTAGTCTGACATGATTAGGTGATAAATCTAATAATATATGATTTATCTTTTTGTTTTTCATAAAATTAGTAATAAATATTGAATGCTTAATGAAAATATGATAATTTTTTAATTTTCATATTGTAATACCAAAGCACTAGTATAAAATTAGTTTGTGTTTTGGGTCGCTTATATGAAAGTTGATGCTGTGCATTAGGGTCTTCCTTACTTGATTCAACCATGATTTGAACTGGTTTACCAAGGTAAACATACCCATAAAAGCATCTTTTCCAATCTTTTAAATGTATCTACCATGCCAGTCATATGAGCAACATTTTGAACAAGATCTAGAATTTAGGGTTCCTAGTGCTTGGATATAAAAATTTTAAAAAACTCATTTTTTTTTTTTAAATTTGTGATGTTTTTTATAATCGAATGTTATGTGGTAAGTAAAAATAAAAATAAATAGATGTACAATATGATAGGAGTATTTTTTATCTTTTATAAAATATCAATTAAGTGGATAAGTATGAAAAATAAAAATTAACATGTTATAATCTTAACAAAAATCAACCTAATCAAACTGTAAGTTTATACTTTGTAGTACATTTGTTTTCCATGTGCTAAATGCTGGAAAACTGAATGCATTTTTCTTCTCGCAGCCATGTGGAATCTACTTGTTTAGGATATACCATTGGTGTCTTGCTTGTCATATTTGTAATCTAATTGGTATTTTGTTTTTTCTTTTTTCCTTGTCTTTGTTATGCAGCTGTGAAGGAAGGTGCTTGAGGTCATTTCATGCAACTGAAGAGGCAGGAGAAGAATCTGATTGTGTGTCCTTGGGCTTTACAAACAAGGAAGTTAAAGTATGGCACCTTGTTGTCCACTTTCTGTTTCACAGACTCTCTCTCTCTCTCTCTCTCTGTTTTAATTTACTGATATCATTTTCGCCATTTGTTCCGTAGCAATTGCAAAATTTTTTCTGTGAGAACTGTGAGCATAAGCAGCATCAGTGTTTTACTTGTGGAAAGTTAGGATCCTCTGATAAATCTTCTGGTGCTGAGGTATATTTTTAAAGCATAATGTGGATAATTGTTTCATGCACTTTAATGTACGTGTATGGATCTTTCTTTATTTAAATTTATATGATTCTTCTATATGCTATCTTTCAAATTCATGTAAACATATGAATTTGTTATATCTCACATATAAATTAAGACATTCATATAGATATACACAAATAGAGGCTGTGTCTTGGTGTAATGACAAGTATCTTTTTCAAAGGATAATATGTCTCGAGTGCGAGACCTATTAGACGCAGTATCTCTGATTTTTGAAAGTAAGTTTGTTGAGATATTAGCTACTCTCAGATCTCGCACAAAGTGGAAGCCTTGTGCATTAGGATTGTTTAATGCAATATATTGTTACCCATTGCTGTTTTCGTATGATTTTATTATATGTTGATCACCTCTCTAGCTTATTCAATCATTGTATTGCATGATCTGATATAGTTATCGCAGTGAGTAGCATGTCTGTTAATATAAAATTTGTTTTTAGGTATTTCTCTGTGTCAATGCCACCTGTGGCCATTTTTATCACCCTCGGTGTGTTGCTAAAATGATCCATCGAGAAGATGATTCTGCTGCCATGGATTTGGAGAAGAAAATTATCGCTGGGGAGTCCTTTACCTGCCCCATTCATAAATGTTTTGTTTGTCAGAAAGGAGAGAATAAAGAGGTCTCTGAGCTGCAGTTTGCGATCTGCAGGCGGTGTCCCACATCATACCATCGAAAATGCTTGCCAAAGTAGTGTTCAGTGTCTTTTCATTTTTTTTCTTAAATATTTTGATATTATCGACTTGTGATTATTCAGTGGTAATGTGTACATACTCAGATGATTTTTCCAGGGAGATAGTTTTTGATAATTCAGATGATGAAGAAGAAGAAGAAGATGATGATGATATTACAACTAGAGCATGGGAGGATTTATTACCAAACAGGATATTAATATACTGCCTGTGAGTATTTTGTGGTTGTAATTTTCTGTTTCGTGTTGTGCATAAACTGTGCCCACCTTCTCACATCTATGAAAGCAGATTTCACCTAACTTGAGCAAAATGTTGCTTCACTTTGGGTCTCATTAGATCAAGTCTTTATCACCCTGATAAAGACTGATACCCCTCCCCAACATGAATGGGGAGAGGTATCAGTCTGTCTTAAATTGTTTTTGATATTTTATGAACATGTCCACATGCAAATAAAAAGAAAACTTCCAAAACCCATAGTCTTGTTGTTGCTTGTTGGTGACTTAATAAAATGAATTAATAAAATGTTATGAACAATGCAATTCATTAAATTTGGATTAATGCTTGTTCCTTGTTGACTCTCTTCAATATTGATATTTGAAAGTTATAAATAATAATTTAATGACTAAATAATTGAGAGTTGAGATGGTTTTTAATAGAGCTGATTAGAAAAATAAGATCCATACAACTGACTCAAAGTAGTTGGGACTTGAACAGGAACTATAGAACAGAACTCAGAAGAAAGGACTCAAAGTAGTTTGGATTATTAATGATGATTAATAATCTTATTTGATGTTATAATTTTTGAATTATTTATTTCTTTTATTGATAATTTAATAAGAGATCATTTCAATTGTAAAAAAAAAACTTGTGATATATCATTGAATTAATTTTAATTGTCTCTAATATTGTTTTAGATCTAATGAGAGGTTAAAAGATCTTTACTAATTCTAGCATCAAATTAATTACTTTAATTTTTAGGCACAATGAAATCCAAAATAAGTTAAGAAATGAATCATAATTTAAAATATAATCTTGGAGTTTATTATAGATACTTGAATTGTTAAAACATCACTTGTAATGTGATTTATTATATGAATTGGTTTCCAACATTGTAATTAGTATTCTTGTTGAAAAAAATCATTTTTAATTGTTATTCATTAGTCTTGCTACATTGTCTATCAATTTGTTTTGAAATATTAATATTTGTATCAAATGCATACATAAAATTCATACAAATGTATAATAATATTTTTAACAAAATTGAGTAACTTTTTAAATGATAAAAGTTCATATAAGTCAATTAAACTTTTGCTCAATCTCAATTATTGTGCAGCATAATTGTGATATGTGTATGGTGCTCAATGCACAATGTAATTATTATTTTATTATATATATATATATATATATATATATCATTATGTAGTCCTTATTTTTTATTAATATTTTTTTAATTATATTTGATATGATGATAATTGATTATTATTTATTAGTCCTAAGTATATAAATCATCATGTATTATTAAATATAATAATATTTATAACTATTTAATTGTGCCTTATAGACATTTGTAATACATTTTTTGCTAGTTAAAATTTATTTTTTTTTTAAATCTTCTAGCATAATATTAAATAAGTATAATACATTTTTATTTATATAAATAAGTAAATCTTTGTGTCTAAAATTATTAATTTAGTATAATTCATATATTTGTTTCTTTTTTTTTATTTAATATTTTTAAATATATTTTTCTCTTATAGAAAAAATTTGTATATTAATTTTTTGTTTTATTTCTTTTAAGTGAATTTAGGATATTAGCTTATATTATTAATTTTTTAAATAATGGATTATTATGTAGTTAATTGAAATGTGAGATAAACAAAATAAGTTATCTTAGATGAAAGAAACTGATTGAATACTTAAATTGATTGAATCAAATTTAATTTTATTTATATTATTGGAAAAATTAGTTGTGAGTGATATTTATTTGCATGAATATTATTTAGTCGAATGCTTTAATTATAAAAAAAAATATGTTAAACATCTTTCATATTTTAGAGAAGAAACTATTACCTATAATCTTATATGTATTTGAAATAAATAAAAAATAAAAATACATATGAAAGGGAAAAAAATTCAATGAGTGTTTTTGATGCCACAATTATGTATTTAGAGAGTGAATTAGGAGTGAAATGAAAGCATCTTAAAAATTAGGCGGAACTACTAGTTAAAAAGAAAATAGTTGTGTGAAGTGACCTACAAGTATAGCTAAACAAAAATTTAGAGATGTATTAAAAATAAATAATCATTAATGATGTATTAAAAAAAATTTAGAGATAAAGCATAAGTATTAATTTGTAAACAAATGGATAGGCTTGTGTTTCTTTTTGGTATAGTTACATGTTCTAATTTTTAGCCCATGATTGAAATTATGAATTTAAAGAAATAATTATTGATGATTGAAGCTATGATGAATTATCATTTAATTGAGTGAAGCAAACATGAATATTTTTTATGCATGGTGAATGAATTGATAGATAAAAATTTATTACATTTTTTGGTAAATTATTATGGGCATGTAATATTTATGTAATTTATTGATTTTTATTATGTAATTAGTATTATCAAAAAGTTATTTAAATTTATAGATTAATTTGAAAAAGTTATGGAAAGGAGTGTAATTTAAGTCATCATGAATTATTTATATTATGTGATAATACATTTGCAATTCTTTTTTTCTTTTTTTTTTTGATTTTTTTGGTAAATGTTAATTTATTAACTTGAAAAGTAAAATATATTTTTGATATTGAAATTATCATCTTTGTAGGACTTATTTAATTTATTTTATTTTGATTTTATAATTGGTTAATATTGCATAATTTAATAATTAATAAGATATCTTGATGAGCAAAGGTAGTTTCTTCAGCTATCCTTATTTAGTCATTTATCATTTTTCTTATGTTGATTTGGGTATCTATGTAAAAAAAGCTTGAGAAAAATATTTATTTGCACTAGTTGGTTGATAAGTTTTATGGCAAAATATGTGAAAGGGAAAAAAATGTGATACTCATAATTTTGTGGTAAGTTCCATTATTTATATATATATTTTTTATTTATTATATTTATTTATTTTTAAATAAATTATTTTTTGTTAGGAAGTTAGAAATAATATTAGTGACAATTCTATGAGTTAAATGATAATAATAATAGTTATATTTGATTTTATGATAGATGAAAAATAAACTTTTTCTCACATATTTTTATAAGATTTTTTTTATTTTAAAATAGCCCGCTCCATTTTGTGGTTACTCGTTAAGACTTGACCCGTGACCCATATTCCGTTATGTGTCCCTCATGCTGATAGTTTCGTCATGTCTTGGTTTGATGGTTTTTGACTTTGTCCTAGGTTAGTGATTCGTCTAATCCACTTGACACTTTTAAGTAAGATATATAATAATGAAGGGCATATCTTAGTCAGATGGATTGTGATTTTGTTCAAGAGATGTAGGTCTTAAGTTTGAGACTTATCAGATACAGTTTCTTTGATCTTCAAGGTAAGATTGTTGAGATATTAATTTCTCCCAGATCACATACTAAATACTAATCTTGTGCACTAGGTATGACATTCTCCATAGTAAGATATGTGATAAATTTCAACATCAACCCTTTTCTATGCTTATACATTTTGTCATATATGTTTTGTAGTTAACTTTGCTAATGATTGTTTTCTTTTGTTGTGACAAGAAAACATGAGATAGATGAAGACATTGGAACTCCAATCCGCGATCACATAATATTCCCTGGTGATGAAGAAAGGAGGGCTGCAATTGAACCGAAAAAGAGGAAACAGATAAAGGGGTTTTCTGCAGATAGAGGAATACTTATGTCAAATAAAAGGAGACTCATTTCCGAAGGATTTGTGTCTGAAAAAGGACTTGTCCAAGGACAAAAGCCTAAAACCATGGAAAGAAGTGGCAAGTTTTCATCTGTTCTAGATTCCATGAGAAAAGTTCAATCCAGTGATGCGATCCGAAAGACTTACAGTGAGAGCGCAAACAAAACTTCGCTTGGCGATAGGTTATTCAGCTTGATGAACAAAAGGGCTGAGAGAGCAAAGTTTATAAAGCCAATTATTTCTGAGAGCGAGTTCAATAAACCTGCTTCACTTCAGCCTGCTACAAGGAAGCTGAGTACCGAACTCCCTCAGTTAGATGCGAACACAGAGAAGAGGTGATTTTTGGGTCAAAAATGGCTTCTGTCTTTGATGAAAATTTGAAAGCAGATCACAATCAACTTTCATTGAGTCTGGCTAACTTTTTTATTTTTTATGCAGGCTTTTGTCTCTTATGAAAGATGCCTCATCTGCTGTAACATTGGAGGATGTGATGAGAAGGCACCCAATTCCATCAACTCATGGAACATCAAAAATGGCCGTGGACAAGACAATTACTATGGGAAAAGTGGAAGGCGCAATTGAGGTATCCCAAACTAGGAATTTTATCTAAGGCACTATTTCTAACTTGATAATTTTGAGGATTAGGTTCTTTTTCTAAGCAAGATTTGGGCTCAGGCTGTTCGGACGGCCTTAAAAAAGCTGGATGATGGGGGTGTCCTTGAAGATGCCAAAGTGGTCTGTGAGCCAGGGATTCTGAGCCAGGTGTTTAGATGGAGGGTAAGTATGTAATTCCCCTTGAATCTTCTTCAATTTCATTGATATGGAAGAAAATAGCAACCATGGGGTGTCCTTGATATCAGAAACTTTATTAAACATATGCGGGCTGATTCTTACTTTTACTGTGATACTAGGTCTAATGAACCTTTTGGGTGATCCGCACCATGGATCAAAACCAGGGTCAGGTGGTCACCCATAATTTATGTCCTTAGGATTTCATGTGTTGTTCATTGGCATGGGAAAGATACACATGCACTGGCTGTGGGGAGTATTTTATTTTTTTCTTATATGTGGATTTCAATCCGGAACTCTGAATCAATAAATGGAGCTGTTAAAATACTACAATGAAATGTTTATTGAAAATAATTATTATAAACATTGAATAATAAATTTTGTTGTTAAAGAATGAAAATATCATTATAAATTACTTTCATTTAGAGCATTTTTTAATCATTTTTAATTGACTTTTAATTATCAACTACTTGTATATTTTTTACTAATGTGCCATATACATTTTTTTTTTAATTGGAATTAGGTGGGTCTTCTCTTTACATATCCAAATCATGTGAGATATTTGTTCCTGCTTTAATGTACTATGTGTATGATACATATTATATATAATTATCATATTTCTAATTTTATTTTTTGAGATTTCAGATATATTTATTTTAAGGTAGGTATATGTTAAGTTTTAATTTATTTTCTGTTTTATTTTTTTTTTTAATTGTTTGGGGCAACCAACTTTGTGGTGGCCACCAACTCAGGTGAAGGGGAGACAATGCTGGGGTGCATGGTTGGTGACTTACCCTCCGTGAGCTCTAATGGCACTAATTAGCAGAAGATTTTGATGATTGTTGTAGTGCCATCACATTGCAATGTGATATTGGTATTAACAAATTGGATGATATTGATGAGACATAGTGAACATGCTTGTAAAATTCTCTACATGTATTTATTAGGAGTGCGATACATGAATTTACAAACATATTTTTGGGGAAAAGATACTTCATTCTCTTTGGAGGTTTATAAGAGAGTGAGTTAGGTAGGCCTGGCAACTATAAAAATAAGCATAGTGTAAATAATAATAAGCAAAAAATAAAAAAAAAATATAAAATTGTAAATCGTAAAATTCTTTTTTAAGATTGTGTGTCAAGGTTCAAAACATAAAACTTGAAGGAGAGAAAAGTAATATTAGTCTCTTCAAGTCATTTGTGAAGATATATCTTGATTGTTCTGTTGTCTAAATTTATATTGTAATAGTTGTGAAAGGCACAAAGGCCACCTAGAGTCTTAAGGCGCAAGGTGCCCTTAAAGCACAAGCTTTTTTATGTAAGGCGTGCCCTATTTTACATGCATATTTTTAATAATATAATAAAATATATTGAGCCTTGCCTGTTGAGTGCTTCGTGCCTTAGGGAAGGCGCGTACCTTTTCTGCTATTCGTGCACATGCGTGAATGAGTTTGCCCCGGCCAAGGTGAGGTGCCATGTATGAGTTTTGCTTGCGCTTTGAGCCTAGGTGCGCCTAAGTCGCACCATTCACAACCATGATTATAATAATGTTTTCCCCCAATATATTCTCTTTTAGCAAGAAATAGTCTACCCTTATATACTTGATAGTGGGAAGATCTCAAATTATTTGAGGTAATTTGTTATTCTGGATTACAATATGCTATTTTATATTATTTATGTAATTATCTTATTCAAGACATGAAAACTTGTTCAGAAACCTCCAGGGAACCTTATAGTGGGATGCTAGTGGTGTGTATGATGAAGACTAAAACTAGAGGGAAGTTCAATCTACTTAAGACACGGATGTTTATTCAAGAGGTATGTTTTTTTTGTTTCTAGGGAAATTGTGCTCAATATAGTTTATTTGAGCTTGACATATTGGGATGTATTTTAGTTGACTCACTTTTTGATCTGTGTATATATTTCTTTTTCGATATCAGCACCCTACTTGATTATTTTAGATATATGAGAGTCGTATAAAATTTTTACTATCTCATAGTTATCAGATCAAATATTATTTATGCTGTTTTTTATATTTAATAATTTGTTACTTAGTTTTTTTCAAACATATTTATATGGATATAGTTTTGTTGATTTATAAACATATGAAGAGAGATTAGTCTCATAAGATTTTTTTTTTATTGATCATAAACATAGTTGAGTATTGTAGATCTACATCCTACTTCGATTCTAACACAACTCCCATGATTACATGTATGAGATTTGTTATTGAATTTTTTATTTTATTTATTTTTGAAAATAATTGTCTACTTAAAAGATTAGCGATTAATTTTTATTTTCAGGTTGATTATCATTTTAGAGTATAAAGCTATGATATTAGTTACTTGTGAACTTCAATAGGTCAATCATTTTTTTTGGAGCTAAGCTATTTGATTTTTTTGTCGATGATATTTTATCATGATATTTATATAATTCAACACATTATTTCTAATTAAATATTTTATGCGTAGATAAAATATATTAAGATTAAATATTATTTTATTGATAGAAAATTCATGATGGTTACATAACTACATCTTATATGTCTACAAGTGATCAAATGATATATTTTAGATTTCTTCCTAAATGCGTTTAGATTTTAGGGGACCGCACAGTCTTTTCTATTTTTTAAGCTAAGTGTTTGTGATACATACGCACAAGTTTGAGGGGTTTGTTAAATTCAATCATTTTATTTTTATTTATTTATTTACTTATTGTTTTTTTTTTAATTTGGATTGGAGAACTCAACATGTGGGTTGCCTCAATCTTGGCTATATATATGTGTGTGTGAAACTTTTCATTTTTTCTAGCATTATGATGAACAATTTTTATTTTTTCAACAAATTTCAATGAAATATTTCTGAAAATAATACAAAGCTAGCAAAATTTATGGCATCATAATCACCATTTAAGTGACCTTTTCGCTACAATATACCTTCGCTCAGATCTGATCTGCATGCTGTGTTTTAGATTTTAAAAAAAATTCTTACCTATAATTGAAATTTTGTGTACCCATATATGACTCACACACACACGTGACCAATTTTTAAAAACAAATTTTTCATAATAAAATATTCCAAAGAAATGGTTAATAGAAAGTAATTACAAATACACATTTAAAATTAATTTTGTTGATATATAAAGAAGATATGATTAAAATAATATATAGTAAATAAAATTGCTAGAAGTTAATTGCAACTAATTTAAAAACTTGTTGCATATTAATAAAATAATATAAAGTGCTAAGTGATGCATCAGCTGTGTGAGGAAAAGTTTTCTCTTGCATTCACTTGGCTAAATACTTCAAACTTCTTGATAAATGTAATTAAAGATTTAATTTTTTTTCATTTTTTGTATTTTTTTTTTTTGAATGTGCCTTTTGGTTTATGCAGAGCAAGCTTAGAGTCTATCTGTCTCCTTTTATATTTGGTATGCGATACACTTCCTTTGGCCGCCATTTTACAAAAGTTGAGCGACTTCAAGAGGTAACATCTCTATTCTGTCAGTGGTGTAATACTCTTTTGGTGATCTTTTTTTTTTGATTTGTACTTTTGTGTTGCCTCAGCTGCTGTTATGTATGATTATCCCACCAATTCAATGGGGAACCATTTACTAAATGAGCTTAAAATTGGAATAAAAAATGAGTAAAAACAAAATCGCAATTTTATTATATTCATTGTATTTTTTTTTTTTTGAAAAATTTTATTTGTTTCGGCATGTTGCTCGCTAATATTAATATTTTTTAATTTATTTTTATAAAGCATGAATAATTCAAGATTTTTTTTTGAATGTAAATTTTCTTATAGTAATATTTGTTGTCAATTTTTTGATTTAAAATTTTCAAATTTACTATGTATTTATAATTTATTTTGATGTTGGGTCGAATTATTTATTCAACATATTACATTCCTAATTTTTAGGAAATTATGCTCTAGTTTTATATTTAATTTAATATTAAATTAATGCAAAAATCATTTATCAATGTAGATTTTTTAAATTTGATATAAAAACATAGCCATAACAATGATATTATATGTTTTTCTGCCTTAAGTGAGAATGATATAATGTAAATTAATTTATTATCAATTTTTTTTCATGCTTAGACAAGTGAGAAAAATATAGAGTAATAAAAATATTTATATATAATTTTGATAAAATTAAAGAATGCATATGATAAATTTTTTTGAGAGTTAATTTAATGTTTGTTTAAAAAAAAAGTTTTTTTGTTGTTTTGATATCATTAAGGATTTGTATGATGATATTGTAATAAATATTTGTGTTAATGAGTGATATGAAATAAAATTTTAAATTGATTAAAATTTGTTACAAATTGAAATACAAAGATAAAATAAATACTGAAGGTAAAATCTCATACAATCAATGCTATTTTATAATGGTCAAAAGTAATTGAGATAGTTTACAAGTTCAGTATTCAAATCAAAAATATTGAAAAAAATCTATTAAAAAAATACAACACTTCTTGTCAATATGATGTACACGAGTTCACAATATTTAGTTCATAGAAAAAAAAGGTTTGTTAAGGCCTTTTCAAGACTTTTGTAAAAATATTCTCTGACCATTCTATTGTATGAATATGTATTGTAGTACTAATCTTATTTTATATGTTCTCTCTACTAAAACAGAAATCCATTTTGATTTGTTTCATTAGTTTGTAAAATATTAGATTATATGTTATATATTTTGTTGTCTGACTATTACAGTAAATGAGTATGATTGGAAAATTTATTCTTGACTTACTTGAGCAGCTATCACATTCAAAGTATCTAACTAATAATTATCATTAATTTTTTGAATTTTATCTCTGTATTTGATTTTAAAATAATTTTCTGGCTCTTTCGTTTCTAAAAGATGCCTCTAAAAAATGTAAGATTTTATCATATAACTCATCTTTTTGTATGATAGTGTACTACTCAAATTTGAATATTTATAAAAATATAAGTGTCCATAATCATTGATAGATATATAAGTCTTGACATTTTTTTTACTTTTTTCAGTATGTGAGAAGATTAGTCAATATGAACTCGCCTTAAAAAATCTAGGAAATGATTAATTTTACAGATTGCATATGTTATATCCAATATGATCATAGTTAGTTAATTTTTTTTATGATTTTATTATAAGTAGTTATTTTAACTGATAAGTTATATTTGAAGTAAAGTCAGTATCTAGATCAATACGAATATTTATTAGATCACAATGCAAAAGATTAACCTCTACAAAAGTAGAGATATCAACTTGGTCGAGTAGGTTGAGCTCGACCTGAGGTAAGATGCATTATAGAGTCGTGCCTGGCTTGCTTCTTGCCGGCCCATTGTATCCCTTGTGTCAGCCTATGGTATCTCTCATACCATGCTTTATAATTCTCTAATGTATAGTTTTTTAAACACAACTAAAAAAATTGAAAAATTGTGAATATTATAAAATTAAGATAGTATTAAGCATAGATAATGACAAATGATCATAATGTTCGAAATTCAATTATCTTTTTGTTGTATGTATTCCTCGACTCTTACACCTAAAACAGTTAAAATTAGATGAACATCTTAAGTATAGATATATCTTAAGATAATTAAAAATAAAAATTCTATGAGTATTTTAAAGGATTCTAATCAATATATATATTATAAAAAAATTTATATTACGAGATTATTGATAGTATAGAACAATTTAGAAGATATTGAATAATGTACTAACAAGTATGATTTATTAGATATCAAAATATCAAATTGAGTATGTGGTGTAATATTTGAATATGAATCAATTTCAAGTTTATTGACACTTTTAATTTATTGTTTTTAGTTTGCAAGGAAAATCTGACTAAGTTAATTCTTAGAATGTTTTTTTTTATTAAATTTTTGAAATATCATAGGTTAATTTATCTTATGCACATATATATCCATCTTGCTTATTGTTGGATCCATATGTCGACCATTAAAAATAATAATAAAAAATTATACAATAAAAATAAATAAAAGTTAATGATATTTTAATATAAAGTAATTTATATATCATTTTTCAATTAGGGTCAATACTTTTATCTATGATGAGTATTGTTGAACCTAGTGGATTTCATAACAAAAATATCCTTGAATTTTTATTATATCATTTTCATTGTCATAATGTGTAATTATATAAAATGATAAAATATAAGGTTTTCTGAAGGCTTTAAAATTAAAAATAATTGTGCGAGATTGTAATTTGATGACAATTACCTAGGATATTCTGGTGTTGCGCGTGTTCCACGTAGGTCATATATTCATTACAGGGTTATAGATGTCAGGTTTAAGATTAATCAGATATAGCATCTCTGATTTTTAGAGGTAAAGTTATCAAAATATTAATTTCTTTCAGGCCTAACGCTAATGTGTGATATTTGTGCACTTGTTACGCCTTCCTTTTTTATTGCCATAAAATAATTAGTAAAAAACTAGAAATTATTGAGTTAGAGATTGAGAAAAATGTTTAGAAAAATAAATAATGTTTGTTATGTTTAATATGTTTTCTCATGTCATGGCTCTTGCTTATATTGTTTGGTTTAACAAATCATTTGTTCAAAATAAAGTTGAGAGGAAGAGATCTAGAAATTCAGTTTTGATATGATCGATCATGAGTGAATGAAGCCTCTGATTTTTTTTAAAATGCCTTTTGTTCTTGAAAAATTATGCTATCATTGACAATGTTAAAAACTCAAGTGCTTTGTTCTTGAAAAATTTTTTTTTTTTTTCATTGAAAATGATTCATTTTCCTGTTTGCTCCTGTTTGAATAGTCTTCTGATTCTTATTTTTCAATCTGCAGATTGTTGATATGCTACATTGGTATATACAAAGTGGTGATATGGTAACACTTGCAAATCTTTTTTTTCATGTTAATTGTTGTTTTATTTTTATCCTTTATTTAAGGCAAGAATCTCTTCATTACTTTCCACAACTCGTTCCTCCAACATCTAGTTTTTGTGTAAAATTGTGAAGCAAATGCTAATATCTTCATGGTGTACATCTAAGGGCATAGTGGAATGGGTGTGTTGTGTTTATCATGTGATTTCATGGGGTATGCGGCAAAGTTATTCTATGATAAGACGCTTTAACATACTATGGAAAACCAAATCTTCATGGAGTAACTATTACACCCCCATGGGGGAAATTAATTCTTTCACTTCTGGTAAATGTTGGTGTGTAGTAATACCTTTTTTCCTATTATGATGCTTTGTCAGATTGATGCTTATTTAACAATTGTGTTGTTTTTGGAATGGGGTGGTCATATTTTTTAATTGATTACAATTTTTAATTGGTGTACATTTCAAATGCATCTGTGAACTTCAAGTTTTGCATAAAAATATTTTGCAAAATGTAAAAATTTTCATGTTTTTCATGTAATGAGCCCAATGTCATCGATATGGTCCACTAGTAATGTTATTTCATGTAATACATAACAACTTTTTTTTTTTGAGAAGATTTTTGAATGTAGATTGATAAAGCAAATCTTAATGGTGGTTGATTAAATTGTCACTCCACTTATTAATCATTCATGTGGTGATCAGTGATCCCTTCAAAAATTTTAATAGTCACTTTTTCTAAATGTTGATGTATTTTAGGGTCTTACATATTTTGATGTTGTTTGAACCTAACCAATATTTGTCATATTTGTATGATTTGGAAATATAAGAAAAATGAAAATAATTTTATTAAAATGGAAAAATTGTTTTAGAATACAACAAAAATCATATTTGTATGATTTGAAACAACTGATATGTTTGATGCTCCCAAATAATAAAAATAAATAATATAAATGCTAAACATAAAATAAACCAAACTTAATATTCTCATCAAGCTTGGGGTTGACATGTCACAAACACAGAGCTTAAATGAGAGGAAAATTATTTGTGTTGTTATGAGACTTCGTGAAAATGTTTGCAGTCTTCTCATTGATAAATATGTATATAGTGTAGATGTGTGAAGTGGGTCAGGATGCTTGGGCACATCATAAGGCATAGCTCATGTGGTAACCCCAAATAGTCATGACTCACCTGTTTGACTTGGTGACATGGTCCATCAACATAGTGAACCATGCCCAAGCATGGGTCAGTGATGGGTCATTGGCACCCCCCATTGGGTAATCGCCCATTATGGGTGGGTTTGGCTTATGTTGCCTTCATGTTGAGTTTTCACGCAATGAGCATCAAAAGTGATAAAAAGAGGTGCGTCTTGTGTGCTCTTAAAGCTTACTATCCAGTCAGTTAGGAAAATATATTGGAGTTTACTTTCTGTTACAAAATAATGCTAAAAAAATATAATAAAGATTATACATCAAATACTTTTATATAATAGGTAAAAGTAATGCGAGTAGCCCACATATTGTGTGTTATCAAGAATAACACAAATTAAAAATAATAAAAAAATTATAACACATTTCATCATGATGATACATATGTGTTCATAATACTAAATGTAGAGGTACGAAATATAAGTTGAGATCTCTTCAAGATTTTCATGAAGATATACAATGAATACTCTAGTATTTGAATGTGTTACAATGATCTCATCTTGAATTTTATTTTCAAAAATGAAATCCACATCAATGTACTTTGTCTGCTCATGAAAAATTAGATTAGAGATTATATTTCTTATTTTCTAAATAGCATTGCAAAAGTAGTGGGAGAAGAGAGAGTATATCTAGCCTCTTTGAACATATGATATTTTCAAAATATCTTATAAATAATCATCGTTATCGTTTGGAGCTCTATTTGTTTGCTAGATATAAAAATAATTATGTTTTTTTTTTACGAAAAATGGATGTTTTTAAGAAAGTATAAAACCTTATCATGTATATTTTATCTATGTATATTGGCATCCAACTTGAATATGAATGTCTAATCAACTAAAATTGTTGAAGATCTTTGAAAGAGATTCAAAGTTATAGAGATTTTTTCACATTCCTTCATAAGCTAAGAGTGTCAAATTGAATTTATCGAAGAAAATTTTAAAAATTGATTAATTACTTTGACTGCGTATATTATATCCGATATGGTCATAATCTAATAATTTATCATTTATATGATTATCATATAAGTAATAAAGTAAACTTGAGAGATCATATCTAAATTAAAGTTATTAGATATATCAATAAGAGTATGTTCAGAAACATAATCCAAAAGTATATTTGCTAGAATATTAAGTATATATCTCCTTTATAATAGCATAATATCTTTAGTAGCACATGTAACTTTGATACCAAAAAAATATATTAGTTTTCTAAGGTTTTTTATTCTTTCATAATTAGAATGTAATAAATTGTATAATTATCAAAATTATCTTATTATCAGGTCTATTTTGAAAAAAATAATTAAAAATCAATAAGAAATGTGTGCAATCCAAAGTAAGTGAATGCTTTTTGAAATTTCATTAACCAAATTCTTGGTGACTATTAAAGGTTATATAATATATTTATAATCTGTATATTATATATGAATATGATGATCAAAACCTCAAGTGATTTGCTTGATATGTATCTCCTTCTAAATATTACTTAGAAAAAACATATTCTTGATATTTTGTATTGAGATCATATTGATCACTAGAGTGCATGTGTTTTGATAGTTTATATTAAATTTATAAATAAATCTTTTTGCTACAAGTTTTATTTTATGATAATTTATCTTTTTAATTGAATCTGTCTTTATTGTGAATATTCATCTGCAATTAATAATATAATTTCATGAATTTCATGGTACTAGTTGATTATCTAATTAAAGTGGAGTGTATGCTTCTCTTTAATCATGATTTGGAATTTTTATAGATGAGATAATTTCTCAGAATAATACATAATGATCTAATACTATCAAAAGAAATATTTTAAAAAATAACATAAAGAAAAAAGTAAGTAGGATTAAATATGTGAAATTAGGTGTTAAGTATAATTTTTTTTTTCTTTTGGAGAGTGATTGGAAGTACTAGATTAGGGGGATTTATTGTAGGATCCTTGAGTTTCCTAGTAAGCTTGTTTATGGTTTGACTATGCTTAGATGTCTCTCTTTCTTAGTATAAATTTTAAATTCTAAATGATCATGTTTCATTGAAACTTACTCAATATGAGTATGATCTAGTAAAGAATCATGGATAAGTATATTATCTAGGCATGAAGGAGATCTCCCTTTCAAAAAATCTTATTCTCTCCAGACTTTGATTTGAATTTGTTAATAGATTGATAACTCTAAGTGAATAAGATCAAACTGAGTGTCAATATGATCAGATTTACTTGATACATGTTTCTAACTATTTGTCCAAAAAGAGTTGTAGGTAATGAATTCATGCAGGATAATGAATTCATTCATAGTGTTTGGATTCATACTTTATGCTCATTGGAAAATATTTCATGGTCAAAAAAAGATAATATCAATACTCATTAAATTCTTATAATCATCTAATAAAAATATTTATAATATTTTTGTGTACTATAATATTTGAAGGCAACATATCTCAACGTTCCAGATGTCAATTTTTTCTATCATAAAATGTGATTTGAGGATAAAATTAGTATATCTCAAAACTCTAGGATCCAAGCTAACAAATATATTTTATGAATGTATGATCTAAAAGTGTATTTGTTGAGAAATGATAGAATATGACGTTTGATTGATGAGTCCGATTACAATTCAAATTGTTTTTTTCCAAAAGTTTTTTGGAATGATATTTTAAACAAGGACTGTTTGAGATATCTTAATTAAATATTTATTTTTTCTTTTAATAATTTTATTTTGTTGAGATTTGTTGGTGTAAGAATTTTAGTATATAATTCAATATTTCATATGATAATTATTAAATCGGTCTGATATATATTTTAATGTTATATTGTTTTTTATTTTTTTAATATTTTAATGAGTATGAACTAGTAAAGATTCATAGACATTTATATCATCTAGGCATGAAGGAGTTTGTTTTTTGAGATATCTTACTCTCTCCAGACTTAATATGATTTAAATTTATTAGTAGATATGATAACTTCAAGTGAGTAACATCAAACTTAGTATCAATATGCTCGGATGTAGTTGATACTTGATTGGATCCTAATTGTTTGTCCAAAAAGAGTTGCAGGCAAGGGCATAAGAATATTTAGTTCATGCATAACATTGGATTCATACTTTATGCTCATTAAAAAATGAGTTATTATCAAAAAAGATAATATTAATACTCATTATATTTTATAATTATTTGGTAAAAAATATTTATATCTTCGTTGTATACTAGAGTATTTGAATACAACATATCTCAAGGCTCTTGATGTCAATTTTTTTTATCCTAGAAATTGATCAATGATAAAACTAGTGTACTCAAAACTCTAGGATGCAATCTAACAAATATATTTAATGAATTTATGATTTAAAAGAGTATTCGTTAAGAAATGAATAAATATGATGTTTGATTAATGAGTTAGATTGTAATTAAAAGTATATATTTTCAAAAGTTCTTTGGAATGATGTTTTAAAAAGGTGTGTTTGAGATATTTTAATTAAATAATTTTTTTTTCAGTAATTTTATTTTATTGAGATTTGTCAGTGCATGAATTTTAGTATTTAATTTAATAATTCATATGACAACTATTAAATTGGTTTGATATATATTTTAATGTTGTATTATTTATTAATTTTTTAATATTTTTATTAAATTAATTTTTTATTAATTTATAAAAAATACTTTAATAAATATATTTAATTTTTCTTAAAAGAGATATTTCAATGTATATCTTTAACAATTTTTTATAAAATTAATAAATATCTAAATTACATTGTGATAATGCTTTAATTAGGTTCTCAAATATCTGAGTATTTCAAATTGAATGGATTCTTAGTCAAGCATGCTTATCATGTAGGATATAAAGTTTAAGTAAATATTTCTAATTAAAGATTATGATAAAGTATTTTCAAATTGTATATTAATGGATGATAAAATTGAAAACATACTAATAAATAATAAAAGATTATAGTGAATATGAAATTATTATTAATCAAATGAGTATAAGTTTGTGTCAATAATTTAGGAGTTTGAAGTCCGTGTGAGTATCATGGTTGATGATTTCTATGTGGATCTCAGGATGTTTTAGGACTTCTTACTAGATATAATATCCAACATTTGTTTTTGGTATAATCTATCATCTTACAAAAGTACTATAAACTTATGTTCTCATTCATCTATCCATGTTGCAATGATTTTTCTTGATATTGTATATCAAAATTTGGGTTCTCCAAATGCAAAATAAAATTTTATCAAACTAGGGTTTTTGTAAATCCTAATTTATATATTTTTTACAATTTTATAAAAAACCTAATTAGGGTTTCTACCAAACACCATGCATTGTTTTATGAATATTATTTTTTTTGATAGGTTTATCTATTATTCATAAATTTATAGTTTATTTTTTCTTAAGTTGGTTCTAATATCATATTACGGAATAATTCTGAAAATAAATTTAATAATACTCATACAAAAGTTTGTCACATGCCTTAATATGATGATAAAAAATGATTGGGGCAACCTGCAACTAAGATGCACCCATCAGAAGTACAAAAGAAAAAAAATGATATTATATTTTATTTGATAGGCTTAGACATATAAAAAATTTGAAGATAAGACTCGAGTGATTTAAATACTTTGTTAATTTTATTTATAATAATTTTTTTTAATTTTTGTTTTATTTTGTTTCAGACTAATTTTTTTTATTTTTTAAATATTAAATAAAAAATAAATATATTAAAAACATAAAATTATTAGGCATGATAATATATTAGAATGTTTATTTGATAGCTTCAATATTTATAGTATAAATCATGAGATTATCCATCAAATAATTTGTGTTTGTACTTTCTTACATAACAAAATTATAGAAAAGAAAATAAAATCATAGCATAACAAATGCTATGATTTTATTTGAGGATGTATAGTATTTATTTTAAAATATATTATTAACTTGATATTTTTTTTTTGTATTTTCTATTTATGTTCTTTCAAATCTTGTATTCTAGATAAATTATTTAGTTTATTTCTTAATTTTTATAATGGTTATTTAGCTTATACCAAGACATGAGTCATGGTAAGTCCGTACTTGTGGTGTTTGTGTTTTTTTGAGTTATTTCAGTATTGAGAAAGAGTATACATATTATTTTCTCAAGATTGATAAAGTATTGGTAGGTGCTAAACCCTAATGTTATTTTTTTTCTTTTTTGAGTTTTGAGGTTTTGATTACTTGTTTTTTATGTAGTATTGATAATTTTTATAATATTAATAATAAATTTTAATAAAATTAATGGAAATACAATTTGCAATTATGATGATTTCGATTTAGAGGACCTAACAATATCTGATTTGCCTCATTGCTTATCTTTTCTAGTACAACTAAAATATATATGCCTAGTAAAGAAACTAACTAGAAACAAATATTACAATGAAACCACTAAATGGAAAATATATACAAACTAATTCCTTATATAAGATATTATTTAAATTGGGATATCACAATTGTTGGGTGCTCTCATCCATCCATGATATAGAAATATAATAATTAAATGCATAAAATAACAAATAGGAAGCCACAACACTTTTCTTCTAGAACACAAAGATTCATAGTAACAAATTTTGAGGAAAAAAAGCAAGTTGTGATCTCGACCAAAGTTTTGGTGAAGATGTCCACTAGTTGCTTTATTTTTTGCATTTAGTTTATTGTAATGATTGCTTATGTTCTTACGGAGGAAGAAGTAGTTGATGTCTATGTGTTTTGTCTACTTATGAAACACTAGATTGAAGACTATATGTCTTGCTACCTAATTATCACACCGAAGAATATCTTAAAAATGTAATATTAATTTTTAGTTTAAACATATTAAATATAAAAATAAATAAAATTTGGGTGCTTGAAATTTTAAATTTTAATTACCTGTTTGATAAAATTGAAAAAATTAAGTGATAAAAAATAAGTTCTGAAAAATTAAGTGCTGAATTTTATAAGTGTTGAATTTGTATTGAAAAACTAGTTGATAAATTATTGTTAATTAAATACTGAATATAAATATATTGTTTGATAACTGTAAATGTTAAATGCTGAAAATGATATAATTTACATATTTATCCTTATTTTTATTGTATTATATATTATCCGACATAAATAGAAATTCCTAATGAAATTTATTTTTACTATAATTATTAATTATTATAAAAAATAAAATCACTAAAAACATATCCATAAATAAATCATAAATTCAAAAAGAAATAAAAATATTTAAAAAATAACTAATTAAATTTAAACTCTTTAAAACTATCTAAATTTTTAATATAAAAATAAAAATTAATGAATAACTAGTTAATTTACTATTTACTTTCTTAAATTAATAATGACAAGAGAGTTAGGGCTATGATTTGTAGTGGGGGAGAAATGAGGAGGAGAACACATATTCACAAATTAAACTATAACATAAATTAGAAAATGAAAAAGAAAGAAAAAAAAGGCCAAAATTGTAACTTTAAAAAAAAATTTGCTGAAAATTTTTAGCCTTCAGCATTAAGTAGGTCTATATTTACTTAAGATTTTCAATACGTTTTCATTTAAAATTTTAATTTTCAGCTGTCAAAATTTTTTTATCAAACATATTAAAAATTTAAAATCATCAAAAAATTTTATTTTTAATGATTTGGACAAATTAAGTGCGGTATCAAACTGCCCCTAAGTTGTATCTCATACATAATTCAAAATTAATTTTTTCAATTAAATATTAAATATCCAATCAATATTGTCTCATATCTCTATTATATTTTGTATATTAAAATTCTAATTGAAACATTTAGTGCAATGTTTTTTTCTTGAAGATAATTTTGATAAAAATTTAGTATATTGAAAAAAAGATCATATAGCCGTTCTCAATTAAATTGTGACCAACATTTGGTGGTGGTGGTGGTGATACTATGCCATTTAATTTGAGCATCGCATGAAATTTAAATAAATCTCTTTTTTGTTTTTTGCATTACGAGTCACGACTAATATACATCAGCAACATTGGTTCCAATTTGACTTGGCACTTTTTATTTGTTCTCTTTTGTGCATGATCTAATGTAAGTAATTATGAAGCAACTTGTAAACTGTGATAGACTAGACCAATAGCCAAAATGAAAATTCATCTAATAAATGCTTTAAAATTTAAAAAAAATGCTTATTTTAATCAGTCGCTTGTGCTATTAATCAATATGATATTATGGCATGCTCAAGTAAAATTTGATAATAAAGAAAGTATAAGGGGATTGAACAACAAATGATTTACATTATCTTGCTGGGTTAGTTTCTTTCTTCTGATGTGCGAGGGCTTTTGTCTGTGCTAAAAACTATGGCATATATTTTTTTCTGTGTTTTTATCTTAAATTTGATACTGTTTTTGAAGCTTTTTTGTATTTCCTGATGAGTTTTGTTTTTTTTTTTTTAATGTTGTTTTCTTGATGGTAGGTTTTGGACTTCTGTTGTGGAGCAAATGATTTTAGCTGGCTAATGAAAAAAAAACTAGAGGAAACTGGGAAGAAATGTTTTTATAAAAATTTTGATCTTATTCAGCCCAAGGTAATTTGCTGGCCCACCCTTTGAAATTTTTTATCTATCTGCAAAAAATCATGTCCGTCAACAACACTTCCCTTAAGCTAAAACGTGGCTATTTTTCTTTTGCACTAGTTTGAAGCAAATAGTGATTTAGGGTTAATTGAAATACTTATCAATTTTTTTGCATCCATAGGCTTGGAGATCAAGCTATTTCTCATTATCTACTAGATGAAGTGGTATTTGTTGTGTGCTTGTGATTGAAGCTATTAGGAATTTGTGTTTATCTCAACTGTTTGGTGTACAATAATTTGGTGATGATTGAAGTGACTGGTGTGCTCTATGCTTAATTGAGACTTATGTTTTTTCTTGAGTCTTAATTGTGAGCTCGACTATAATTTGTGAACCAATAAATTTATTATATTTTGTTCTTAATAAATGATGCCCAGCTATTATTTGTTGTCTATTTTATTTGTTAAAGTGAAGCCCAAAAAGCCCTAGAGAAAGGTAATGTGTAATTCAATGCCTATTCGATAATTCATCGTCCAATGTGTTAACTTATCTCTTTTAATACCAACTAGAGGGGTATGCATATTTTATTATGCATTGTGTGCTCACAAATTAGGGCTCAAGTAATGATGTCCTACTCAATATTTGTGTTGGAATTTGAAAATTTTTTCACATCAAGTTTGTATCGTAGGGCATGATTTCTTACATTTTTATGAAATTTAATATCTCGAATAAAAAAAGAACTATAATTGTAGGAAATCATAACTAGGGGCTAACATGATGACAACTACCAATATAATATTAGAGATATTGCTCTTGTGAAATCACAAGTGCTCTTCATTAAATTTTTATGTAATTTTATTTAACTTGAGTATTTTTCTTTGTTCTTGTTATAATATTTATGTTTGGGTAAGAATAGTGTTTGGATCGATGATCGCATCTAGAACTGGGAAATGGGCTAGCCCATACCATTCGGACCGTGGGCCAAATTGGATCGGGCCACTTCAGCCTATTTCTATACTGGCCAGCAATTAGCAAGCCTAGCCCGGCCCTACATGGGTTGTGGGCCAAATTTTATGCGGTCTTATTGAACAAACTAACTAATAAATAGCAAAACAATTAAATAAGATATTTAAAAATAATAAATTATATGGTAGAAAAAATAATAACATAAAAAAAAGGAGCCAGGTGGGCTAGTTCAGCCCGAACCCATTTGGCCCGTTAGCCTATTTGTACTGGGCCAAACAGCCCGAATTTTATTTGGGTCTTCATTTTTTAAGCTCGGCCCTATAAAAATTTGGGCCAATCCTCTCTAACCTATTGGGCTCGACCCATATTCCCAGTTCTAATCGCATCGGAAAATCTTGTGTTATTTGTATATATTAGAGCTATTGCTCTTATGCAATCACAAGTGCTTACTTCCAAGGGTAGTAGGTATCAGGCTCAAGAATCATCAGATATAGTTTTTTTTTTTTGAGGTAATAATGTCTAGATACTAACGTCTCATAGACTATGTGCTAAGTAAAAGACTTGTGCAATAAATATGACTTAATATTGATAAATAGGTATTGATGTGATTATTTTCTTTATTATTTACTTGATTATTAATTTGAATTAATGTAACAAGATCTCGTGTAAGATTTAGAGGTGTCAACCGGGCCGGGCCTGCCCTGCACGGGAAAATGCCGTGCCTGGGTTAAGCACGAGCCGTGCCGTGCCTGGCCCGTGCCGTGCCTGACCCGACATGATTCTGCCCGTGGCACGGCACACCGGCACGGGTTCGTCCTGTGTCGGGTGTCGCCCTAGCCCGACCCCGCGAGCGCCCCACGCCCCTTTCGCAAAAAAGACAGCAGGTCGGGTCCAATCAGACCCGACCCCTGGTCCCACGATGCTCGAACCTACCCAATCCCCCCCAACGGGAAAAAAAAATTAATAAAAAATTTATTTTTCAGCCGTTGGATCTCGCCTCCAACGGCTAGGGGGCAGAATCCAACGTCCCTCATGATTTTGCCCCCTAAAAAATTAAAAAAATTAAAAAAAATTACTATTTTTTTTTAAAAAATTAATCTTTAATCTATAAATTCTACCATCATCTCTTTAAAATTTATGCTTTTCATAAACATAAATTCTCTCAAAGTGTTTAATATCACTCTCAAAAATCTTGCTTCTCTCTCTCGGGACTCGAGATATCGGCATTCGGCTTGGATTTTCGGGAATCTCAACTTGAGTTTTGAACTTAGAGTTTGATTGTGGTGCACCGTGCACGTGACCGACCTCACTGCTTTTACCGGGTAATTTATTTTAAGTTTTTTTAATTTTCTATCTCTCTCTAGTTTCTCTCTCTAGACCAAAAAATAGAAAAAATTTAAATGAGTCTTCTAGTCTTAAAAAATTATTCTGAATAACAAAAATCCTAAAAAAATAACAAATACAACTGGAACATATTTAAATTTAGAAAATGAAAATATTACACAGAGGTCCGAGATTGCTGAAACTTTGGTTTCTCCAGTCGTCTCAACCCAAATTTTTAAAAAACAAAAAATTAGGAGGACTTCTGTAGTTTGGACTCATTTTAATATAATAAAACAAAAAAATATTAGGGGTGAGGAACAAGAAATGAGACAGTGTAAATAGTGTATGAGACTTTTAACATGTAAGAGTTCGTTTGGGACTGAGCACCTAAAAAGGCATGCCGAATTATGCACAAAAAAACATGGACCATTAGATCCTAGGCAAAACCAACTTGGCACTGCATTTTTTGAGACTAGATCGAGTTTTGTCTCAAAGTTTACTCCCTTCATATACTCCAGCGAGTTGGGTATGGATGGCATGACCAAGCTTATCACATTGATGGGTCTTCTGATCAAATTTTTGGAAGATCAAAGGGTAGTGCGCATAATGCAGACATATTTTCAGCCTGCTTATCGTAGGATTCCTAGGTCCACATCTAAGAATGACATACTAAAGATATATAAGTTAGAAAAACAAAAAATAATTAATGAATTTATGGCATACAGTGGAGTGGTGTCAATGACGTCCGATATCTGGAAATGTCACGATAAATCATATTATGCATGTCTCACCAGTCACTGTGTAGATTCAAACTGGACAATCAGTAAAAAAATTTTAGGATTCTCTGAGATTCTTCATCCTCATGATAGCCCTGCCATTTTTTAGTGTATGATGAAAATCTTTAGGGAATATAAAATTTAAAATAAAATTTATAGTGTCGCATTCGATAACGCATCTAATAATAAAGTTGTGATCAATATGTTTGTTAGGAATATTAGAGACGTACCATTAAGAGAGATCTTTTATGTCAGATGTATGTGTCACGTGATTAACCTGATTGTTCAAGCGGATATGAAAGTGTGTTCCCTCGTGTTGGATAATATTTGTAATGTACTAAAATATATTCGTACTCCTCGCAGACAATAAGAGTTTGGTAGTTTCTATTTGTCTGTGATTCTTAAGAAGAAGAAATTCTAATCAGATGTGAGACATCATTGGAATTACACGTACCTGATGTTGGAATCATGTGTTGGATATGAACACGTGATATCCGACTTCGTCAATAGTAAGAGTGACGAACTTATTATTGACGACACTGACTGGGCTTCAAGAATTTTATTTATGAAATTTCTAAAGATTTTTTATGACACGACGAACATGTGTTCGTCAGTTTATACGCCCACTACTTGCATTGTACTCCGGTGCATATGCAATATTAGTAGCATGTTTAGGAAGTATCAAGCTGACCCGACATTTAGCCATATGGTTGCAGAGATGGAAGGGGTAGATAACACTCTAACTTATATTTCCTCATGCATGAACCTGGAAGAGCCACATGAAGGGTTCATTCATGAGCAGTTGACTGACCTGTTCACATGCTACGATACTAGGTATTGTGGTGGTGGTGGTGAGATTGTGATTACGGACATTTATACCTTGTTCGGAGATGATTTTTTCATTCAGCTAGCGAGGGAGAAACGTAGTGGTGGACCATCACATAGCAACGAGCTTTCTCGGTACTTAGATACCGATTACTGCTCAATCCTATCAAATTTTGATGCTAAGAATCTAGATATATTACAGTGGTGAAAATCATATGAGTTCATCTTTCCCGTGCTATCTAGGATGCAACGAGATCTACTTACTCCTCTGGCGTCGAGCGTAGTATCGGAATCTGTTTTTTCTGTTGCAATGAACGTGATTTCGGATAGGAGATCGAGATTACGTCCAGATATTGTTGAGACATTAGCTTGTTTGAAGGATTGAGAGGATTCGAGGTTTAGCATCCATGATCATGCTGGAGCTAGAACTGGAACAGAGACTGCAGCCGCATTCACTGCGATAGCGGAGGAGTTGATTGCTGATGATGATGATCCATATGATACTGATCTTGATGTTGCGGCTGATGATGCTCATGATATACCGATTGACGATTTATGATGATCTACTATTTTTTGATTTTAATGTTTTGTTTTTTATTGATTGTACGTTTTATTGATACGTTATGTTGAAACTGTAATTTGTTTGGTTTGGATCTTCGGTATCAAATGACTGATTAGTCATTTTTCATTTGAGTTGGTTATGTTTTTTTTTAATTTTTATTTTTTTTAACAAAATGTATTGATTTATTTATTTTTTTTGTTTTAATTTTTCATTTAAAAATTTATAACTATATTATATAATTCTAATAAATTTTAAACTAATTTTATAATACATTATAAAAAAAATTTTAAACTTTGTTATTTTAATAAATTTTAATATTTTTTATATTATAAATATATAATATTAAACATTATCTAAAATTATATATATAATTTAATAATTTATATTAAAAAAAAAGTTAAATTTTTTTTTTTACTGGCTCGTACGGCCAGGCCAGGCCCGAGCGGGCCCGGTTTTCTTAATCCGTGCCGGGCCAGGCACGACACGGTACAGTAACCGTGCCTGGCCCTGCCCGAAGGCACTCTCATGCCCAAAAATTTGACACCTCTAGTATGATTGCATGTGATTTTTAATTTCCTACATTTTCATCAAGTTTAATTCTCCCCAAAAAAAATGAGCTATAATTGGTAGTTGTCATCATGTTAGTTGGATTGGAAACTCAACTAGGGTGAAGAATCAAGTAATCTCCATGTATTTTTTTGTAAATATTATAATATTTATGTTTGGGAGAGAATAGTGTTGGGATGGATGATCACATGTGAAGTTCTTGTGTTGTTTGTATATATTAGAGATGTTGCTCTTATGCGATGACAAGTATTTCCGTCCAAGTGCAGTAGGTTTCAGGCTCAAGACTCATCAAATATTATTTTTTTTTTGGAGATAAGAATGTCGAATAAATATTAAGTATTGATATATTTGTATGCTAATTGTTTGTGCAATTTGCCATTGTAGAATGACTTTTGTTTTGAGACCAGAGACTGGATGACTGTTCGTCCAGAAGAATTGCAAAAAAAAGGATCCCAGCTGGTAAGAAATCTCAGCATTAACTTGCTATGGCTATAGCTATGGCTATGGCTATGGCTGACACATTGTAGTGTTTGTTTATTTTGTTGATCTCGAGTTATCTCATTCTTGAATAGATCATGGGTTTAAATCCTCCTTTTGGTGTCCAAGCAGCTCTGGCAAACAAGTTTATTGATCACGCTCTCAAATTCCAACCCAAACTAGTGATTCTTATTGTTCCGCCAGAAACTGAAAGGTTAGAACTGACAAATTGCGCAACATTGTCTTGGCTACAGCTTGGGCCATATTTCATGGAATCTTCTGTACTCCAAGCAACCTACTTCTAGTTCATGTGACATTGAGTTTATCAAGAAGCTACAGTTTTTTTTTCTTTTTCTTGAAAAATCACTTTTTTTAAACCAGGCTAGACAAAAAGGTGCCACCTTATGATCTCATTTGGGAAGATGAAAAGTTCTTGTCCGGAAAGGTAAAATGAACATGTGGTTGGTGCTTGATTAGTTGTTGGTAAAACATCCAATAACATCTTTTTTTTTTTTTGTTTCATTTTCAGTCTTTTTATTTGCCAGGATCAGTTGATGAGAATGACAAGCAAATAGAACAGTGGAATAATACTGCACCTCTTCTGTACCTATGGAGCTGCCAGGATATGACCGAGAAGCACAGAGCCATAGCTCAAAAGCATAATCATTTGTTCAAGCAGCCTCTTGGCTTGAGGACATAATATGGCCGGATCTTGAGGTAGCTTGAAATAATAATTTGTCACCGACATTGTTTTGTGTTGCGATGCATGCCTGTAGACAACTTAAGAAACAAGAAGATGAGCCAGTTAGTATAGAAATATGACCAATGAAACATGAATATAGCACACAACGAAGTATATTTGCATCACTCTTACATGTTGGATTTGATAATAATTTTTTATTAATTTGTTCACATGGATATTTTGTCTTGAAAAACATGACCATATAACCACAACTTCATGATTGATTTGGTATTCCCAATTATGCCACTGCCATTTGAGCCAATTATATTGGAGGAGATTGTATGAGGTGCACAAAACTTTTGTTTTAGTGTGAGGTCTGAGTGAGATTAATATCTCAATAGTTTTATATTCAAAAGACTGATAGACTGTGTATGATAAGTCTCAAATTCGTGATCCACATCTCTTGGATGAAGAATCTTCTCATCTTACTAAGACATGATCTATACTATATGCATGCAATATAAGGGCTATATTGGTCATCCATCATTCTAAATCTCTTATAGGCTCTATTATAGGCTCTATACTAAAGTGAGAGCCTTGTGCATGCATATTTTTAGTGTGAGGTCTGGGTGAGATTAATATCTCAATAGTTTTATATTAGAAAGTTTGATAAACTCTATTTGATGAGTCTCAAACTCAAGATCTACATACACCACCTCTTGGACGAAGAATTTTTTCTTCGTACCAAAGCATGTCTTCTAATATATGAATGCAACACAAGAACTATGCATGCGATCAGTCATCCTAAATCTCTTCCAGACCCTGCACTAATCTGAGAGTCTTGTGCATATTTAATTTTGGAGTTCTTATGAGATTTGATAATTAGACCTTGTTAATTATACTTGTATTTGTCTAATTACACATAAATAATTAGATCTTGTTAGATCACTGTATCTTCATTCACTATTGAAAAAAAATTAATTTTTTTTTATTTCATGTAAATTTATTATATTTTTGTATATTATTTTCTTGCTTAAGCAAGAATTAGTTAAATTTTTTTATTTTTTCTTTATTAATTTAGATAAAATATGTGATATATTTTTTCGAGAGTTAATTTAATGGGCATTTAGATAAAATTAATGCTTAAGTAAGTGCTTTCTATGAGTAGAAAGCACTATATTATGATTATATTAATGCGTGACGAAGTAAACCATTTTGTTAGATTTTTTGAAATGATAAATAAGTAGTTTAGAAAATATTTTACAATTTTGAAATAATATTTAGTGGTAGAATTGCTTATTTGAGTTTTCGAAAATGAAAACGGAAAACCTAGAAATAGTTTTTAATCAGAAAATTGGTCTTCGAAATAAAATTCCTAGTTATATATAATGTAGGAGGAAGATTAAGTAGAGTTCTTGATGAATTTGACATTGTAAGTGTGACCAGACACAACTTCAGCCTGGTGTGACTGGGCTGTGGGTCTAGCCAGGGTTCATTTTCTGTAGTCAGAATGCTGGATGGCACGGCATTTCTTGACTAGGAAAAGTTAACCCAACCCAGCCAAGACGAACCGACTGGCTGCTCATTGCATTCTGGGCTGCTATGTTTATGTCCGGTGCTTTGAATCCCTAACTGCACAAAGGCTCACTACATTTTTTTGTGCTCTTTTTTTTAACGTCATCTTTTCTCTTGTTATAATTGGAATAGTTGAATTTTTCTTGTAGCTGTTACTTTCTTGCGAATTCATGATTATTTATGTTCGTTTCTATGAAATGCAAATAAAATTGATCAGTAAAACTCATAAAAAAATGTGCTATGGTGTATCACCTCTTCTGCCCCCTTTGCCAAACTTGTGCATAAAAGTATTGAAAACTAAGCTCGAAGAAAAAGAATATAAGTTGAGGTTTTTTCAAAATATTCATGAAGACATATGCTTGTTTTTATGCAGTTTGAATATGTACAGTGTAAATGGTCTCGTCATGAATCTTTTTCTTGAGGAATAAATAATTTATCTCTATATGTTTCATCAGCTCATGAATATGTTTTAATATATGATTATTATTGTAAAGAGTAATGGTAAAAAAAGTAGATACCCACCCAATCTCTTTGAACATGTACCAAATCTAAAGAAGCTTATAAATAATAATTGTATGTCGCTTAATTTTTTATAAGATAATATTATATCAAAGAAAAATATAAAAATTTATAGTAAATATCCTCTCGATACAAGTTGATGAACAACTCGGATTTAAGCATCTTGTCAGATATAAGTATCTGGGATTACTATAAGAGATCTCAATTTCTAACAACTTCTTTAGATACCCCAATATCAAAAAATTGAATCAGGGTGAATCTGTCGAAGATAATTTAAAAAATAATTATTTATACTGATTAAATGTTATGTCTAGTTTGATAATAGTCAAATAATTAATATTTTTTATGATTTTATCTTGATTAATAGAATTAAGTGGATTAGTTGTATCAAAAATAAAGTTTGTATCTAAATCAATAAGAGTATTTATTACAACATAATCTAAAAATATCAATTAATATAAGAGTACGAAGAACGTAACTTTTATGTAACAAGACATTATTCTTCCTGGAGTATGTCATGTCTATCTCAAGAAAATATCTAAGTATCTAAAGGTCGTTCATCTAGAACTACGACTAAAGGTACTCATTGAGTTAAATAATTTCAAACTCATCATCTCTTCTGACATAAAATATCAATTATGTATGCAATAATCAAAATTACTATAACAACATTGCTTCTTTGGAAAAATAAAAACAAAATAATATAATTGGGTAAAACTAACGACGTGACTGTTTATAAAAATTTTATTGATTATACATTTTTGTGATTGTTTTAGGATTTACAATATCTTTTATTTGTGATATTAAATGCTACTAATTCTCAAATTTCATTAAAATAAAGAGCATTTATCTTTTCTAGCTAGATCTTCTCGATCATCCTGGATGAGATAATGTCGTGTCTCATAAGAAAAATTGAGTTTTTTATTACTTTGAAGAACGTAACAACAAAAACTATGATAATATGAGAAATTTGTAAAATTAGGTATAGAGTATAATTTCTCTCATTCTAGATTGTGATTATAAGATTAATGTTAGATTAGTTGATTGCAAAATCATCTGCCTCTATGGCAACCTCATCTTTTCTCCTTGGTCTTAGCATACTTGGTATGCCTCTTCTCTTAGTTTACACTCTAAGTTAGGGTGGTTATTTTTTTTTAGTTGTTGGATTTCTTATGATTTTATAAAATATTTTAAATTTTATAGAAATTTAATAATTGAATTTCTTATGAACCATAGACAAGATGTGTTAGTGAAATTTGATAGGTGAACTACTTAAAATAATATTTTTTTTAAGTGTCAGTCTAATATTTTGATTAATAATTTATTATGATTTTGTTAGATTTTGTATCTCATGGTGGTTGTGCAATATATAATTATCTAATATTCTTGTTTATGTTGTAAATTAATGTCTAATAAATATCAAATATTTTATAATTTATGGTTACCCCTCGTGGGTTAGCCACCAGGCACCTCCAAGCAAATGAACCTATGCATGAGCGATGAGCCAAGCCAAGACTAGCCTTGTAAAATGGGTTGGGACCACAGGTTCGTCTTGTGCTTTCACGGCCATGCCTTGGCTAGTTAGGAACACTTGGGCCTAGGCACATGCTAGATCTTGGCTAACAATGGGCTAATCCCATGCACGACCCTTGATCCAAGCTAGCTCATTCTATGCCTATTGTTTTTTCATGATAATTTGATCATATTTGATTGCCTATTAATTTTTTTTTGAGAAATATAAAATTTAAAACAAAATATATAATATTGTATTCAATCATGTGGCTAATAGAAGTGGCAAATGGGTCATGTCAGTCTAGCATGTCTATTAAAAAGAATAGCTCGGCATAGCCTAATGGCTACTGGCAACCTGGGTCTTACTGGGTCAAGCAAAGGCCATGAGCAAACCTTGCCCAGGCACTTGATATGAATCTTACCTAGCCCAACATGGATTGACCTAGGCTAGCTCGGGTTTGTGCTGAGATTGCATGGATTGGTCTAGGCTAGGTTTGGTCTAGCCTAAGTGTGATCTAAGTTAGCCTGGGTTTCATGTTGACTACTCGGTGCGTTCCTTTGCATCCATGATTGTTTGGGTTAGAACCAAGCTTGCTAGAATCATTCCTGACAAGTCCGCCAACTTGGGTTAGGATTTGTACCCAACTTGGATGTGTTTTGTCACCTAAGCTGAATTCAGCTTGTGCAAGGCAATTTCATATATCATGCCATGCTACATGGGCTTAGTGGCATGTGAGCCTATTTTCTTGACTTGCCATGAAATGTGTTATGAGTCATGTTGTCCCTTACTTGCTTCACGCATGGGGTTGCCCGTTCATGTATTGGTTTTTGTGGCCTGTTTTTTGATGTCCTTGACTCATTTTTTGCTTACAGTTTCAAATAATTATGTGATAATAAATTTATTCAAAAAAATTATTTTAGAATATTTTTTTGAGTTAGTTATATTAATTAATTTAATAGTATATATTAATTTAAAATTAGTTTCCTATCATTAGAGCTTATTTAAACTTTTATAAAGATTTATAAATATATTTTAGTAAATTATAAAAATTTTATTATTTATGTAAGTTTGTTGATCTTGAAACAAAAAAGTTTAATATTGTTTAAATTCAACATAAATATTGAAATCATATGTTAACTATTGATATATTATATTTGATTTTATAATTAAATTGTAAAAATTGTAGTCTTTATAATTAAATAATAATGAGAAGTCCGACTATCTCCTAATGTTGGGACAAAGGAAAATAATTTTTTAAATATTTTTTATTATATGATGTATATGTATTTGTTCATATATATTGTTACATTTTACATTGCAATGAGTATATATATAATGTTTTTCATATATTTAATTAATATAAGAAACACTAATATGTTATTGAATTTATTGTAGAAATTAAAATAAAATATACATAATAATTAATATTGATCGATTTTTTAATTATTTTATTACTTTGTAGTTGTTTGTACGAATCCTAAAATTAATATAATAGTAAAAAATATTTTAAAATTCATATATAATTACATGAATTGACTATGAAAATTAGAAAATAAAATATATAATTAAATACATAACTTATATAATTATTATAAATATTAATATGATATTGTTTGTCTACCTTTGAGTACTGTGATTGAGATTATAATTAAATTTGATGAAAAAAATAATAAAATAATAAAATAATAAAATAATAAAATAATAAAATAATAAAATAATAAAATAGTCTATTCAACATGTATAAGTTATTAAAATATTTAGATATTAATTATTAAAATATTTAGAAATCGTATAAATTATTTTTTCCTGTGTTATTTAAAATAACACATTTTTTGTTATTGTAACTTTAATCGTAGACATGAGCACAAATCTTCTATCTGACATATTAATAAGTATTTGATATGCTTAAAAAATCAGGAAGATACACATAATTATTAATAGGAAATTAAATTTCTGTATTTTTTTATTTCACATTCTTTGTATTTTTATATGTTATTTTTAAGTGTTTTATTGAAAAAAATTTAGTATATTAAATCTTATTGAACAATCTAATCTACAATATAAATTTATTTCCATTTAAAAAGATTTAAATTTTGGACTGGCATCCCTGCCAAACTCTAACCCGACCCTAGGTTATGGCTAACTTGACATGAGCCAAGCTAGCCACTAGGCACCACCGAGCCAAAATGCTAATGCATGATATTTTGGCTCGGCATGGGTCATCAGCCATCAGCCATGCCCGGTTGGTCGATGCCCTAGCTAACCCAGATAGGTCTGTTGGAGAGACTCACTCCTCAGGATTACTCAGTTTGGGCTAGCCTACCCAGTTTGGGCTAGCCCAGTTTGATACATCTAGTTAAAAGGAATGAATATTTAATTGCTGATAGAAACAGTCCCACAGGTGCCTATATAAACAGTCCCACATGTGCCTCTGATCTGTTGCAGGTCCCTGTGCCTCCCACAGGAGGAAGGGGAAATGCATATATTTATCCTGTTTTTGACAGCCAAGATGCATTAGGAGCTGTGTTGAATCAAATCCGAGTGTTCTTGTTTGTTAGTTGGCAGCACAGCAGAATTTTGTATAGTTGGCCTCGTGAAACAGGGAAAGAAATAGTGAAATAAAATTTTAATTTTTAATTTTTTTTTCTGGTGACGATCTTGATAATTAATTGCTTGTGTTTTTTTTTTTTTCTAAAATGAAATTAGAATTTACTTTATATCAATTATTTCCTAATTTCTGAAGAATAAAGCTGATTGATTTTTCAATAATTTCTTTTTTAAAAATAAACATCAAAATTGTATATTATAAACTTAACTTATTTTCTAATTTAATTATTGTAATGATTTGTAATTTTTATTTTCTTTGTTTATATAAATTTTTTGATTTAAATATCCATGTGCCGTGAGCATAGAATTATCAAAGTTTTATTTTTTTCAAATTAGTTGCTCAAAATATATATTGTGTATTTATAAAATCATTTTTTGCTCATTAATTATTTATACAATTAACCCATTTGGTTGCCTTTTACAAATATGTGTTTTGTTTTCTCATTGAAATTACTTCTCTACAACTTTAAGGTTATACATTTGATTTTTTATTTTTAGATAAAATTTTTATAAGGGGGCTCAAAATAAAAATATTTAATAAAAATTCACAATCTTAAACAAAATTAAAAAAAAAAAAGGAGCCCAAATGAAAAGTATTGATATTTTTTTTTATTTTATCATATAAATAATAATAATAATTATTTTTTTAATTTTTGTTATCAAACAAAAGTAATTTAAAAAGTATGTTTTATCCTGTGACAACTTAATTACTAATTCTAGACACACTAAATATTCTAGCATATTAAGATTATGTATTTGTATATATGTGATTAATAATATATTTGTATCAACTCGAAAAAAATTTTAAAATTAAAATATTTTTATGGTTTTCATTAATTATTATGTAAAATATTTTTAAATTATAATTTCTAATGCATTATGTGACTCGACTTTAAATATCATATTGATGTCCTTGTCGATTATGCGAAAATTGAATCTCAAAAAATTACTCAATAAACGATCTCACTCCAAATGGTTGATTGAATTATCAATCATCTAAATGAGATTATTGATGATATTTTGGTTAAGGTTGGTATATTTATTTTTCTACTATATTTTATTGTGTTGAAAATGGACAAAAATAATTATGAACTATTAATTTTATGATAATTGTTTTTTGCCAATGGATAAAACCTTATCGATATTAAAAAATAAGAATTCACTCGTTGTGTTGGTGAAGAGCATGTAAAGTTTTATTTTTATGATAACTTGTGAGATCTAAATGATGATGAGACGAGTTGTTGGATGGTAGATAATTTACTTTGTTCTACAATGCAATAAAAAGTGAATATTCAATTTAAGAACTTTGTAGAAAACTATTAATTAGATAAAGAATATAGAGATGACTTGGAAGAATAATTTTAGAGCTGTGAAAGTGGCAATAATCAGAAAAATGATGAGATGTGATCATTTTGGAGTTTTGAAATTGAGAAAAACGAGAAAGATGATTGTTATGAGATTGCATCATTCTTCAAAATTGTGACCTCGAAGGAATTTAGTACAAACAACTTCAATAAAGCTGAAGACATAAAGAAGAAAGATAAGTTTGAGACAAAAATTATGGATTATTTAATCAAAGATAAAGTAACGTTATGTATATCACCATGGTTTTGGTAGTTCAGAAATAATTTAGCTAAGAAAAGTTCAAGGACAAAGCCACTGGTTGTGCACATCACCATGCCTTTGGCATTATAGAATTAAATGAACAAATTAAACCTATAAGACAGTCATGGTTGTGTTTAGCACCATGAATTTCGAAATATAAGAAGAAAATAATTAGACTAGCACTGAAAATAAAGTCATGACATTTACCAAAGATGATGCATCAAAAGAAGAAAAAACTAAAAAAGAAGTATAACTAAATTAAGTTAGAGGGAAGAAATAAAAAAAAAGGTAAAATAGTACATTGAAATTCTAGCATGGACTGTAGGGTCATTAATGAAGACAATGAGGTATTTATGGTCTAGCTATGGATGTTTAACGTAGCACTACTTGGGAGTCAATCTAATAAATTTTATTTTTTACTTTTGTGGTGTAATAAATACTTTATATCTATTACATAAATAATTATTTTGATACACCCTATATCCCATGAGTGTAGTGGAACTCAAATCTCATTATGACTATCAATATATATACTAAAAGTTGCTCAATTATTTTGATACACAATGACACTCAAACTTAGTAGTAAAGAAAAAAAATGTGTTTTCCTTGAGATAAGTAGAGTTTTTTTTTATTGAGGAATAAGTTATTACTTGGGGATAAGTAATAATTTTAGTATATGAGTTTGTTTGGTGTTCAAATTATTTAATATTTTTTAGTATTTTGGTACTTTTAGATGATGTATAAGAATGAGAATAGGATATAAATGAATTAATTTCATGAATTTGAAGTTTTGGTAGATTTTGATGAATAATCATGAAATAGATAGGTTATTGAAAGTTTTTGTCTAATTGATAGATTATGAATTATCGATGAATTTTGGTATCCATTCTTGTCTGAATTTCTATCTAATTTGTCATGAAAATATTTGTATGTTATGACTCTATCATCTTATTAACATAATCATTTAATCGTACAAAATATTTTTTATGGCTATGCTATTATCATGGAGGCATAACCATACTTATTTGATAATAATTTAATAGCTATGATATTAATTTCACGTTATAGTAACCAAGTATCTGACTAGTACTAAAAGTCATGAGTACTTCCTAGCACCATGAATTTCTTTAACAAAGAAGTGTAATCTTAAGTCTTAGTCGTAATTTTTACTTAAAGAAATAATGGATGCAAGACATAAGTTGAATCTTATATTTGGGGGGCAAGACTATGAAACCCCTCGTCTCTAGTGTAGATTCAAGAAAATATATCAATATAGTATATGGTCAAGGATTTGTGTAATTTTATTTATGTGGTGTATAAATAGTATTTATATTAATAGATATATTTGTATTTATGTTAAGATATTGAAATTAGTGGATGTGATAATTAAATAAAACTTGAATTAGGGATTTAACTAGTGGTGAGTTTGTGAGAGTACCGAGTTCTCATATTGAATGATGTCAGATAAACCATAAAGCTCACTCATGCATATTGTAGAAAGGAAGTTGTAGTCTGTCTGACCATTATATATGAGATAAACTTATAAATTAAAACATAAAATCTAGATGTGTTGTTTGTTATGAGATTAATATATGGACAAGAATTTTCTTTATTACTTGTATAACTCATATACTTGTTGATATTTATTGAAAAAATAAACTTGTTAATGAGCTTTTTGGAATAATGTACCACCAATAAAATTGGGTAATATAATAAAGTCAAAGTATTTATTTTTGAAGATGATGAGTTAGGAATGATATGATTCAAATAGTATCTTTCATCATAATTTAAAACAAATTATTTTATGGGACTTAGATATTTTCTTGGGATATTGATTGACTATTTTGGAAGAGAGATTGTATTATCATAGAGGAGATTTATGGTTGATAATCTAATAAGGGTTGACCTTATGGAATGAAATCTAGTATATACTATAACTGACCTATTTATTAATTTTATGTCAAATGTAACTCCTCTAGTTTAATAAACTAGTTACAAGAAAATTACAAAAAATATTAACTATTTGAGTATTGCCAAACTAGATATAACTAATACAATCAATATAGTTAATTATTTTCTAAATTATCTATGGTGGGTTCACATAATTGTAATCCTTCTTATATTGAGGTATATAAAAAATCTCTTAGCTATGAGATTTCTTTTGTCAACCACAAGTATGTAAAGATAGATTGTTTTCTACTCAAGGAGAAAGCTCTTGATGAGACTATTGCTGTATTATAAGTTCTAACAAAATATTAACTAGATATTTTAATGAAGGTCTGAAAGATGTCACAACTTAATTTTTTTCCTAAGTTTGATATTATAAATATTTGTGCACTAGCTTTAGGGGAAGAGGTGTTGCATTATAGTTATTTTTCTTATTTATATTATTTTTTTTTTTTGTGTTATGGATGTGAATACCAAATATATGATCTACCCCAATCTCATATTATATATGGATTTTCTTTGTACATCATATTACATAAGTTTTATTGCTTGAGTTTGTTTATTGCCCAAGTGATGAAACATTTTACACATTATACCATGACTTATATGAATGTAACAAAATTTATATGTTTATTTGTATTAATATAATGTAATATCAGAGGCATAAAACAAAGTTTTATGTTAGCCATATTTGTCTCCACAAGCACTAAAATCATCATTTTTTTGTCATTACACTATCAAGACTAACAATTTAGTAATGCTTCTAGTAAGTAGTGAGTTTATTAGTGGTATTTAAGAAATATGGGTTGTCATGGTGATAAAGAAAGGTAGGTTTATATGAACCATCCACTTGGTATTATTATTTTGATATTGGCAATGTTTGTTTGTTGATTGTAATTTGTATTATATGAGTTGTAATAATCTTTTATAGCTCGATCCACTATGTTTTCATCTATTTATTATTATTTTTGGACTTCACAATTGTGTTCTACTTTGTTCTTGTTTTTATCGACATTTCTCTCATGTTAAGCTTCTTTTTTTACTAGTATGTGAGGCTAATATTATTATTTCAAATGATGATTACTTATACATTTCTCAATTCAAATGTGTATTATAACTTTGTTATGCTACCTAATTTTGTTGGTTAGGTATATCCCAAAAACTTATTGGTGAGAGTGTCTCATCAATATAGATTCATAAGTGTATACGTCATACTAGTAGTAAAGAGGACATTTGTCTATATATTGATCTCATAGGAATTATATTGGCAATTTAATTATTCAATAGTGAGACAACTCAACTATAGTATAATGAATATTTATATTATGAGATTAATCTTAGATCTATGTGCTAATTCATTTAATTTGCACATAGAAAACAAAGGTTGAGGTGTTGTACAGATTATATTTAGATTATGAGATTATGATTTTTTTTTAAAAGTAGTTCAAATTATATTATGTTTAAATACAAAACAAAGGTTGAGGTGTTGTACAATAATTCATTGCCCTGAAGGAATAAAAGGTTATTATCACCATTGAGCCCATTCTAATGATGATCCTCTTGTGATTGTCTTATCAATACATCACCACTGAGACAACAAATATTCTCTGCTTGAGATTCATTCATAATTTCTTATCTTTTAGGTAACTTTATTAATTTTCTTTGATGATTACTTCATATGTATACTTTTGGCTTCATAAGCATCATACTCACATAATTAACTTATGCTTCCATTAAGTTTCACTAATGAGAACCATATGAATGAAAACAATTCACAAGGATTATCACCACCTTGTAAGTCACAACATATTCATGCTTGTACCAAGGATTGTCTCTTACTATTCTCTTTGTATGATGTGACTCTTATACTAAATATAAAATTCTTAAGAGAATATTCTACATAACATCTATCCCAATTGAGAACTACTTCTTTAAGATATGTAAAATTGAGTAGCATGTAAAATCATTCATACTTTCATCTTCGTAAGTGCAATACTTGTAATGATTAATATATCCAAATTTTAGATTTAACGTATAGGTTTATATCGTGTATTATTGGCAAAAGGGATGTCACCATTTTTTTAACATATACATGAGTGAGTCTCATAGTTTACCTATCACCATAAATCACGAAAATCTTGCATAAATTTACCAATATTCAAAATCCTAATTCAAGTTTTATTTAATCACTCATTCATCTATATTCATAGCATACTATAAATCAAACATATTCATTAATTTAAACTATTATCATATCATATAAAATAAATTACACAAATCATAGATCACATACTATTTTAATAATAATTCTTGAATCTGCCCTATAGAGGGGTTTGAAAGACACACCCCTAACTCAAATGATTTGTATTAAATCTTATGCTCCTTGCTTGTTTGCGGAACCCTTAGGATATGTGAAATTCACCTCTTATATTTGGTAACTACGATATGGTTTTGCTTGTTTGGTGGAGAGAGAAAAAGAAAATTAAAAGATATAATATATTTTTCTTCTTCCACTTTTATACTCGGGTAATTTTTATATTTCTCTAATTAGGAAGTCATGACTTTCAAAAGAAAGTTAACTTTTATCTTAATCTCTTAAGTTTGAGGTTGTGACTCTAAAAAATAGGTATGACTCTATAATGCATCATAATCTTTCTGTAACATAAATTCGCAATGATGGACAATGACCACAACTTAAGCCTATTGTTTATATAACACAAAGTTGTAGCACTATATAGTGACCATGGATTTGTGCCCCTATCTTCTTATTTTTTTAAAGGGTCATGGCACATTCATGACAATGTGAATGACCACTCATATTATTATATAGTAGTGGCATTTTGAAATAACTATATGATTGGCATTGGTCTTTCTCATTATATAGTCATTGTGTTGGGAAATAGACCAAGTACTGACAAGTTCCTTTATATATATTTTGTGGAATTAACACTGACAAATGAATACATCAAAATTTTTTTTTTCATATTCCTCAGGTGTTTGCAGAGCTATGAGTGTCTATGATACTAGCTTTCACTTCTCTCATATATCATGTTGCTATGATGCTACAAAGATACAATGGTATTCATAATTAGCATATACATAAAAATGACTATAATTTTCAATAGCTAAAAAATCATTGCTTTCTAAAAATGTTATAGTTTTGACTTGAGACTATCGAGTCATATAAAGATAAAGTTGTACTAAAATTTGACCATGACCTTTATCACTATTAGGGTAGTTGGTTGATGAGATATAGAATTAATCTCATATCTATTTAAATTTTATGAGATAAGTATATCTATGATTTTATGATAATATCACAACTACAAATAATATATTGCACAATAGAGAAAATATGCTAATGAGTTGATAGAATCATGGAATACAAAGATTATCATGACTAAGTAGGTAGAGTTTTGGCAAAAAAAGGGTATCAATACTATTCAAGACTCTATACTCTACCTCTAGGTCAAATACCCAAAAAAAAAAAACCTATCAATTTCATGATTATTCATCAAAACTCCTCAAAAATCAAAAGTCATGAAATCAATTCATAATAATTATATTTGTATGCTTATACATCATCAAAAATTATAAATGTACATAAGAATATTTAATAAACTCACACATTTAAATAATTACTTATCCTCGAGCAATAACTCCTCCTTTTAAAACAAACATAATTATTCTACATCTTTCAGAAACTGTATGACTATATTTTAATGTCAGAGAATTTAAAAATAGTGGACTAAATTCAAATGGATATGTTGATAGTCATTTAAGAGTTTGAGTTTCATTACTATACTCATGGGTCATTAGATCTATACACTCTTTTTTTTTTGTGGTGAATATAAATATTTACCACATCACACATGTTGAAAAAAAATTCTTGATTTGCCTCTCAAACATCATTTTGTTTTATATTCGTAGCTATACATCAATACCTATTTTTCTTCATTTGAGATCTTTAATGTCCATGCTAACTTCTTAGTATATTGTACTATCTCTATCTTATTTGTTTCTTCATCCAATCTTGTTTCTTCATCCAGTCTTGTTTCTTCTATACTTATTTCTTAGGTTTTTTTTTCATTAGATGTTGCAACTTTTGTGAATGTTATGGCTTCTTTTCCTATTCTAGCTTGTCCTTTTTTTTATAGATCCCCAAAGTTACAATGCTGAGCATAACCATAACTTTATTTTTAAGCTTTTCCTTGCCTTTTTATTCATAGATCTCTAAAGTCATATTGTTGAATAGAGTTACAGCTTTTCCTTGCCTTTTTATTCATAGATCTCTAAAGCCATATTGTTGAGTAGAGTTACAGCTTTTCCTTGCCATTTCCATTGTGTAACTCCAAAGTTGCGGCACATTGAAAAGCCACAATTTTATCTTTAAGCTTCTAACAGATTAATTTATTCTTATCACAAAAGATACTATATTGTGCATAGCCATGGGTTTATCATAAGGTTTTCCTTAACTATTTTTATTTAAGCTTTCTTTTATCATTTTTATTTTGTAATACCAAAGCTGCAGCATTATGCACAATCATAGTTATGACTTTGATTTACTCTTCCATGGTTTCTATCTCAATCTAGTCTTTCTTTATTCTTTTCTTAGCTTTTTTAGAGTTGTCAACATTAGATTCCTCCGAGGTCACAACTTCAAAGAATTTTGTGATATCATAGTAATTATATTTATTTGTTTTCTCATTCTTGTAACCCTAAAATAGTTCTTCCTTATTTTATTTTTCGTTTTCATCACTATCACACCTCGAAAGTTGTTCCTGTACTTTATTTCCTTCATCTTCATTTGACTAATAGTATTCTATCAATTCCTTCCATCCAAATTTAATCTTTTGTTATATAGCAATTAGAGGTGTTAAATAGGTCATGCCATGCCGACATGGTCATGCCACCATGCTCTGTCAAATACAACATGGTATGTTTTTTGTGCCTTGTATAGCACATCATAGGTGCTAGTCAACCAACCTAGTGAATCATGGTTGGCGCTCATAGTGTAGGTAGAGGTGTCAAATGGCCTGGCCCATTTTTTTTGGGCACAAGCGTGCCTTCATGCCGGGCCAAGCACGACACGGTTACTGTACCGTGCCGTGTCTTGCTAGGCACGGTTTAAAAAAGTCGGGCCTGGCCTGGCCGTACGGGCCAGTAAAAATTTTTTTTTTAATTTTTTTTATTTATATAAATTATTAAATTATATATAAAATTTTAGATAATGTATAATATTATATATTTATAATATGAAAAATGTTAAAAATTTATTATAATAACAAAGTTTAATTTTTATTATAATGTAATATAAAATTAGTTTAAAATTTATTAGAATTATATAATATAGTTATAAATTTTTAAATGGAAAAATAAAACAAAAAAATAAATAAATCAATACATTTTGTTAAAAAAAATAAAAATTAAAAAAAACATAAGCAACTCAAATGAAAAATGACCAATCAGCCATTTGATACCGAATGTCCGAACCAAATAAATTATAGTTTCAACATAACGTATAAATAAAATGTACAGTCAATAAAAAACAAAACATCGAAATCAAAAAATAGTGGATCATCATAAATCGTCAATCGGCATATCATTGAGCATCATCAGCCGCAACATCAAGATCAGTATTATATGGATCATCATCATCAGCAATCAACTCCTCCACTATCGTAGTGAATGCAGCTGCAGTCTCTGCCCCAGTCCCAGCTCCTGCACGATCATGGATGTTAAACCTCGAATCCTATCAATCCTTCAAACAAGCCAAGGCATCAACAATATCTGGATGTAATCTCGATCTCCTATCCGAAATCACGTTCACTGCAACAGAAAAAGCAGACTCCGATGCTATGCTTGACACCGGAGGAGTCAGTAGATCCCATGTCATCCTCGATAGCATGGGAAAGGTGGACTCATATGATTTTCACCACTGTAATATATCAAGATTCTTAGTATCAGAATGTGATAGGATTGAGCAGTAATCGGTATCTAAGTACCGAGAAAGCTCGCTCCTATGTGATGGTCCACCCCTACGTTTCCTCCTCGCTAGCTGAATGGAAAAATCATCATCTCCGAACATGGCATCAATGTCCGTAATCACAGTCTCACCACCACCACCACCATACCTAGTATCATAGTAAGTGAACAGGTCAGTCAACTTCTCGTGAATGAACCCTTCAGGTGGCTCTTCCAGGTTCATGCACGAGGAAATTTAGGTCATGGTGTTTTCTACCCCTTCCACCTTAACCCTAGGGTCCATGCATGCAGCTAGACAATAAAGAGATGAAACGGTGGACCAGTACTTCAAGTACTTGGTTTCTATCTCTGCAACCATATGGCTAAGTCTCGGGTCAGCTCAATACTTCCTAAACATGCTACTAATGTTGCATATGCACCGGAGTGCAATGTAAGTCGTGGGCATATAAACCAACAAACACATGTTCCTCGTGTCATAAAAAATCTTCGGGAATTTTTATCATACACTCAAAAATGGGCAGGCTATCATGAGGATGAAGAATCTCAGAGAATCCTAAAATTTTTTTATTCATAGTCCAGTTAGAATCTACATAGTGGCTGGTGAGACATGCATAAGATGATTCATCGTGACTTGTTCAGATATTGGACGTCATGGACACCACTCCACTATATGCCATAAATTCGTTAATTATTTTTTATTTTTCTAACTTATATATCTTTAGTATGTCATTCCTAGATGTGGACCTAGGAATCCTACGATAAGCATGCTGAAAATATATCTGCATGATGCGCACTACCTTTGGATCTTCCAAAAATCTGATCAGAAGACCCATCAATGTGATAAGTCTGGCCATGCCGTCCCTGCCCAACTCGCTGGAGTATATGAAGGGAGTAAACATTGAGACTGAACTCGATCCAGTCTCAAAAAATATAGTGCCAAGTTGGGTTTACCTTGGATCTAATGAACCATATTTTTTGGTGCATAATTCGACATGCCTCTTAAGGTGCCCAGTCCCAAACGAACTCTTAAGTTGAGTTTGTGGCTTCCTAAAAAATTTTAGCTGAACTCATAACTTTTGGGAAAGTTATGTTGCTATTAGCCCTAAAAATTATAAATTTCTCTTATTCAATATTTTGCCTTTTTAGCTAATTCTTTCTTCTAAGCAATATAGAAAATAAATTTTAGATTTGTTTTGGTATCAATTGACATTTGTTCATTTTCTCTTCATCGATAATACTAATTATCCAATTTGATTCTTTAAATTTCTCATCACTCGACTCGTTTGATTCATTCTTGCTTCAAGAACCCTCATCCAATTTTCTTGGATATCATTCTTTTTTTTTTAATTCAGCTGTTAACATTCATACCTTGTTCCATGATTGTCTTCTCTTTTTGATGGTTAACAATTAAAGCCTGAACTTCCATGATTATTGTAGCTTACTATATTATTTTCAATATTTTTTGAAGATTGCTTAATATTCTTTGATCCACTTTCATAGCTTCCAAATAAATAATTCTTATGATTTCTCACATTCATGTGGTAACGCAGTGGGACATTGTTGTTGAATCTAAACACTGACTATTTTCTTTGTATTTTGTTGACTTCTTCAATTTGATAAATAAGATTTAAGTCCACTGATTCATACGAATATAAAATAATGATCTTCCCTGACATTCTTCTCTTTTTCTCTTGGGTACCTAGCTTTCTTAAAAGAGTTTTAATATTTGTTTCAATTATGGTGAATGATCAAGTCTAACATTCTAGCTTGTCTTCTCCCACGTGAGCAATTTATTGGAATCTAATAGTTATTTTTTATTAGCTCCTCAAACAAAAACATGTTTACTCTAATAATTTATTCATAATTGACCCCCCAACTACCACATCAACAATACATCTTATTATATAATTTAGCCAATTGTAAAAGGTTTGAGTTTCAAACCATAACTCAACTTCATGTTGGTGATATATCCTTGACAACTCCTTAAACAATCCGAAGCATCGTATATATTCTCATGCTCATCTTATTAGAAAAAAAGCTTATCTTACTCCATAGTTTAGATATAATTTGAGGTGGAAAAAGTTTAATGAGAAATATTCTCTCTAGTTCATCACAAGTCTTAATGCATTTATGAGGTAAATAATAGAAGCAACTCTGTGCCTTATCTCTTACTAAAATTGGAAATAAATATAATCATATTGTATTAAGATCAATTCTATTCATTTTTATCATATTGCATTGCTCCAAAAATATTGTGATATCTCCGTTAGCATCATTTTATGTCTTTTTACTATATTTGTGTCGATGAATCATAGCTAAAAGACTCAACATCAACTCAAAGTAGTCAAATTCAACAAGTTGTAATCAAATATCCAAATAATTATTCATCATCATGGGTCTTTAATACTCTCCTAAGGTATGTTGGTGGATGGGCAATTGAATAGCTTACCCAAACTACCTTAGAGATCTATATTACTATCATTTTCTCTGTAGGCTCTTTATTATCTATTTGTCTGGTAATTTTTCTTCTAGTTCTTTTAATTTTTAGGTCCTTATAGGTTAGCTCAGTTTTAGAGCTTCAACTCATAAAATGATGCTTGAAAGAAAAAAAAAATAAAAAAGGCAAAGTATAAAACCAAAATTAAACTATCCACTTTGTCAATTAAGTTAACAAGACTTATTATTTTAATTAGAAAAGGTTTATCAAACTCAATACTATCTAAACTATAAAAAAGGAATTATCTTTTTATAAGTATAATTATATAAACTCATATTGACTAATTAAATTAAATAATCACCAACAATAGTGCTAGAAACTTGTTATGACTTTGGTATATTGCTTCAATTTTATTGGTTAGACAATATCATAAATACTTATTGGCAAGAGTCTCATCGATTGAGATTAATTAGTGCATGGGTCATACAAGTAGTACATAAAACTTTCATTTATATATTGATTCCATATGAGATTATATCGATAAATTAATTATTCAAAAATGAGGTAACTTAATTCTAGTACAATGAGAATCTAGATTGTGAGATCAATCTTGAATATATGGGCTTATTAATTTAATTTTTGTGATATTTGTTTAAATTAGATTAAATTATATTATGTTTGATATAGAATGAAAGCTTGGATGTTATTTACTGACTCCTCACCCTAATGATATTTAAGGTTGTAACTATTGAACTCATCATATTGGCGGTCCCATCATAACTATCCCATCGATATATCACTATCAAGATAATAAATTATTTTTGCTCAAGAGTCATTCACAATTTCATATCTTTTAGATAATTTTATTAACTTCCCTTGACGATTAATTCATATGCACCATCTTATTCTCTAACCTAAAGGATCATATAAACTAAGAATTAATATGATTTATAAGCATTTACACTTTTAGCTTAATAAATACATACGTACACAATAAATATATACTTTGCTCAAGTTTCATATATGGGAATCATACGACTCTAGATTACTTTGAGGACAAAAGTCATGGTTTTGGAGAATGATTATGCTCAAGTAACATTCTATGTAATATTTCATATCTCAAAATTCATTGTGTAGAATAATTACCATGAATTTGGCTTGTTTAATTTTAGTTCTATAATTTTTTGCAACTCAAATGTTGTGGTTTGTAAAAAAAGGCATGATCATGACTTTAGACTATCAAGTCGTATTAAAGATAAAGTCATAATACTAGGACATGGGCACAACCTATAATACTAGAGGGGTACTTAGTTACTGAAACATATAATTATTATCATAGTCATTTAAATTTTTCTAAATAAGTATGGTTGTGGCTCCATTATATTATCGCAGCCATAAATAATGAGTCACATGATAGAAAATTTTTACTAACGAATTAGCAGGGTCATAGCATACATAAATTGCCATGATCAATTAGATATAGTTTTAACTAATAATTAATGTCAAAAATATGCAAAACTCCATACTCTTTCCCTCATCCATAATTACATCATTTCCATGCCTACACATCATCATAAAATCATCAAAATATATAATAATATTTGGTAGTCTGAATACTAAATAATATATTTTTAAAGTAAAGTTTTAGGTAACAACTCTTTGATGACTAAAATATATTAACGTGTTAGAGTGACTTACTTAGCTGAAAATATACTTATGTTCTAATAGTCATTTGCATTAATTCGGAGATATTTTTCAATATATTTATTGCCAGTGCCATTGTATACATCATCATGACATAAAATTATGTATATTATGCTATTGAGTCTGTCAATGATATTGAAAGTTCCTTTTCAAAAGCATGCTTTATATTGTTGTTTAATTCATTTTAATGCATTGTCGCATAATAACTCTTCAAGTGCGTCATCTTCCTGTGGGCCTTTTTCATATGCAACTCTAAAATACATTTTTTGTGCTTTTCAATTTATGTGTGTGTGTGTGTCTAAACTAAAGCTAAAATTAACTATTTCTCTCAATTTTTCTCCTGTATTATTAATAAATCTATTCCATTTATAGACTAGTTAGCCAAATTAACCACTCCAGTAGACTTGACCTACATATATATTAAATGGTGCACATATAGAGACATGCAGGGAATATCAAGTAATGACATGTTTGCTATTTTGTGTGTGTGTGTGTGTGTTGTTCAATTGAGAAAAATAGAATTTTTGTAATAATCCCTAATAACAATCATTTCATAAGTTAAGTTTATTGACAGATTATACGAATGATTGTGGTTGACAATGCCTGTCTTCTTCAACACTTGTTACATGTTCTAAATCATATATATATATATATATATATATATAATATAATGTAAACCATATCATATCAATATATAATGTATCGTCTATACAATACATAAAAAAAATCATAAATTTATACATTTTAAATAATATAAAATTATTTACACACACATGCAACTATTTATAACAATACATACATATACATACACACAAACATATATATATATATATGTGTGTGTGTGTGTGTGTGTGTGTGCTCGCATGTGTGTGTATGTGTGTGTGAATGCAAGTGCATGCGTGTATAATATGATATTATTTAGAAAATAGCTATAAATATGATACATTATAATTATATATAACATCCTAAATATGATATATTATATATCACATTATATATACGATTTTGAATATAAAACATTACATATATAACATTATATATAAATAATATATATAACTATATATAGGTAATCTAAAATATCATAGATATCATACATGTTTTAAAATGATATATATAACTATGTGCGCGCGCGCACACACACACACACACACACACACACACACACACACAAACACACACATAGTTATATATCATTTTAAAACATGTATGATATCTATAGTCTTATATATATACTATTTTTGAAAATAGTAGATACTATTTTGAAAAACAATAAATTTGTTTTTCATTGATATGTATGATGACGTGGTGGGTTCAGAGCAGGGTGAATATTAAATTTTTGAGCGCACAAAAAATAAGAATTAAAAAATAAAATAACCAAAATTTAAATAATTTCTTTTTGGTATCGTAACAAATATTTTTTTCAAAATAAATTGTTTGTTTTTTCTTTTTTGTAACCCTCCTTTCATTGCGTAGCGTCTCCGTCATGCAATTGGGTAGAGACGGGAGAGATGACTGGTCTGCTCCTGGGAATTATGAAAAAGGTCATTTCCTAATTGGACAATCTTTCTCGCCCTGAAACATCCGATATCCACTGACTGCGGGCCGTCGTCTGTGAGGTGTATAAATTTGCTGGAAACATAACTTCGTCGGCGCCTGCAGCTGAATATTTGCGTTTCTCCCTCTGCACGTACTTTAGTCTTTCTGCACAAGCCACTATCGTCCTGATAAGTATGTCTTATGGAGAACAATTTTTCTCAATGATCATTCTATTAGCTATGATTGCTTCTTGATAACATTTGTTTCATTGCATCATCCCTTCCGATGTTAATTTTCACAGTGATATTGAGTAATTGTTTAGGGAACTTAGATATGTTATTTGTCGCTAAAAGCATCTTAGGGATAGAATAATGGGAGAACAATATCAATAGCCACCTCTAGCCATTAAATTCTATGAAACTTTGCATCAGTAATTTACAATGTCACAATCTTATGCTTTTTAATTATATACATAACAAGTATATAATCAATTATGCTCATACTTAGTAGACCTTCTAACAGTAAAATAGATCACACAAATAATGATGCTGATAATTGAATAAAGACGTCCTTAAATTATTTTGGTTTTGTAAAATAAAATTAGTATATGAAAAGATAATAACAGTATTAAATAAAAAGATAACTAATAAGAATTTTAAAACATGTATGATATCTATGACATTTGGTTACTATCAGAGCAAATTCTTTGTCAACAAGCTCTTTTTGAGGGAGAAGCTGTACAAATTACATATTAAAGTTATTAATTTGTTTTTTTTTTTTTGGTTACTATTAGATTTATGAGATAATTTGATTATTATTACTAGTAAAATAACATTATTATCCTATGAGGTAAAAATTTTATTGGATGCAAGTTTAGTGATTATTATAACTATTATGCTTCTTTGTTTTTTATTAGATTCATGAAACAATTAAATTATTATTATTAATAGTGGTACAACATGATTATTCTATGAGATAATTTTAAATTTTTTGTTGGAGGATATGAGAAGGTACAATATGAGAAAATACTTGAAGGAGGTGTTATTTGTAATGAGGAGGACTGAAGAAAGAAGTGAGTGATATGAAAACTCAAAATGAAAAAGAATGAATAATGTGGATATGTTAAAAAGTAGTATTGGAAATATAGCAAAGTTGGGTTTTTCAAGAGGGATTGTTGGAACAAGCCAACTCAAGTGAGATTTGGCTTGGAAAACAATCATTTATTTGGAGGTAAAGTATACTTTGCACATGCTAGTGTCGCTCATGTTGATGAAGATACATGATACTTTTGCACATGTGTCATTTTATAACTTTTCTTCGCAACTAGTTTTATCAGTATGAGTTATTTGATGATAGATAGGTGAATATGATAAATGGCTTTATAATAAAAATAATTAGTTATGAGAAAGTAAAGATAAAGATTCATGATGACTCTGTTAACTTCTTTTCAAGAGTGATATATATTTTAGATTTGAGTAGAAATTGGATATATGTGAGTGTGTTGGCAGATGATAATATGATATTTTGTTGTGATAATATATTTTGCAAGATGACGTGATGAACATGATTGATTATTCAAGGAACTAAGTGTGAGATGAACAAATTGTTGGTAATTACTATGAAGAATCTAGGAATGAATTCTTATTTTTTGAGAAGAAAGAAGACATGAAGAAGAAGGAAGACATGGAGAAATAATTATCTATGGAGAAAAAAAAATACAACATAGTTGTGACATGAAAACAAGGTGTTGCATCAAGGTTTGAAGTCATGGCTTGAGAATATGATGTCAAGATCGTTGAAGTTATGAAATGAAAATATGTTGTGATGTGGGAACATAATGTCACGAGAAGAAATAATATTATGATATTAGAGATTAGGACATATTTGTGAAAATAGTCTCTTGTATCCTTGAAGAGATTAGTGAAATGAGTAATAAGTTATTCAAAGGAGTATGATCTTTGTGAGGATTGCTTGTATATAAAACAAAAATAGGCTAAGTTCAAACCAACAGCCACCATGTCAATGGTGGTGCTTGATTTGATCAACAACAATCTATTAGAAGAATACTTTAGATATCACTTAGAGTGAAGTATTTCATTTTTTTTATTGATAATTTTTTTTAGATATGTATGAGTTTTTTTTTATTTAGAAAAAAATTGAGATGTTGGAGAAGCTCATTGTGTTCAAGATGTTAATGGAAAATCAACTCAACAAGAAGATAAATGGTCTACAGTTGAATAATTACATGAATTTTTTTTTTCAATTGACTAGTTTTGTGCTAACTAGGATATTGTTAGATAAAACACAAATCAAGATAAAATCATAATAAAATGAAATACCCGAAAGGTTGAATAGTATTTTGATGGAAAAGGCGACGTGTATGAGGAGTTTGATAGAGTTAGAGTTGGAGTTTTGAGCTAAAGTTATGATCACAAATTACTATCTGAAGAATCATACTCTACTTTGATTGTGAAGACTAGACATCCTTTTAGGTGTTGTGTGCGAGGAAATCAAGGATAGCCCACCTTTAGGTGTTTGATTGTGATGCGTATGAATATGTACCAAATGAAATGAAAAATAAACTAGATTTCAAATTTGTGAAATATAAACTATTTGGCTATAAGGAAGATATCAAATGTTATAAGTCATGGGATTCATAAATAAGAATAATAATCTATGATAAATATGTCGTGACATATTTGACACTATTGAAAAATGAGAGTCACAACATGAAAATATGGAATCATGATATCTTTTTATTGCTACATCACAAATAAAATTATAATTTCATTTTATTGGTGGTACATATTCTTCTAATGAAGAGATAAAGTTGATAGAGGTTGAAGGTTTTGTTAAGGATGATATAGTCGTGACAAAACATGCATTGAGAATGTTTACATGGATTAGAAATCCTTCTGTATGGTCTATTGATATCACATACAATGCTCTTTAGGTCAGAGGTGATGAGGTGAGTACTATGATGAAAGTAAGAGCCTTAGGAAAGCCAAAGTAGTTAGAGTATGCTAAGGTGGAGTTGCATCCATTGGAAGAGAAAGCCATGTGAAGTTCTCGAATCAAAAGGAAATTTAAAGTTAGTGGGTGCTATTGACTCAAAGTAGTGAGAGCATTCCAAGAAAGAGGAGCTGCAATTGGAGTGCAATATTTAAGAGCCGTGTGAAGTTATCCTTAAATTAGAAGAAAGTTCAAATATAGTGAGTATAGAAAATTATAGTGGTGCATAACTAAGATTGAAAAGAAAAATTATTTTATATGTGGGATACTGTTAGGATTGGCTCATATTTCTGAAGCTATTACAGGTTTTTGATATCATGACCTAAATTATGAAGTTGCAACTTGAACGAAATCATAATTTTTTTTTGTGCTTGTGGCTGGAAGGTTGTGTATTTGGTATTACAACATGTATTGTGAAGTTGTGAGTGGATTGAAGCTACTACACGTATTTCAGTGTCTTGATCTGTATTTTGAAGTCATAATTGGATTGAAGCTGCTACATATAGGGGTGCTAATGAGATGAGATAAATTGCGAGCTACTCGAATTTGATTCGGTCAAAACTGTACTCGAGCTCAAGCTTGACTTAAAATGTTAATGAGTTGAGTCGAATAACTCATAACTCGACTTGAAAAGTTTGCGAAAAACTTGAAAATATTTTGTATATAAAATTTTCTATGTTTTTTTTTAAATTTGATATCTTTATTTTAGGGGATATCATAAATAATATATTTCTATTTTGTATTCTTAAAAAATTATAAAATATCATTTTTTATTTAGTTATAAAAATATTTATTCTAAAAATAATTAATTTTCTTAATAAATTAGCATTATAAATATGATAAACACACACACACACATTCTATACACTGATTCTTCTAGAGTTGGATATATAATAATTAGGGGTGCTAATGAAATGAGACAACTCGCGAGATACTTGGACTCGACTCGATCAAACTTGGTTAAAACTCAATTCGAGTAAGCTTGACTCGAGCTCGAGCTCGAGCTCGACTCGAAATGTTAATGACTCGATTTGAGCTCAGTTAAACTCGAACTCGGCTTTCATCATTTGCACCCCTAGCTACATATGCTTTGGTCTCATGACCTTTATTGTGTAGTTGTGACTGAATTGAAGTTGTTACATATATTCCAATGTCACAATTTTTCTTGTAAAGTTGCAATTAGGCTTAACTTGTTACATGTGTTTTTGTGTCATGATATGATTGAAATTGTAATATGTTTAAGTTGTTGTGATTGAAGGACTTAATGATTCAAGTCTTGAGTATGTTTCTTGGTGTTAGAATATGAATAAAATCACAATATGAAATCTGATGTTGCGACTTAGATCTCGAGTTTAATAGATTTTTTGTTTTATTATTTAAGTATTTGTATATAAAAGTGATAGATCAGACTAGAACATAAAAACATACAACAGATTAATCTCACTATAATTTCAAAAGAAGTTATCAATTTTATAGTGAAAATTTTCTTTTGTAATCATATATTTTTTCTCTTTATATTTGTTTTTATTGTGTGCATGTTTGATTTATTATGTGAGAGTTTCTTATTTCTTCACTTTCTTGAGAACTTGTATTTGATATCGTGGTACATTTGATATTAAGGATGACCTAGCATATGTATATCAAAGAAGGTATGTGACTTGAGATTTGATATCAGAAACAAATCTTTAAGTGCATGAATAAGATTGTCTTTCAATATTTGGTATCGAAGATTAGTTGAGGTCATATTCATTACATTTAATAACATACTTATGTCCAATGGTCTTCAACATTTGGTATTTGAGCTACTTGTGGTTTAACATTTGATATTAGAGCTTGTTTTCGTTGAGATGTCATTTGTTTGTTTATAGTCTCTAACTTGACTAGTATATCTCCTGTCTTCTAGGTATGTAGTATATGATATCTTTTCATTATATTTTTTCCCACTTCATCTTGACGAGCACTATATTGTTTGATGATATATTTTTGATTTGAAGTAAAAAATATTATTTCTTGTCATATGGTTGTGAAATCTCATAAAATTGTATAAATGAAATATAATACTATCATATCAAGAAGTTATGCTATTTATCTCGCTCCAACAATCACATCTACCCTCATTGGAAACACCTCCAAAATCTAGGTAGCTAACTTTGATACCACACACATATATGAATAGTTCTAGTTGAAGATCAGAAATTTGTAATTTCTCATAATATCTTGTAAGTAGTGCAAGTAGTAAATTTGAGGTTACTCTTAGTTTAATTGATCATAATAATGTTATGAATAACTAGAAATCAATTGGAAACTAGGCCATCTTTCTCTCCTTACAAGGATTGCTTTCTTTCATTTTGTCAAGTTTTTTGTGAAAGAAATTATATGCGAACTTCAATAGCTTATTCTATATAATTTTTGTTGTTGTTTTTATATAATAGAAATTCATTAAACAAAATGAATAATACAAATAACATATGATGATAATTTAATATAAATATTGTCTTTTTATATAACATACACAAAAGATTGGAGCAGTCTATAATATGAGTGCTCCTATTAGAAAGCATAAACTCATATCAATAATTCAGAAGAAAAATAAAAGTAAAGATGTAAATCTGCAATATTACCCATTAATCCGCTACTTATAAATCTAAAATATTAAGTTTGAAGGAAAGAAATATAAATTGAGGTCTCTTTAAGATTTGCATGAATATGTTTTTTGGTTGATTTATTATTTGAATATATATCTTAGTAATAGTCTAATCTTGAATTTTCTCTAGATAAACTAATGTCTTTTTAAGATTTCATCAAGTGATACATCCAAAGTATCTTATAAATAATTATTGTTATTATTTTTATACTACATAAAAATTCATATATAAAATAAATAATGCAAGTAACACAAGATGATAATTAAATATAAATGTTGCCTTTATATAATGAATAAAATTGATTAGGACAACTCATATATTAGATTCTCTCATCAAAAAACATAACTAATATCAAAAAAAAAAAAATAAACATAAAGTGTAAAGCTATAACATATATAATATTAATTAAAAATTTTGATTTCTCTATCTAGTTTCAAAAAATACTACATTTTCATAATTGATTAATATCACAATAACAATACAATATATATATTAGAGGTAGAATAGCAACCTAAATCAAATAAAAAACTCCAAAGTCACAATTAACACAATACCTTGCACTCCACACAACATATGTGTCATGTTGAACCATACCCTCATTATTTCCCATCCCACAATAGATAAGTATGATCAACACCTTCCACCTCAACAACACATGCACCACACACAACACCATGCACCATGCACAATACCATGCACACCACTACTCACATGACACTTTTTTGTCGCACAACAATAACTCACATCACCATGCACTATATACAACTCATGCATCATGCATATCACTTCGTACAATGCATACCATATCATCACATCACTATACACCATGCATCATACTTTCCTTTGTCATACCACACTTTTTTCATGCCATACAATATCTCGTCACAAGTCTCTTGCATGGTGCATAGCACATGACTGTGCACTGCACACTATGCTTTATTCTGCCACACCATGCTTTGATACCTTGTAATAAGAACAAATACACTAGGGAGTATATGTCATTTATATTATATGTTCCATAATTTTTGTATATATATAAATAAAAGTGATTGGGTAAATCACATATTGCGTGCTTCTTTTATACACAAAATAATAAAAAAATTAATAAAATATTTAAATAGTTTAATGTTTGTTGTGTAACTTACCAATTTTATTAAATCTTTGGCAAGTCTCCTTTGCAAGCAAAATATTTTTTTTTGTCGTAAAGAAAGGCATATTTAATTGTTTTTGTTTATGAAAGTGTGTGTTACATTATTTTGTTTTTGTTTGGAGCCCAAACCAATGGGTTGCCCCCCTAACATTTTCTTTTTTTTTGTTTATAGACTTAAGGTTCTATTATATTTAATTGTGTTTGAATTAATGCATGCTTCTGAAGTTACATCACATGATTGTTGTTGCAACTAAAATTATGAAGTTATCTGAATGAATTTGTAACATGTTCAGTGTTGTTGTGATTAGAAGACTCAAGGTTTCAAGTTGCAACCTGAATTGTAAGATTGTGACTTGAATGAACTCATAACATGTGGTTGGTGTCAAAAACTATATTGTGAAGTCATGATTTGAAAGAAGTCATTATTTATGTTGTTGTTTTGACCTAAAAACTAAAAGAGTCAAGTTGTTATCTTGTTCTTTTGTATTGGTTCATGAATATATTAAATCACAACATGAATTTAATATCTTGACTTACGTATCAAGTTTATTAATATTTTTTGTATTACTATACAAGCATTTGTAAAGATAAATGTAAAGTAAGAAGATGTTATCAAAAGTAAAGTGTTATTTTTCTTTTTTTTGTGTGTTCTTTCTTCACCCAATTCTCTTATCCTATGTTGTCAGTTATATTTTTTTATTTTTTTTTCACATTCTCGAAACTCTAAATCATTTTCTGATTCTTATCATTTGATATCAAAGTGACTATACTAGATATCTTAGATTACTAACTATTATATTCGAATAATTTCCTTGATACTTGAGATCCTAATATTTGGTATATGAACCACAATTGGTATCAAAGTGAGAATATGATTATCTTACACACTGAGAGAAATTTTTATTATGTTCATAAAATTTTTAATATTTTATTTTATATGGTATCATAGTTAGAGCTTGTCTATACTTGTGTGTTTACATGTGTAATTGTAATTATAGGAGTTATTGTGGTGGTGCGTATGCATTGTTTAGGGAAAATTGATATAATTCATTGTTGTTGTGTGTATAGTGGAGGTGCACATATTGAAGTGCCAAATATAATATGGGTGAATTTTATTTTCAATTTTTTAAGACTTAGTTTATATATATATATATATATATGAATTTTTATTATCTTTATTTTATAATTCATAATTTTTCAATTTTTGTTTAATAAAATTGATAGCTAATTAATTTGTAATTTGTTTGGCACCAAACTTATCTTAGATTGAGTTTATTTATGTGGAACAACACGAGTGACTTGTGTATAAGTTCAACATAAAGAATGCATGGCTTTATAAATGCTAGAAACTTTATTTGAAGTAACTACTTGATTGTAATACTAAAAAAAGAGAGGATTGAATTGGACTTCATAGGTTTGAACATAGTCATCAATTGTTTATTTTCTATTTTTTATGCCGGTTACTTTAAGTTGGCTAGAAGTCATTCAATTTATTGAGATTTTCTACTTCCCACCTTTGGGAACAAGTATATGTTTTTATATGTTGATAATTTTATGATGCAAGTGATGATTAAGATAGTTTTATGTATTTAAATCACTTGAGAAGACTATAAACTACTCATGTATTATACAAGAAATGAGTTGGTATTTTCTTTAAGGTAGGAGTTTTTTGTTGTAACTTAATTGATGCCATACCAAAATTTATCTAATTTGTGTTAATGGTCAACTCTTTTATTTGTGTTAAATATCTACCATATTTTTAAACGGTTTGCTTTATGCATGCTTAAGTTTAAGATGCATCTACTTCCTAGTATAATATTCCATTAGCCAAGACATATCTTTTATTGAAGAAATATGTTTTGTTGATTTTATATATTTTTTTTAAAATTTTATTTTTAAAAATTTTAATTATATAATAAAATGTATATAATTTTTTTACCTTTTTTATTGAATATTTTTCCTAGTATAATAACTCGTTTGACTTAGTTAAACACCTCGCGTTGTGTCATGTGCCTAAATTATATGAGATATTTATGTGTTATTTTATCTTGTGTCATTTAAAATTATGATACCTACATAAAATCACCCAAGGTTGTGATATTTTGTATTCTAAAATACGTGAGGAAAATAATAGTTTTACTTGAATTTTATTTGATATGTGAGTTTGTCACTTTTTTATTTTATTTTTTATTAAAGATGTTTTTTTTTTGTTGAGTTTTAGTTTATAATCTTTTTGTGCTTTTATTTTTTTTGTTTGTCAGCACCCAACTTGAATGATACCTCAAACTATATATATATATATACACACACATACATGATTGTGTATTAAATTTTAAATTATTAGCTTATAATTTTCTTTATATTTTTTTATTGTTTTGTGCTCTTTTATTTTCTTTCTCCTTCTCTTATTTTTTTCCCAGTTTGAAATCATAAATAGATAGTAGTTTTTATCGAAGGGGTGCATGCACTAAAGTGCATGAGTGATGCCACACTTCCTTGAACCTCCAAAAATTTTTGTGATGGTGGTTGCACCATCACAGTGTAGCAGTAAAAAATCTACGTATAGTGGATGGTTTGAATTTTTTCTCAAACATCGGAGTTGTTGGATATTCAAAAACATGGTTTTGAGTAACAAGTTTATTTCTTGTGCATCATAGCAGTAGTGCGGTCACGATGTTATCCTTTAAAATTTTAGTTTTTTAGTTTTTTTTTTTTGTAAAAAAAATCTTTTTTGTGCCATGGAATTTGGTTAAAGATTAGCTCACATTTTGTGTATGGAAGTCCCTTGATATCTTTTGGGTAGAAATATCCATATTTTTTTATTTAAAAAAAATATTTTGGTTGATTTTGTATTTCAGTTGTTTTATTTTGTTTAGAAATATACATTATGATTGTTTGAATATGATTAGAATCAATATGAAACTATTGAGAATATCTAATAGAATACCACTTTTTCTCTTTGAAAAATGTCTATGAGAATTTGGTAAACTCAAGGATACATAAATTACTTATTGGAAAACTCATTCAAACTGCAATTAATGAGTGGACGCAAATTGATGCATATTTACTCGTGAACTTGTGACAATCAATTAATTCTAGTATAACGATTGTGTTTGACTTTTGTGATACTTGCAAGAAGATTTGACATATGATTATTTTGTTTCACTCGTTAGATATAGTTTATTAATATAATATTATTATTCAATTTTGTATGTGTGATTGATTGATCAAAATGAGATGACTTATTATGTAATTTAGATATAATTATGAGAGATAATTATTAACTTAATATTAATATTAATAGATCAAATGACATTGAGGTAACTTGATGAGTAGGTATGTAGTATTTCTTTACATATATTTATTATGAGAATAATATATTGGTTTGCATATACAAATTCTTGTGGTGAAAATATCTTTTTTTTTTTTGATAACCAAGGGGTATCACGGCCCACTTATGTGGGCCCCCTAATTTCCTTGGGCCCCCGGATAATTGAGCAGGTAAGAATTATCCCTAGATAAATACATTATGTAAATGCAAACTAGATGAGTTTTCTATTATATTAGTTGATTTATCTTGGAGTGACATTTTAGACATTCCAATATCATTATGAAGGAAATCAATGATATGTTCTATTCAACATCTTTAGTATCTTGAATATTTTCTTATTCTTGTTTTTATATTACATATTTTATACTTTCTTATAATATAAAGGTATATAATAGATTGATTGTCATTTTATTTAAGAAAAATTTAAAGAGGTTTTGATTGTTATAACCAAATTACTTATTAGTGATCAAACTGTATATCTATTCATGAAGGTTCTTATAGGATTACATGTTATTTTTTCTATGTCGAGGATTTATGATATATACATTGTAACTTGAAGGGTATGTTGAGTTTTAATTTATAAATTTTTTGTGGTTTTATTTTTTTTTTGTTTGTGAGAATTCAATTTGTTGGATGCCCCATATCTCACACACACACACACATACATATATAGCGGTGTATTGAATTTTAAATTATTAGGTTATCCCTTATTTATATTTTTTTTACTGTTTTTTATTTTTTACTTATTTTTCTCATTTTTTTTTGAAAAGTTAAAAAGAAGAAATCACTTTTCTTTTTGTTAAAATATGATTTATATTGAAATTTTATTGAGTTATGGTTTTAATATATGGTTAGAATTTTTCTTCATTTGAGCTAATTTTTGGAGATGAGTTTAGTGCACATATAATTTGTAATATGATATCAGAGGTTTATGGATGAGTTCAGCTAGTTTGGTTATGGTTTTAACAATAACCAAACTAATTTATAATTTTTTGAATCATGATTTTAATATATGGCTTGAATTTTTTCTCTCCTTGAGCTAGTTTTCGTGATGAGTTGATCTAAAACTCAATTTATAATAATTACTAATATGAATAAAATCTTGACCTATATTTCTGAATATGGAATTTGTGTCGTGACCTATAATTTTTTTTTTTTGGTGGATTTCTGGCTTTGTTTACATGGGATCACTGATTCTCACAGCTTCTATTTTCTTATCTAAATGTCAGTCATTCGATTAGCACTTGAAGTTGTTTTAGGGGAATGGAATCTTCGGAGGATGAGCCAGATGATATATTACAGCATGTCTCAAACTATTATTTTGTCAATGAGAAAGAAATACCAATTTCGTTTGCACTGTTGCCAATTCACTGCTGTAAATCCAAGGCTGTTGTTCAGAAAAAGCAACTTATATTCTTGAATGGAACTGCCGATAATGGGCTCCAGAAGGTATACAAGCAAGTCATGGCATGGAAGTTTGATCTGGGCCATGTGGTTTTGGAGATATTTGTTCTAACAAATGACAATAAGTGGATTTTGTTGCATAAACCGAGAAAGAGTTATGAAAATATTGCCAGGACTGTACTAGTTACTGTGCACTGTCTTCATTTTCTCCTGAGAAATCCAGAAGCATCTGGCAAGTCTGTTTGGGATCATTTGTCCAAAGTTTTCAGGTTTGTTTTGGGTTATCACTATTAACAGCTTTAGGTGGGTACCATTCAACAAACATTTGATAATTGTACTCTATAACTTGCAGTTTGTTTGCTATTAAACCTTCACATAATGATTTGATGGATCACCTTCCTTTAATTGGTGAGGCCGTGAAAAGAGATGTTTCCTTGAAAAATTGCAAGGTTTGTATGTGATCTTTGTATTTATTGGTTAATATGTGCAATTACACAGATACTAATACACTAGTTCTCATAAGAATTTTAAAACTAAATGTGTTTGAGCGAGAATAATATTTGAATGGCTGAGTAGTGAACACATAGATACTAACAATTATAGGATTCTCTTATTAGATGCATATATTAGTGATTATGACTTGGTATGTCTTACATGTATTTGTATTATGCGAGTGTTTTTTCATGATAATGTTTGTTTTCTTAAATAGCATTGCAATATCAGTTTTTATGCAGATATTTGGTGGACAAACCAAGGAACCGAATGCTGTTAGATGAGGTTTCATTCTGTTAAGTTTTCATTATTTTTTCTTTTTGAGTGTTTCTTCAGTTGACCTGATTTTTAATTTTTATTGCAGGATTTTGAACCTTTAAGAATGCCTGAATCTATTAATGATGACGTGGACAATGATGTTCAAGCAATCATAGATGATGCATCAAATCAAGATGATGAATTATTTGATTGTGTTTGTGCTTTTTGTGACAATGGTGGCGATCTTTTATGGTTAGGATTTATTACTTCTTTTTTAGCCGTTTGAAATATGTGCTAGAAAGTTATAGGGAAATTGTATTGAGAAAGTATCTAATATGTTGATTGATTGCTACAAAAATTTAAAATAATTGAGAAAGAATCTAAAATAATATGTTGATTGTTTTCTAGCCGTTTGAAATATGTGCTTTGAAATGAAGATAGTTAGATTAGGATGATATTTGCTTGCTTAGATTAATTCAAATTTATTGAAAAATGGGATAGGTTTGTGACACATTTGCTTATCTATCTTAGTTGTTGAATAGGCTATTTTTGTTAACAATAATGCTACCATGGATTTCTACTTTATATTGTGGTTCAAAATTATTGTGTCGTAACATATATGTATATGTTAAATATTATGCCTTGATGTGATTGTAAATACATTCATTCAAAGGTAGTAGGTATTAGGTTTGAGACTCGTCTGATGTAGCCTCTTTGACTTTTGGGGATAAGGCTGTTGAAATATTAATTTTTCGCAAATCTCATGCTAAAATGAGATCCTTGTGTACTGATAATGATCTTCATATCATAATTTTTTTTTCGTACATTATATCATGACATATATGAATATAATGAAATATATATGTTTTTATTAATCTAGCATGATATCATAGTGATCATAAGTATTCATTTATTTTTATAAATGATGAGCACCATACAATTGTAGATGATGGCTACATTATACCATGACATTATATTTTGACATATGCAACTATATTATAGTGATAAAATAGTTGCTTATGGTCATCTATGTTGCACGGATACGCCTAGGAACTGTCGTGTCCGCGTGTCGGACACTCGGACACGGCGACACGGGTCGGACACCCGTCGGATACGTGTCCGATATGCCACGTGGCATATCGGACACAAATTCGTATGCGATACGCCACGTGGCGTACCGGATATGCATCGGAGACGTATCCGACGTGTTGTTCAGAAATAGTCGTCGTTAACAACAAATGCGTCGTTTACCTACAGATGCGTCGTTTACCAACCGACGTATTTTTATGATTTTAATACTTGGGAAATATACTATATATTAACGATTACTCCTACATCTCCAACAAATTGAGGAGCACATCGCCAACAGTGAGTTGCCGACAAGCCGATTGTGGGAAATAGTTGTCAATTGTCATTGCGTCAAACGGGGAGGGGAGGAGTACACCGCCAAGGCGCCGATAGTACCTAAGCTAACCTAATTCTATAAAGGGAAGGGGGGGTTTTGGAATCTATATCGGGAGGGGGAAGAGTTCGAAAATCAAAACTATAAAGGGAGGGTGGGGGGGGGGGGGGGGTTCGGGAGGGGGAAGGGTGTTAGAGGGTTTAATTTTTTTCTACATTATTTTAAAATACAGTATTTTAAATTATTTTAAAATACCTAATATTTATAATTAATAATTTTTATTTTTAATTTTTTTTTATCATGACGTATCCTAGCCGTATCCGTATCTTAATTTTTTAGAATTTGTCGTGTCCCCGTATCCTGTCATGTCGTATCCCCGTATCCTGTCATGTCGTATCCCCATGTCCGTATCCGTGTCCATGCAACATAGATGGTAATCATATTTGTTTCTCTACTAGCAAAGTAGTCATCATCTTATTTAGTCATTACACTATCGAAACTAATAATCTATTAATTCTTTTTGTAAGTAATTAATTTATTAGTTTTTTTTAATATGTTTTCTCATAACGATATGAAAAAGTTTGTGAATTAGCCACTCAATTTTACTATTTTTATATATGCTTTATTTTTGAGTTGGAAAAAATATTATATAAGTTGCATTCAATTTTTATAGCTCAGTTCATTAAGTTTTTTTTACTTTTTTTTGGATTTCATATTTTTATTTAATAATATTTGTTTAGCATTCTTACATGGGAAATTTATTATTGTTGCGGCCTCTCCCAGACATTGTTATAAAGTGAAAGCCTTGTGTATTGAGTATGGTTTTTATGATCTCCTCCTTACAATTGAAGCTTATTTTGTCATTTGTATTTGTGAATAATATTTTTATTATAAATGATGATTAATTATTTATTTGTTAATTCATATAAGTGTTTCAAATGGAGTTTTAGTGAAAAACTCTGACGATTCCAATATTTTAATGTGTTAAAGCGACTTATTCTAGTGAAAAGATAATTATATTCCTATAGTCATGCATTAATTCTAATATTCTTTTAAAATATTTTTTGTAGTGCCTATATTAGATCTATAGGATCATAAGAATATTTAATTTTCTCACATTTGCAAGACTAAGATTATATATATTGGTAATATATGGAATTTTGTGCCCATCCAAATGACCTTGCGTTTGCTCCAAATCCAATCAATTTGGGTTAAAACTAATGTTCAATATTATTAGGATTAACTCATATTTTTTCTTAAGTAGTTTCTTGTGTTGAGGGTCTTGAAATTGTTATGTGGAGTCTTGATTGTTATGTGGTGTCGCGATTAGATTATAGCTGGAAGATCTGATAAGGAGTTGTGTCCTATTATGTGGTGTTGTGATTTGATTAAAACTAGAAGATCTAATGAGGAGTTTCATCTTGTTCTATAGATTTATAATTGGACTAAAGTTGAAATAATTACTAAACTTAGGAGTTATGGTCTAGATCTTGGAATTGTGACCTGAATGGAGTCATAACCTGTTGTGTATGATTGCAACTAGAGAATTATGTATTGGAGTCATGACTTATATTGTGAATGAGAGAGAATTGGGGGAAGCGGCACCTTTGTTTTAGTGATTGTGGTATTAGTTATAATACAGTAACTAATGGTTACTATGTTGTTCACTATACTTAATTTATAGTCTTTTATTTTTCACTTACAATTTTGAGGCTAACACTTTATTAATGTTTATAATGAGTAAATAATTTGTTAGTTGTATATGAGAAATATATTTTTTTGTGATGATATAGAAAGTTAGGCTTGTGTGAATCACTTAATTTTATTATTTTGATATTTGTAATGCTTGTAGGATGTATGTAATTTTATGTGAGCTATAATGATATCGTATAGCTTTTCTCAATTTTTAAAATTTTTTTGGACTTTATAATTGTAATTATAATTATTTCTACTCATGTTTCTTACTAAGAAAACTTATTTTTTTATTCATATATATGAATGATATCATCATTACAAGTTATGATCAATTATATATTTGTCATTACAAGAAACTTTTTGAAATGGAGTTTCTCATGAAAGACTTTTGATGTCTTCATTACTTTCAATGTATTAAAGTCACTTTTCAAGTGAAAAGATAATTGTATTTTAGGGATGTTTCCATTAATTCATGTAAATATTTTTCTTGAAATTTTTCAATAACTCTTAGAGTCCTCAATAGTCTGGTTTAGTGGTGTGCATTTCAACTAGTCTCATGGGGAGATGGGTCTCCTCTTCGGTTTCATCTCCAAGTAAGTCTAGATTGGTTGGAGATGAAATTTGAACTCAGGACATAATGCCCAAGAATTCATTCCCATTTATTTCAACAAAGCTCATGAAATTTAATGTATACTTTATTATTTTAATGTATGTATTAATGATGACTCTATGAAATTTATTAGATGACCGAAATACTTAACTTTCTCATATTTGAAAAACTTATAATTATTTAATCAATATATTGTGTTTCATGTTGGTGCAAATGGCCAGCCAAAATTAGACTTTTTGTTTGACGCAAATTCAATCCAATAGGGTTGTACCTGGTGGGTAGTATTGTCCTTAAAATAAACTAATTGAATTTCATTGTTAGTGTGGAAGGCCTGACTAGGTTTTGGCCATTGGTGAAATCCAGGAAGAGAGAAAAGAAAGAGAGGAAAGAAAAAAAATGTAAAATATCTTATTAAATGAAATTTTATTTGTGATAGTACAACTACTATATATATGATTTAGGATAACATACAAGTTGGGTGCTCCCAAATAATATTATGGGAAAAAAATAAATAAATAACAAAAACTAAATCAAATCTCAATATACAATATTTTACTAATAATAATTATTAATATATTTTATATTTTTGTTCAAAAAATTTAAATTTATAACAATTAATAAATTTATTTTTAGTTAAAATATTAAATTTAAAATTTCAATTATTGTGGATTTTGATTTATTTATAATATCAAATTTAATTTATTTTGAAATTAAAAATTAAAATTGTTATAAGCTAATAATTATCTTCTAAAAAAAATTTAAAATAAGCATTTTATGGTGTGGCACCTAAGCTACCACCTTAAATCCAAGTTGACTTGGTTTTTATATTATATATGTTTTTTACAAGTAAATTTATTTATGAATATCTTAATATTGTCTTAACATATTTTTATTCTACATTTTTTGTTGAATAATGTATCTATGCATTAACTTCAAAGAAAATATTGAGATATTCCTAGTTTTATTTATGTATTGTGCCTTGACACGTTTATATGTTCTTAATTATTGTATTAGAGGTATCAAATGGGATGTGTCAACTCAATATGACCCTGGTTTTGTGCAACCCTATTGTTTGTGGGAAAACCACACATGACCCATCCACTCGGCATGGTCTGTGTCTGGCCTAACATGGCTTGGACAAAGCTAGTATTTGTTCGTCTTGAGCTATCCAGGGGTTAGTCCATTCTAGCTTGGGCATGAGCTAATGACTAGTCCTGACTCTGCTCCGACTTGACCTGGCTCGTTCATACCATGGTCTTTTTTTTTTTTTTTTTTTTTTGGAAAATAGCACTTGCTTCTCAAGCCAAATTACTTCACCATAGGCATTACTCGGACATGACCTTACAATGTTCGATCACTCGGGCCTAATTCGGCTTTTATGGGGGTTTCATGAGTCGTGCCGTGCTGTGTGGCATTCTTTGTGGCAAGGCATGTAAGCCAAACCCCACAAGCCCGAATGTCTGTGATGCGTGGTGTGCTAGGGCGGCCTGAGCCTTTTGCCATCTCTATACTCGATTGACCCTTTTCTTCATGAATAGCTTTGTCTTTTATATTGCATATCATCTTTGAAGGTGTGATAAGCACAAAAACACATTTTCTTCCATCAATTAAGTCAACTAGCAACAAGGATGTTTTCTAGTTTAACGAGAGGTTGTGACAGACTTTGGTTTAGTTCATGAAAATGATATGGAATGATTTTTTGAAAACTCAATTGTTGATTAATAGTTATGACACGTTGAATCTTTGCATTTGGGTCCAATAATACGCAGCTGTGAAGGGAGATGTATGAGAGCATTTCATGCAACCGTCGAGTCGGGCGAGGAATCCCTCTGCGCATCTTTGGGACTTTCCCCTGGTGATGTTAAAGTATGCAGTCCTTAACTTTTTTTTCTACTTCTAAATTCTTTTCTGTATTTCTCAAATCTTACGACATGGTTCTCTCTCGCTATTGGGCAGGCCATGCATAATTTTTTGTGTCGGAATTGTGAATATAAGCAGCATCAGTGCTTTGCTTGTGGAAAGTTGGGATCATCTGATAAATCTTCTGGTGCCGAGGTATTTCTTTGCTATAGGATCCTTAGTTTCTACCCAAGTGTTACTCATTTATCTATTAAAACATTTTATATACATTGCATATGGTACCAAAATGGATCTGCTTTATCCACCTTTAAAGAATGTACTGCATGCAATGCAGGAAAAACATTGACTTAATATGACCGAGTTGTCATCTGAATCAAACAAAGATTGTAGAGATGATACTTGTCCGAATATTTTTTTTTTAAACAATGCAATCACCACCCTTGTGTCCATTGCCATTATGTTATTATAGACTAATAGACATGACCTTATGTTAAATTTTTATTTCAAGAAAAGAAATAACTTGAATATCATCAAAATAATTAATAATTTGTGTATTTTTGTCATTAGAAATGTTGATCGAAGCAAAAATACTAGAGCAAGTATCATTTTGTAATTCAAATTCATGATCATTGTTCAATCTCTTCTTGAATTCTTAAGTGGCTTTAATGCATGAAGTGGTGAACAATAAGCTTTACGAGGGCATCTATCAGATGAGTACCAAGAAACTTGTTTGTGAAATAATATGTAAAACTTGTTCCTTTAGTATTCATAGAATAAGAATTATTGTATTATAACTCAAAAACACTCATATGTTGGAAGATAGTTCTCATTTGTAAAGAATAATATATCAAAATAATTAGTCATTAAAATACAATAAGAAAATGTACATGAGGTGCTCTTATATTATGTGATTATTTGATTAGGGTAGTCCATAAGTTGAGTGATCACATCCATAATATAATAAATGAAATAAAATAAAAAGTTTTAAACCACAATTATTCATTCTAGAATATTTTCTGAGTAAGAAATAATCCATCTCTATGTGCTTTGTTCGCTAGTGATACATTAGATTGAAAGTTATATGCGTTATTTTCTTATTATCATAATAAAAAATAATGAGAAATGAAAGTATATATATGATATCCTCGATAATGCTAATGATAATGTTGTAACAAAGTTATCTGTTGTACTTGAAACTCTAGCTGCACTATATGTATGAGGTGTCCTTATATAATGAGCTTGTTGTATTGTGACAACTTGCACGTTGAGTGTTTTCATTCATAAGTAAACAAAATAAAAAACAAAAAGATGTAGATTGCCAGTTCATTCTTCTTATCCTTAGATATTGATGTCACAAAAAAATTACTAATTTTGTTGTTATTAATGTGGAATGAAACAATGTGACAAAATCCCTATTGAGGGATGATATATGTAGCGTGATATTGATGTGATTTAAAATGATTTAGTGTATTTTTTTCACGAATAAAAGACATTCATTGATTAAGTGAGCTATGACAAATACTTTATCAGCCTCCAATTTGGCTTGTGCTCACTTAGATGATGCCATTTGATATGACATCCTCAACTAGGTTAGTTGATTTATTACTCATTTTGTGAATGAGACAAAGAATATAAGGTAAAAAGTGTTTCTTAACATTATCATTTTGTGTTACTTAAATCCTTTTTTGTTTAGATTAACTACAATTTATTTATCAAAATTTTGGAATATATTTTTTTGTTGATTATTTTATGTTCATGTTACATGTGAGAAATAATCAATGAAAAATAATAATATACTTTAAAGTTATTTTGGCCAAAAACTACTATAAATCTTTCAATAGATTAGATCTCTAACAAGATGATTGAAACTTCATCATATATAATGTTATGGTATGTGAGTTTGATATGCGTACATATTATTACAATGTTTAAATAGATAGAAAAATCTATTTGAGGTCTAATTTTTATTCTGAGCACTCATTTATTTAGGCAACTTAAAATGCTTAATAAAAAACATAATTCTTAGTGGTCCCTCCCAAAATGTTGCATGTGGATTAAATACATTAAACTCTAGAAACCCACAAATATGATGCGGCTCACCCAAAATTTTAATGTTTCATCTTGTCATGAAATCGTAGCAGTTGTTTTTGATTATTTAGTTGTCATAATAATGTCATTTAATGAAAAAGTAAAAATTATTTTTCTGAGTAAATGTTTGATTAACACCAACTCAATAATAGCTTTAATTGTAATTCGCTACTTAACATTTGTATTTGATTTGAAAATTATATTATAATACTTTCTTTTGTAGAATACTATATTATTTCTTACAAAAATATAAAAATATCTTATGATTTTTTTTATTGCACAAGTAGACGCTCAAATTGAATATATTGTACTTTCTAAATTAGTCAATAAGAGCGTAATTATGCAATTTTCACTAGTAATCATTTTTTTTTTTTTGGTTGACACAAGTAAGCTATCGATATTTTTTTCTCCGGAGAAGCTTAAATATTAAAATAATTTTATTTATTATTTATGTGAATGATATTTTTACAAGCATTTTTGAAAACATATTTTGAAATAAAAAATACCTACTCAAGAAAAAGGAATTCGTTGTTATGGAAGAGATATATATCTAATAATTTCTTAAGAATATGTTGATATGACCTATTTGATACCTATACTCTTAGGGTGACTCAAGCCTCTTGTTATTTGTGAAACTAACACTAGGTTCCTTTGTGAGGAATAATAACTGGTCAAAAGAATGACTCTATCATGATTAAAGGTGTCAACCGGGCTGGCCCGGCCCGGCATGAGGCACGGCGCGGTTCTGCCGTGCCTGGGCTGGCCCGGCACGTTTTTAGACCGTGCCTGGGCCGTGCCCGTGTTAGTCACGAGCCGTGCCTGGCCTGGCACGGTAGCACGTTCGTGCCCTAAAAAAATGGGCCGGGCCGTGCCGGCCCGGCCCTTTGACACCTCTAATCATGATGGTGTTTAAAAGTATATTTTTTTTGATTGAGTCCTTAAATTAGGAGATATTGTCAAAGAATGTTATATTTGTTCTTGTAATATTTCTCCAAGTTTTTAGTGATACACACACACACACACACACACACATATTTCTTGTGGTGCTATAATACCCAAGATAGATGTACTTGCTTGCCCTAACCTAAATAATTCTTTTTTCATTAATTCAGAATTAAATAACATAACACATATCTACTAGTGCTGGGGCAACCTGCATGCTGGATGCTCCCAAAGAGGTTAGTTAAAAAAGTATAAAACTTAACATAAACAAAACTAAACCTCAACAATAATGAGACATTTTGGTGGTAAGTAAAGATTCTATAACAAAATTGAAATTATGAAATATAAAATAAGGTATTAGAAACCATGAATATTGAGAGAGTCAAAGAGAATACTGAGAGAACTATGAATGTTTTATTATTTTCAACGGTATACTTGTAATAAGAAAAATAAATAATAAGTAATAATAAGAAAAAACATAAATTTTTTTTATGCATAGTCCAAAAATATACTTTTTTTTTCTTGCATAGTAGCCATTTGATTGTTTCAGTACTATGTGTGCTCGACCAAGGCTTACATAATATTTTATTTAGCTTGTCTGACCTTAATTTTTACGCCTCTAGCAGAAGTTTCTAACCATTGTATATCTTTTACTAGTTTTTGTTCGCCCACCAGCACAAGTTTGTGTTTTGATATTTCTTTTTCAGGTATTTAAATGCATTAATGCAACCTGCGGGCATTTTTATCATCCACAATGTGTTGCAAAACTGATTCACCAGAAGGATGAAAGTTCTGCGCATGAGCTCAAGCAAAAAATTGCAGTGGGGGAGTCTTTTGCGTGTCCCATTCATAAGTGCTGTGTTTGTCAGCAGGGAGAGGATAAGAGGATAGCAGATATGCAGTTTGCATTCTGCAGGCGGTGCCCTGTGTCGTATCATAGAAAATGCTTGCCTAGGTGTTTCCTTTTTCCTGCTTTCAGATTCAATGCTTTCTTTTACTGTTTCTTCATCTAGTATTATTTTTTTTATCTGTTTGTTTTTTTTTTTTTTTTGTTTTTTTTTTTTTTTTTTTGTTCATCTAATGTTATTGATGCTTATTGATTTCCATTTTCCCAGCAAGATTGTTTTTGAAGGTTCAGATGGTGGTGGTACACCAAGGGCCTGGGAGGGTCTCTTGCCTAACCGTTTATTGATTTATTGCTTGTAAGTTCAAGCATGAACTGCATAGCAGCTATATTCTATTTCCATGGCTTGCTTGCTCTATTTTGCTAATGGGGTTTGATTTTTGTGATTTCTTTTTTGGGGAAGAAAACACGAGATCGATGAGAACCTTGCTACGCCAGCTAGGAATCATGTGGTTTTCCCTGATGATACAGATAAAAAGATGCTTGCTGAACAAAAGAAGGGAAAATTGGCATCTGACTTGCCTCTTCACCTAGGGACAAATAGTTTGGCTAAGAAGAGAAGGTTCACGTCTGAAGGTTTATGTGCCACTAAAACTGCCGTTAAAAGTCATAATGAGTTACCCTGTCAATTGAAGAAGGTTAAAGTTACCAAAGAAAGTGAAAAACTTTCATCTGAGCAATTAATCAGTGAAGCAGGAGTTGACACAAAATTCCCAGCAGATAATGTTACCGAGCAAAATATAGGATCTGACTTGCCTTCCTTGGATGCTGATACAGAGCAGAGGTAGAATTCATTTTCTTTTAAATGTCTTTTTCTCATAAACTTCATTCCTCGTTATATTCATATCTACAATGATGCTTTCAGATTAATGAGTAGCTTTTTTTTTATTAACTTGATCTTTTTTATGACCCATCTTTAAAAATTGTTAATTATCATTGTCACAATATATGAATTTTATTATTCAAAGCAATCTGTTTAAATTCCTATATGATTGATTATTAAAGATTAATAATTATTATCATTAAAATATATTGCTAAGAGGTCGAACCTTGGTGTGATGAGAAATGTCTTCATCTACGAGTGGTAGATTTTGGGTTCAAAACTCATCAGATGCAGTCTCTTTATTTTTTGGGAGTAGTACTGTTGAGATACTAACCTATACCCGATACTATGGTCAGTATGAGCCTTGTGTTTGTTGAATACAACTTTATATCTTTAAAGGCCTATATAATTGAGACTGATTATATTGGTTTTAATTCTCTATGCAATGTGATGCTCGTAAATTCTCATACAAATTCAAATAATACAAAATTATTTTATCATCATTTGTTTTACTTTATTAAAGATTTATTTTTTCTTCTATATATATATATATATATATATCAATGATTTGTTATTTTATATATATTTTAATTTATGTCATATATAGTTTCTTATATAAGAAATAAAGTAAAAAATTGATGCCGTATATAGTATATTTTTCTCTCTCTCCAACACATACCTCATAGTGTGTTGGTTAGGAAGTGTGAGATCATTTGGGTGGGAGACGAAAAAAGATTTAGAGATAAACTAGGAAGAATTAAGTATAAATTATAAGGATTTAATAACTAAATGATTGAGAGTTAATATTATTTTTAATAGAGTTGATATACAAATTGGATTCATATAACTAATTCCAAGTAGTTTGAATACAATTTTGTTAATAAGAATATAATTTTGGTTTTTTCTTTTAAACTCATATATGGTTGTTGAAGATTAATAAATAATATGATATTTGGCAGATCAGTATGTCGATATATCTGCTTGAAAAAGCATCTCCATAATCTTGCACTAACTTCCATGATAGTTATACAATCCTTCTATTAGTGCCCCTCATACTTTCCTTATTAGCTATTACTCATTGAAGTACATGTCAAGTGGGTTGTCCAGAAGGCTATTTTAGAGTTTTATGCAACAACAATCCATAAAATGCTTTAGGTGGTTCATTTTCTTTTAAAATCTTCAATATTTGCTTGGATGATGAAGTCTTTTGGTGACCACTATATCATAAAGCTAAGCAATATTGACAAATTGCCTATTTGGTTTTAAAACAAATGACATTCTTTTTATAGGAGGCAATAGAAACATAAAATCTGAGTAAATTTCATGATATCATTGCTTGATTGTCATAGTTTTGCATGTTTTCATCTAATTTAACATCTTAACAACTAGTTTTGCATTTCAAGGTGTTGAAAAAAATTTGTTGCATTAATTTGATGCATCTCGACTCAATAGTTCGCAACTAATATATAGGATAGAACAAGTCTTTGAGCTTTAATTGTTCAGTCATTTACAATTATTGCTTGGTTACAGTTATTGTACACTTGGTTCATGAGCTTGTCTAGTCAAGATTTAGTGCTGCATGGGATATTTTATTTTGGTACTGTTCAATTTTCTATTTTGTTAACTTGAATTTTTGTGGTAAAAATCAAGTAATAAAAATATACCAATTTTTATCGAAAAATTATCTAATGAAAATCTACAACTGTGTTGTAATATAATGGACAAAGTAGAGTGAGATAGCTCACAAATTTTGTGCTTTAATTCATAATATAATAATTATTATTAATTAAGTTTTATCCTAATTATTTGGGGATGACTGTATTGATGATATTTTTCCAATAAATTATATTTAAAATCATATTTACTTTTAATCTTTTAGTTAAATTATTATTTATAATTTCTATTCAATTTATCTTTATATCTAAATAGTCTCCAACTTTCTAACTAGTGTATTACGATGTTTGCATTGAACGTGATCGAATCATATTAAATAATTTATAATTATCTGATTATTTATTGGAATTATTTTTATCTTCTTTCTAATAACTTTATTTTTAATTTGATATTTTCTAATTTTATCACATATCTATTTTATCATCATGATTTTGGTTACTCTCATCATTTAAATATATTACTTATTTTTTGCCTAATATTCATTTATGTACATCATGCCTAGTGTTATAATTTTATAAAATTTTTTTTTATCTATTTAGTATTCGTCTAGAATAAAGAACTTTTGATATAATTCTTCATTTTATCTATTCAATTTTAATCATATGATATACTTTCTCGTTAATCTGTTTTTGCTAAATATGCCTAATTTGAAATGATTGATATTTGATATTTTTTATTTTAATTATCTCATAATTATTTCTTTTAACATATTAAACTCACATCTCAATCATGGTGTAAATGGGCTAGGCCGGGCCAGCCCATCCTATTTTTTTGGTGGCTTAATCGTATCATCGTGCCCTCTTTGGCATGACTTGATATAGTAAATGTGTCGTGCCAAGCACGACACTTCTTGAGAAATGCCAACCCGGTATTGCCCATTGGTCTGGCTCGTACTTGGTTCATGCTGGGTCATGCTCAAGTTTTCCAGCTTAATTAAAAAAAATCAAGATTCGTCTATAGCCTGTTTTACCATGCTATAGGGTCAGGCGCATGGGCCGTGCCTGGCCTGACATGATGCGCGACTCGTTATGGCCTGCCACGACATGAATGGCGCCAAGGGTCAGCCCACCACAACTCGTGACATGGTTCCAAACCATGTCGTACCGGACCGAGGCTCGCCTGGCCCTTTTGACACTTTTTATCTCAATTAATATTTATGAATGAGAATAAAGTGAGAGTTTATTGTTTGAAAAGATAACTTACAAAAATAAGACTAATATCACATCAATGAAGAAACATAACACGTGAATGAAACATAAGACCCAATTAAATATTGTTATACTCAATGACTTTGGAGTGTTTGCCATTGATTACTATAATATTCAATGAACATTGAGAAAAAATATTGAACAAAAGATAATTATCACAAATGTGATTATTTACTCATGTATCGATAATTCATTAGTCTACTGTAAAAAAATAAGTCATGAAATAAATAGTCCTAATAGAATGAGTAGTATCATTTATTTTGTGAAAAAAAAGTTTGGTAAAGCTTTTTCTAGTGAGTGCAATGGATTAAGATAGAGAAACTCTATAAGAATTTCTAAATGATTTTGATAATAAATTAGTATTTCTCAATATTCTATGGTGCACTTGATTTTATTTTTAGAAATTATTGTTAATGATTCTTTCTAGTATATATTTTCTTTAAATAATGTGTACTATAGGAAGAATATCATACATTTGCATATTAATGCTATTATTGCTCTATCAATTGATACTAAGAATAATTCTAATGAGAGTTGATGTAAGGTGTGTCATCTTCATAACCACTAAAATGATACCAAAACAACAAAAAATCTTACTCTAATAGAGTTGATATCAGAGGTGGTAAAATATCATCAAATGTCTTGGTGTGTCTTATTTGGCAACTTTGGAGAGATAAAAGAGATGATGTGAAATAATAGTTAATGGCTACTATACATCTTAACGTCTCTCTCAAGGGGTTGAAAAAATAATTAAAAAAAAAAACAAATATTTAATGACACCCTATTTTAACACCTACCATTAAAGTAAAAATACTGTTCAGGGATGCTAAAATGCTATTCAAGTTTGTAAAATAATATTTGATACTCTTTTTTTGGAAACTTTTATTGAAGTTGCTCTAAAAGTGAGGTGACATCATACCCAAAAGATTTCATCACGAACAGTAAGTTGGTGTCACACTCAAATGATGTCATCAAAAGTAAGTTGGTATCACTCAAACACTCTCTAAAAGCTTGTTCTCTTTTTCTTCTTGGTTTGTGTGCTTATTATGTGTGATTTCTGTGCACAACGTTCGTCTACCATGCATTATGCTCAATATATGTTTGTTCAAAAAATTGGGCAGATTTGCCATGCCTAGGACTTGGTTCTCTTAGGATTTTTTATCCATGATTTCTGTAAGAAATTGGGCAAATTTGGGCACCTATTGCACTTCTTTTCATGTGTGCCACATCAAACTACATTCCTTGGGCACTTTGTAAAGTGAGTATATTATTTAAACACAGTTACACCCTTTCACACTAATTTCCTAGGGTGTGCAATCCATACATTGATAGTTTGTAAAAATCAAATCATAAAAGCTTAAAAATTCTAATAGAAAAACTCTCTAATAGAAAAAAATTCTCTAATCAAATCAGATTAAAATAACTCATATGTTGGATATTATCATTCATTATAAAATATAAATAAAATAAACACAAAAATCATATAATCATAAGCTGAAAATACTTATTGAACGCTTCACATTTAACTGGTGAAATCTTTCTTTTGTGAGACATTCCATTTTCTTCTCTAATTTGATAAAAATAGCGACAATTATTTTTATTTTTTTATTATATTTTTATACTGTCTTATTCAGAAAAATAGCTTGTGCAGTATTTTATCAAATTTAAATTTTATCTATGATATAATGATAAGATTCTTAAGTTTCATTTTTATGATTATTTTTTAAAGGTTTATTATATGATTCTTTAATTTTATTTATTTTTTTGTTATTTGAATAATCTTAAATATTATTTTTATTTTTATAAATTAGTATCACAAGATTATTTTATCACCAGTCTAATGTTTATCTTATTTTTAATTTTTTTTAAAAAATATCATTGTCAATTGTTGAATCACAATTTTTTTTATATTATTATATTTTAATTGAAATCTTATTTATTATCATTTTTATTTATCTTTTAAATTTTTTTTAAAAGTATATTTATTTTACACCAATTTTACTTGAAAATACTTTTTTATTATGAGAATTAAATATCTTAAGATTTAATATTCTCATATGTGTCTTACTACACCTCATAATTTTATAATTTTTTTATTATTTTTTTACTTTTTAATGTGTTATTAATTGGAGTACTCAATTTGTCGGTTGCCCTACTCATATTAATCCATTATTTGATGACATACATTGATTATAATGAGTGTACTATTTTCTTGCTTGTTCTTTGTTCTGAAATTAAACATGTTGCAAGAGTCAATTTAGGGAAAAATAATTCCTCGGGTGTGTATGAGTCAGGGATATAAGCCTTAGAGGCAAGGTGCACTTTCCATGCTCCAACCCTTGTTGCACACATACTGTGTGTTAGATAGATAATGTTCAAAATAACAATAGGGCGTTGTCGCCTACAACGTCAATGGTGGGCATGGCAATAGGCTCCTCAATTGCATGATTTGGTCAGATAACTATGGTTTAGGCCGAACCCCTAATTTGAGCAGCTCACTTAGAGAAATTATGGTTTGGGTAAACTATAATTTGGTACAATTTTTTTCTTTGTGAAATTTGAATTTTTGATAGAAATTAGGATTTGATGAAGAATCCTAATTTGGTGTAATTTACCCTAAAATCATGTATTAGGTATGAAGATGTATTATCATAGCATAAATAGTTCTATAAGAGTCTTAGTTTAATGTATACACTACAGGAGAATGAGCCACACTATAAATTCTTGTTGGGTATAATTTCCAAAGAGAGATTTGAGAGTTTACATAGTATTGATAAAGATAGATTGGTTATCGGAGGCATTCATTGGTCCTTTAAGAGTTCATCCATTATGACTTATACTTACTAGATATGAATATACAAAATATTTTTTTAAGATAACAATATATATTCCTATTTCTTTAGGTGTTGCTGGTTGTCTTTTGTGTTGCTCGTGCGCACACTTTAGATTTTAGATTATTAATATATGGACAAATATTCATATTACTAGTAACTATCTCATATTTATTATATTTTTTACTGTTCTAAAAAATATAGTGTGGCTAATTAATGCCATTATATATGATAATATTTAGTTTAAATCTTTGTTACTTATTTGTGTCATACTTATTTGTAATTAAACTATTAGTTTATTTTATTTCAGTTATCTTTCATGACAACACAATTTTAATTTTGTTTTTATTTTTACTTGTATTTGTTGTAAGATTGACAGATTCTAAAAAAGATTATTTATATTTACTAGGTTATATTGTATCTTTTCTCTTCTATGATGTGATTTCTTTCTAGATATTTAAGTATGTTAGATATTTTACTTTTGTATTCTCAGCTTGGCACTCATCAAATTTCATGTTGTTAATATTTTATCTTAGTTGTAAGGATATTTTAATCATAGTTTGTAAGATGTATTAAGAAAATATGTTAGAGTTTTATATGTTGCATGCTAGTCTAGTATGAGTAAGAACTTATTTGATCTGATGTATCGATACATGAGAATTTAGTAGAGACTATAGATACATGACTTTAGAGGATTTTAGATACTTAATTATTTTTTTGATGACTACTAATGATATATAATAATATATATTTTCATGATAAATCATGTATATTTTTTATTTCTTTGATATTTAATAAAGTGATAAAAAATTAATTTAATACATATATTAAAAAATATAGTGATAATGTATTAGAATACATATCAAATAGATTTAATATTTATTATATAAATTACATGATTATACATCAAATTTTGTAAATCTGCTTACCTTAATAAATTGAGGTTTGTGGTAGGAAGAAAGTATACCTGATTGAGATAATTCAGATAATCCAATTGGAGAAAAGTGTTTCAAAAGATTTTTTAGGATATATAATTTTTGTAGCAATTAATCTCATCAATTAGATGTATTTTTTTATAATATATATTCTTGAGATTTTACATCATGAAGGAAAACTATTTTGTCTATCCTTCTAGAATTTGATAAGTTGTCATATAGGGTTTTGACATGTGCATCCTTAGATCATGTCATGGTAAGAGAGTATTAGGATTTTTTATCAGGCTAGTGGGATTATAATATTGCTGTAATTTTTTTTGAGCATAACTCATTTTTAATGAGCCTAGAAAGAATATTTGTTCAAAAGTTATACTTAGAATTATTATTATTTTTACCTTTTGGTGGCACTCTTATTTGACCACCAAAAAGTTGCCATCGTCACGCGTTAGTTACATTTGAATTTTTTTGGTATATAATATAATGTCACTCTTATAAACTCACATCATGTTAATTTTGGAGAGAATGAAATTTCTCAGAAAGAAAAACCTTCTTTAAGCCGAGAAGACATGGAAGTGCACGCATTAGATCATTTTGATCTAGATTTTTTGATATATCTTTAGAAGAAATCTAGAAGTTGTACTTAGTACATGACTTGACAAGTTTTGTGATATTTTCTTCTTATTGTATATTTTATTTCTTTATTATTTCTTTTGATAATACTATTATATATTAATTTTTTTTTAAAGTATTATCTCATTCAAGATTATAGCAGATCATGATAAATGAGATACATAACCTCAATTTCAATGAAAATTAGGATTTAATATTATTATTTTGGGAAAAGAGTATTGATAGTTGTAAGTGGGTGTTCACTATGAAAATAAATTAAAATAGGAAAATAAATCTCATCTCAATGTGATCTTTGTTGTGAGGATGTTGACTCAAACATTTAGTATAGTCTAGTATAATATGATCTTTCTAGTGGTTAAAATGATCTTAATATTAATTTTTATTTCACTATTAATATTTCATTGTGATAGATACACAAATTAAATGTGAGATATATTTCTTCACGATAATCTTGAGAAAGAGATGCATATAGAGCAACCAATTGGTTTTGAACAGTATACTCAGATGTAGTTCGTAGGTTGCAGAAAGTATTGTATGACATGAAATAGTCACAGAGAGTTTAGTTTATCAAATTTTCACAGATAATTATCACTTTTGGATTATTCAAGTATACTTTTAATTTTTCTTTGTATTTTCATATGAGCCCTAATAGAATACTTTTATTGATTGTATATGTGGATGTTATTTTAATATTGGGTGATGATAAATTGAGAATCATCAAACTCTATGAGTACTTATAGTCACAATTTTAGGAGAAAAATCTTGATACTCTTTATTTTTTTAGAATAGAAGTGACTTATTTTATTAGTATTTTTTTGTCATCGAGGAGCTATTCAATTGATCACGAGCACTTATTGTCAATCAAATATTAACATTTGAGTTGAATACTAGTATGAGAGGATATTTATGATAAAATTTTATATTTTTCTAGAGATAATTTTATTTCCTAAAAAAATAAATGGCAGATAATTATTTTTAGATTCAGTGCATCAACAAATTTCAAAGTATTAAAGATAGTTAGTTGAAAGATATTTTGAATGCTATATTTGTTTTATGAGATCAAATGTTAATTTTTTTTTTCAACTATATTTTTCTATGATAGTCAGATAATGAGAAATATATTTCTTTTTTAGTGTTTTACTAGCTCACAAAGTATATCGAAGTGAAGTTCTTCTTTCTCGTAAAAGATTTTGGATGAGATTATTACAACAATATATGTTAAACAACGACATACTTATTATGCAACTTCATGAATACCTTAAACAAGTCCCAAGATGCCTTTTTGTCTACCAAGTTTGGCAGCTTGAACTTATACACCAGCTTGAGGGATTAGAAAGTGTTAGAGCTCATAAATTTATAACTCATTCTTTATTTTTTTTTTTATTTTTTACTACGTCATTGATGCGAGTATCGAACTTATGAGAAGTATTATTCATATTTATTCATTATATAAAATATTATTTATATGTTAATTATGAAGAGTGTGATTATATTTTATTTTTCATTATATAGCCTAAAATTCAACACGACTCATTTAACAAGTTTGAAATATTTTTTTTTTCAATCACGATAATTTTTTTTTATATTAATATTTTATTGTTATTATCATTAATACACATAATATTATTTAATTATTTAGTTTCTTTTTAACTTATTTTAATAAAATATGTTGTTCTTATCTTTTATTACTTAATGTATTATATAAATTATTATGTACTTTTATTATTATTTTTTTGCTATTTTTCTATTTGTTTTCTTTTATTTTTATAAAATTGATGGCTTTCAATGATTTTTTTTTTTTTGCTAAATCTTGTTGTAGTATTATTGATGACATTCAACATCATAATATTATTGATTATTATTCTTAACTAAAAATATTATTGATGACATTCAACATTATAATATTAGTAATGACATTCAAATATTTTTAACAAAAAATATTGTTTGATTTATGATGTGATGATCTGTGTATTTTATTATTTTTAATTTTTTTATATTTTATATTTTATTTATTGTATTATGGATGAGAGTACCCAATTTATGAGTTGTTCTAATCTGACTATCTCGTTACATAATTAACTCTTTCCTACATATTTATTATCAGTGTTTTCTATTAGAATTTTTTTTTTGTGATTAAGTGACTTAATTTATCATATGGTATCATAATTGAATTATTTAATACCGTAGGAAATTATTGTGTAAGAGTTTAAGTGTGCGAGTCTACCCAAATTTGCCCAAAATTGGGAAAATTCTAGGTGCTTCAAACCCATGGTGTACCAAATCTACCCAAGCTATTTTTGTGAATTATGCATACCAATCATGTATAATAAATGTGGAATCAAAAGAAAAGAGGTAGAATTTTGATGTAGTGGCTATGAGTGACATGAACACATTGTTAGTTTCAAAATCATTAATGTATCACAACTTTCTTTGTGTTAAAATTGTTTATTGGACACCTCCTTATTGTTGGTTAGAATTGAGAGAATGATATACTATCAGTATGTAAAGAGGAGATCAAGTGTCTTACAAAGCATTGAAAGAGACATGCTGAATATCAAAGTTATTAGATTTATAAAGTATCTATCCTTCATGTCACTTACTAGAGTACATACAACTCTTTTTAAGATAATAAAAGATACTTCTTAATTTTTAGATACTATTAATTTTGTGATTTGTTCTTTCAAGTTATACTCATAAATTATTAATATATAAATTAATAATCATATTATTGATAATTATTTTTTATTCTTTATTTTTTTTAGTTGATAGAGTATTATTGTGTATTTGTATTTAATGATATGTTTTTGAAAGTTAATAGATATGATAATATTCAACTAAGTTATATATTTCTTTTATGTATTTTTTTTTCTTGATTATTCTATTAGTTTTTTTTTATGAGTTAATTTTTTAGGTAATTTAATTTTGTTTTTACTAATGCTTATTTATAGTGTTAGAGTATTTTGAAAAACACTTTTTTGGGAACGAGTATGATTGATTGTATGTTTTTTCTTTCGTGATAAGATCTATCACTAGATATTTATGCACGATTGACATATTTCTTGTACATTCTCTGCATAGTTACTTATTATTAGTCAATTTGAAATTCTTATACATCAGTCTTAAGATTATTTTTATCATGTAGTATGATATGTGTTATTTAGTAAATCATATCAAAGTTCTATATCATGCTCATTAGACTTGTATGATTAAAATTTCATTTTATCTTATACACAAAATATATAAGGACCTATTATAGTCGAGATTAAAGAAGGTTTAGATATTTTTCTTTTTGATGATTATTCTTGATTTATGTGGTTTTTTTTTTATTTTAAATGATAATTTTTTTGGGTTATTTTATAAAATAATAAAGATTAAATTTAATAAAAACAAAAAAATAAAATAAAAAGTGATAATACATAAAAGTATTTGTCAGATAGTTTCCATGACCTAAATGCATTTATTCGCATATTGAGATATGAAAAGTTTATTATTGAAGATCATGCAATTTTATAATTAATTAGATATTCAGATTTTAGTTGGGCACCAGAGTGGTAAATTATCAAAAAAGTTTGAATTTTTTTAGAGATAATTTCTTTCATTAAAAAATAAATGATCGATAATTATTTTGAGATTTAATATAAATTCAAAATTCATGGTGATAGTGATGGTTGCCGGTAAAATATTTTGGATTCGACATCTATATATGAGATCATGTATCTATTTTTTTCTCTCATTACTATTTATTATGATAGTAATACAGCGAGCCATGTGATCTGTAATTTGGTTTTTATGAGTGGACAAAATATATAGAGGTCGATTACTTTTATCTTAATGAGAAAAATTATTATAAGATTATTATTACAACTTATATTCATACAATTGATCAGCTATTAAATATTTTCACGAACAGCTTAAAGATGTTTTAGCTAATTTTTTAATCAAAAATCAATGGTCTAGATTTTTTTACACAAGTTTAAAAAGAATGCTACAATTTATTCTTTTAATTTCATTATATATATATATATATATATATATATATATATATATATATATATCATTTTTTATGAATACTTTAGTATCTATGATCTTATTTATTAATTTTACTATTTTGATAAAAATTAAGAATTAGTAATCTATATTAGATTATTATCCATTTTTCTAGCTTTAAATCAAACTAAATCAATCAAAAAAGTAGATTTTTTATAAAGATTACTTTTTTTTCTTTTTATTAACATACATTTAGCAGCATTAATTGCAGAATTCATCGAACTTGATTTGCCTCAGTTTTTCCTCATCGTTTACATGCTGAGGATATTATGTTCTTTTTCTTTTTTTTTTTTAATTATAGCAGACTTATTTCTTTGATGAAAGATGCTTCATTGTCAATAAAGTTGGAAGATACTTTGAGAAGGCATGAAGTTCCGTCAACACATCCGTGCTCTTCCAAAACTACCGTAGACAAGGCCATTACCATGGGGAAGGTGGAGGGTGCAATTGGGGTACAGGCATTTTATACAATGCGATGTCATTTTTTCTTGATTATAGTAATTTTATCAATTTTCTCTTCTTTTTTGTTCTTCCTCCTTGTAATTTCTAACTTTTTGTGCAGGCTGTTAGAACAGCATTAAAAAAGCTTGAAGATGGCTGTATCATGGAAGATGCCAAAGCTGTCTGTGAACCACAGATTTTGCATCAGATTTCTCTGTGGCAGGTATTTCCATATTCTGTTGCTATCTAAATTTACTATTTTGTCGATTCTGCTTTTTAATCTCAACATCGAGAGATGCTTGCTAAGAACAGTGCTCCTATTGTTCAAATTTCATCGTAGCAGCAACAAAAAACAACTCCCACTGCAAAACTTTTGTGGCTGTTCAATAAAATTCCGTGCCTACCAATTCCACTAACTATATTTTGTTTGGTAGAACACTTTTCCACACATATGGGAAATGCTTTTCAAGTAAATTTAGTGGTGTTAAAGTTGTCAGCGATGTTTAAAATAGTGCCTGCTATTATTGATCTGAAGGCAGCCTCAAGGAGAAGCAAAATTTTTGTGCTTCAAGACTTGGGATTTTTAATGCATTGATGAGGCTTCGACTTTTTACCCTTTGGGGCATAACTATTTTGGCATGCGTAGTTTTTGGGCATTCGTGAGTTGGCCTCTTGTTAATCAAGTAATTCTAATCCATTGGAATTTTGGGTTTATTTCTTTTATTATTTTTTATTGATTGTATTAGGATACTTATATTTTTTTCTTAAGTGCCATCTCATTCCGGATGACACCAGACTATGATGGAATAGATTCATGCTCTCACTCTAATGAGATTTGTGATTTATTATTGCTACCTTGGGAATGTTTGTTGTGGTCTGCATCTAAGTGTATACCAGTGAAGATAGTTTTAGTCTGTATGGTAACTCCCTTCAGGCAAAATTTGTAATGAGAAGATTTACTTAGATATTTGGTACGAACTATCATAATGCTTATTTTCTAGTGGTCAATAAAATTTTAATATAGATTCTGATTTCTCTTGCAACAGCTTATCATTAGAGGATATATCAGCTAGATCTGAAGAATATATTTTTTTCGCGGTGATCTCGAGGAGTAGATATATTAGAAAAATCACTTAATTTTTAAGTAACATAGTCACATGTAGTTTGATTGTGGAAACTATTGTATGACGAGAAGCAGTCACAAAAAGCTTGATTTGTGAGATTTTCTTAGGCAATTATCTTATTTGTATTACTCATGTGTGTTATTGATTTTTTTTTTTTTATTTCTCCTCATAGATTATTGATGGTTAATTAATCTTGCTGATAATTTACATGATGACAATCTATGTATGTGAAATGTCAAGTTGATGATCATCTAACTCAAAGAGTATATTTAATCATAATTTCAGATAGATCTTGAGAGATTTAATTATTTTTATAGTATAAATGTGACTTATTTTGCGAAAAGTATCATCTTGTCACAGAAAAGATAAATACTTAATATTTTTATAGAAGTTAGTCTTTTGATTTATGCTCTAGTAAATGTTGTTTTTCATTCATGTTCTACTTTTAATTCTGATTTGATTTCGTTTAATTTTATTACTTATAGGAGAATTATATATAAGATTAGTTATTTTACTGGATCAATATAATATATATATTCAATATAATTAATTATTTTCTAGATTTTTTTTGTCAATGTCATCTTGATGTAACTTTTTGCATATAGTGAGGTATGTGAAGTATTTTTCATGACTTAAACTTTCTTCCATGGATCAAAGACACTTTCAGTTGGTGGGTTTTTCAAATTCGAGTTAGACACTAGCTTGTGCTGAGAGGTTGATGAAAGAGTTTTATATTTTTCTTAGAGTTAATTTCACCTCCTGAAAAAATAAGATACTTGAAATGCGATATTTGCTCATCAAATAGATCAGATATGTATTTTTAGCGCATTATTTTTTATTGTGATATTCATACAATGAAATATATGATCTCAAATCTAATATTTTTAACACCTTTAAGTGTGCTAAAATCACGCTTAAAGGTGAATTGCTCATTCCTAAATGAGAAAGTTCGTGATGAAATTATTACCACATTATAATTTTCTTTCAAACTTGTACATACTTTTTCATTATTTTAAAAATATTTGATATATGAATTTTGTAATATTATTTTTTATTTATATTTTCTATGTTTTCGTCGCAACATTTTCTATTATATATATGATTAGGAATTTTTTTTACTTTCATAATATTTTATCTGATTTTATTTTTTATTATGTTTTTTTATCAATATTTTATTTTACAAACTTAATATTAGTTTAATGTAGTTTAACATTTTATTTCATAGAAAAATCATAATAGAATCACAAAATAAAAACCTTAAAAGTGTTCTTTTTGTTACAATATTTTTTACTAGTGATGGGAGTAACCAACACGTGTGTTATTGTTTATCGTGATTGCCTTATGGCTTATTACTTCTCTCATGGTATCAGAGTAAAGTTAGAACCCTAAGATGTGTGTGTGTCTGTGTGTGTGTAAAATGTATGTATGTGTTTACACATTGTAGATGGTCATCTATGTGGTGTTGTGTAAGATGCTTATATATATATATATATATATATATATATATGAGGATGCTCATTGGAGTAGCCTCAGAAGTTGAGTGATCCCATCAAATACCTAAGTAGAAAAAAAGAAAAAAAAAATTAATTTTCCAAACATGAACACACCTTCTCAAATTGAAGCTTAAAAATTCATTTCACAAGAATAAGATGAGAAACAATTTATGAGTTAGTTTGAGCTAATATTCTTGGTAAAATAATTATTATGATAAAGTAACAAAGTAATATTTGCTTATAGCCAACTTAGGGAGAATAATGGCAAAAAAAAAAATGAAAAAAATATTTTTATTTAGTCAGCTTGGAGAGAATAATGATAAAAATTGATGAATATTCTATCCTAGCTGACTTAGGGAGAACAAATATAAAAGTACTGAGAAATATTCTTATGTAGTAGAAATAGGGAGAAAAAATTTAAAAAAACTGAAAAAAATATTCTTATTTAGCTGACTTAGAGAGAATAAGATCAAAAAAATAAAAAAAAAATATTATCTCCTAGCTAACTTAGTGAGAACAACGACAAGAACAATTGAGAAATATTCTTTACCAACCAATTCAAGGAGAATAATGTTAAAATAAAAAATAAAATATCATTCTTCTAAACAAACATGATTGCAAAAGTAAGAGAGTAATAAATAAAGCTGCGTAGATTGTGAAATGCCTTCTATGAGAAGCCACTCCAAGCCTTGCTATGTGATAGCTAGACTAGAGGTGTTAAATGAGTCATGTCGTTCTGGCTTATGTGATTGGCCATTTACAATCGGCCACGTAAGCACATCAAGATTACGTGCTGATTGCTTTAAAAATATTATACAGTCCTGTTGGGTGGTCACCTGGGCTGGTTGAATGTGCCGCTTGACCAGGATCATGTGTTGTGTTTAGCTCGGCATGAGGCACGGCTCGTGCTAGCCCAGCACGGCACGAACAATTCTCTGGGGTGACCCGACCTGCCCTGAGGCTCGTATAGGCACCGTGCCGTGCCGGGCTAGGCTTTGCTGAACCGGGCTGTGTTGTGGGCCATGCACTGGTCACCCAGCTCATTTGACATCTCTATGTGACACTAACATGGTAGCCAATATTAGTGCCATAGCCAGAGCATTATCTGAGCTTGTAGACCTAGTTGGTAATGTCCTACTTTGTCGTCGGACAATTGTGCCCCTCCTAAAAGGTGTTCCTGGTGTAGTTTTTTCTCTTCTCAATGCTATGTCGTCGCCATGTTGTCTAAGTCATATATTTTTTATCTTATTCATCAAGCAAAGGAGAGTGAAACTATTTTGATTGCTTATATGCTATGCTTCAAAATCCTCTCCACTTAGCTCCAGCGAACAAGGCTTTTGCAATGGCTGCTGAATATATGGTAATCATATATATATATATAGTAATCATTTTATTGAAAACTAATGTCTTTATACTTTTTATTTTTTAATATTTTTTATTAAATTAAATTTTTTATTTTATGAAATAATTAAAAAAAATAAAAATAACTAGTTATCTAAGTTAAATAGGAATACCTATGTAAATGATGAATAATTTTCAAAAAAAAATTAGAAAAAAATATCATGCAGTTCTCTTGAGTTTCATCTTTATTATGTATTTAATCATGCTAGTCTTTCATGTAGGAAATGAATTTTTGAATATATTTTTCTAATTAACCCATCTCTTATTTTAGTATAGAAATATGCTTCAAAGAACGATAGTATTCTCAACTTAATTAATGATAAGCATTTGAGTCAAGAATGCAGAAGCAAATTGTTCAGCTTACACAAACACTTTGACTTAGCAAAGGATTTTATCATAGAAAAGAAGATCTATAATCCATTATGTTCTATCTCAGGGTTTTTTTTTTTTTTTTTTTTTTAATTTTTCAATTATATTAATAAATATAAGCAGAAAAGAAAATCGAATCAAAATTAAGTTGCATGGAAAGATACCTTATAAAAAAAATTAATTGGATATTTGAGAATATCCAATTAATTGAAAGTCAACCAGTGTGTTTTGAGGGATTTTGAAAGTCAACCACATTTCTTAGATAATTGAAAAGAAGGTATTTGAAATAGAATGATTACTTTTGTTAATACTGACTCATAATTTTGAAGTTGTTACGTGTTCGATGTCGTGGCCTGTATTATGAAGTCGCGACGTGATTGAAGCTGCAACATGTGATTTGATATTGTGGCCTGAATTGTAAAGTTGTGACATGATTGAAGCTGCTATAACGTGTTTTGGTGTCGCAACCTGAATTGTGAAGTCATTACATGATTGAAGTTGCCATCTCTGTTTTGGAATTGCGACAGGTAATGTGAATCTCTGACATGATCGAAGCTATAACATGTGTTCTGAAGTCGTGACGTGAATTGTTAAGTTGCGACTCAATTGAAGTTGATAACATGTGTTTTGTGTCGTGACCCAATGTTGTGGTGTCGCGATATGAATGAAATCGTTATCATATTTTATGGTATTATAACTAAAAGGCTTTTTTTTTATTATTTAAAGCACTTACAAATATAAAAAGAACGAATTAAAATAAAGTGATTGTGAATTTTATCTTCTCTTGTGGTTGTGTTCTTCCTCTCTCCCTTTGTTGTGTGTTGGGTGTGTTTTATCCATGAGAGTTATTTTTACCTTTCTTGAATCCCTAATTCATCATCATAATTCTTAGTTTGTGATCACAAGATTGTTTACACCATAGAGGGTTTCATGGATTGTGTTGATCCTCATATCTTGCATAAGAGCTCATACAGATTCCATAAGTCATAATATTTGGTATTAGAGGAAGGTATATTGTGAGAGAGTCTATGTTGGGTATTAACTCTTGAATCAATAATCAATGAGAATGAAGCGGAGGAATGCATCATAAGAGTTGTATTACCTAATGCCTAAGAAGGAGTTGTTATTGTTCTACTAGTGAGGAATTATGAATATCTTTCTTTAGAATGGATTACTAAAAAAAAAAAAAAAAATTTCCCCCTCCCCCACTTTTCACTTACCAACCACAAGGTAGATATATACTACAAATTTCACACTGGTCAATTGTCTCATTAGTGATTATGACCAAGTATATTTAAGTTTAGAGTTCTTATGAGATCCAGTACATTAATGATGGTTTAAACGCATCTAAGAATGGATTACTATGAGAGGTATCTATTATAAACTTTCACACTGGTCAATCATCTCAGTGGTGATCGTGACTAGGTATATTTAATTTTTGAATTCTTATGAGATCTAGTTCATTAGTGATGATTTAAACGCACCCAAGAATTGATTACTATAAGAGGAATCTATGACCAACTCTAGAGTAGATGCATATGATAAACTTCCACACTGATAATCATATTAGTAGTGATCACGATCAATCACGTTTAGCTTTTAGAGTTCTTATGAGATCCAATGCATTAGTGATGGTTTAAACTCATCTAAGAATTGTATACTATGAGAGAAATGCACATGGTAGGTGTATATGATAAATTTTTACACTGGTCAATCGTCTCATTAGTGATCATGACCAAGTATATTTTATTTTGGAGTTCTTATGAGATTCAGTACATTACTATGAGAGGAATCTATGACAAACTTTCACACTGGTCAATCATCTCAGTGGTGATCGTGACTAGGTATATTTAATTTTTGAATTCTTATGAGATCCAGTGCATCAGTGATGGCTTAATTCGCATCTAAGAATAGATTGCAATGAGAGGAATCTATGAGGATCATGGATAGATCTGGTCGTTAGTTCTTTCTCTCAATTATTTGTAGTGTTCTTTGCTTTATCTCCCAAAACAACTCCTAGCAACTCTCCTGGGTGTCTCCCATCTTTCTTTCCTGCAATGTGTTCTTGCTTCTGCTAATGTTATCACTAGTAACTCTACTAGCAAATGTTAGCTGTCTAATGTTATCACCCAAAATAGGGTTGCAGAGTATTGAAAACTCATCGCACAATAAATACAGGAATATAATGCTAAGAAATTTCACTCAAAATATGCTACCAATCGAGTCAACTGCATATTATGAGCAGCAACCTGTTCGTCTCTCTAATCTTGTTCAGATTCGGCTCGCTCCTTTTTAGGGATTGTCACATCACAATCAAATGGCAAGAGTTTGCCTGCATGCCACTTCTTATTTATCTAGTCACTGTGTAGAGATGTAACCATGATTTTAACCTAAAATGTTGCACCGAGAAAGGGGCTTGTTCAAAAATCCCTAATTGAACCACGATTTGCTTGTGCACCACCTGGGAAAGAACAACGAGCTAGTCCACCTCCTCTGCACTGTCGAACACCGGCGCAACCGAACACTACTCGCTGCCGACGCGAATCGACGCAGCGGGCGTCGATGCTCGTCACACATGGCGAGGGTGCGTTGGAGGCGACGACGACGCCTAGCGATGTGCGCCTCCTTCGTTAAGGGCTCGTGGATGCGCGTGCATTGCTGCATGCCTGCACTTTGCTAGTGCTGTGCACGTGCTCTCCCTCAACGCGTCTGCACCTCCTCGTCCTAGATTGTTGGCTCTGATCCCATGAGAAATACTAAATCTGCATTAATTTCTTTCTTAAAATTGCACTGCAGGCCGGAACTGTCCCATTTCCAGAATAGGTGTTTATGCTTTCGAAATAGTCAAATGCACTATTTATCCATGGCTCACCATATTTGTTGACTTTATTGATTGGTTTCTGTAGAACTATCTTAAAGTGTACCTTGCACCATTTTTGTGTGGCATGAACTATGCATCATTTGGTCGGCATTTTTCAAAAGTAGAGAAACTCCAAGAGGTATAAAATGGGTTCTGTTGCATAATCTTAGGGTTTCACCATTAAATTACATACATTTTTTGTTTATTTTTTTTTTATTTTTTTATTCACCACACAATTAGAATTTAACATAAACCCATGAATCTAAATCCGTTTCCTTTCTGTTTTTTTTTTTTTTTTTTAATTTATTCACCTATGATGGGCAGGGCTGATTGTCATAGAGCTAGTGGCCGTGGGTCTCTGTCTCTCTGGGAAGGGCTTATTTCTAATTGGTCATGTTTCATTGTGCAGATTGTTGATATGCTCCATTGTTACGTAAGCAATGGCGATATGGTAAGCAATAAAGTGTACATGCATTTTTTTTTTCCTACCACGATCTTTCATTTGTGTTAGAATAGAGAAGCACATGGAGAAATCTCGAGTTACATAATGAAACATGAAGATATATTTGAAAATATTCGAAATCAATACAAATTAGATACATATACTCTATACATACGTATGCATGTATACATACACATACATATATGTATGTATATGTATGTGTATGTATATGTATACATACACATACATACATATACATACATACATATATGTATGTATATGTATATTTGATTTTCATAAAGGAATCTATTCTTAATGGCCAATTTAATAAGGAGAATTATATTTTAAGATTTCGAAATGAAAATAATTAGTGAGGGAGGAATGGTTTTTACAAAATTAGTGAGAATGTAATGTATTTTATTGTAGATGTCTACCCTTATGTTTTAAAATTTTCAAACAAATTTTTTATGGAGAGCTTTTCATTTTAGCACTTTTGATGTGAATTAGTTCATAAATGCATTTTCTAAAAATTGTTTGTGAAAGAGAGGGAGTAAGAGAGAGATTGGGGGAGGGGGAGAGAGAGAGAGAGTCAAGACTTTTTTACTTTTGAAATTATTTAAATTTCAATATTTATGAAAATAATATAGTATGGTGCTTGAGGTTTTATTATTATATTGTATAATATAATATAAATTATTTAAATTCTATTTTTTTTTTAAATTTAAATCTTAAATGATGGGTATTTTGTGCATTTTTGGAGGGCAAAATCAAGATATTCACCTCCTAGTAATTTTAATAATTTGTTTATTTTTTTATTTTTTATTCTCTGATCATTAATTATTTTTTTTCCTCATCCCTCAAATACAATTATTCCTTTAATAAATCAACTATTTTTGAGATATTGTTGAAGACACATAATTATGGTGGGTGTTATATATATATATATACCATTTTATTATTTTTTTCAAATAAGTTATTTTTTTTATTTTATTTTTTTATTTTTTTGTACTTTTGATGAGAATAACTGACATGTCAGTTGTATTAATTATTTTTGGTCATTATATAATAATATTTGATATATGAATTTTATAATGAGTAAATTTATTTTTATTTTTTTGCTTTATTTTATAATATTATATCAGGACCAACCTATAGAAAATTTATCCTTAAGTTTGTGGACACTTGGTGTGGTTCATCCATTGTATGTGTGTGGTGATACTTTTTGCAAGGTAGTTGGCATCGAGCACATGCAGTGGTGGTAGCAAATGCACGTGTGGTGGTGGTATCAGAGTCACGTGCAGTTAGTGGAAGTTTAGGTTCATGTGGTTGGTGGCAGCATGCTCACATGGTTATGGGGCAACAAGTGCGGGTAGTTGGAACGTAGTGGAGGCACGCAGTGTGGCACGCGATGGTATTTTGGGCAGAAATCTTAATTAAAGTTTAAATAGAATTATAAAAAAAAGGAAAATAAGATTTGCAAGAAACTTAATTTGCTGTTTTTTAATTTCAGGTATTACTAGCTACATGAATTTTTCATAAGCACTTGCATGTTCATAGGACATTTTTTTTTAATGTGGGATGTATTAATAATAATAATAATAATATTATTATTATTATTATTTTGCTTGTTTGAGAAAGGTAACATAGAAAATAGAGAAGAAATATAAATAATATAATTGTTAATTTCATAATTGATTATTAGGAGCTTGGAACAAGGGTTTTTGAAAAACTAAAGAACATGGGTTAATATCTCAATAATATATTGACAATTTTACCCCTGAAAATTACCGAGCAAGTGTCTGATAAGCCTCAACCCTTGTGCCGGCTACCCTTGGTCGAAGACACTTGTCATCAAACAAAGATATGACTCGTAAAAATCAACAAGTGAAAAGTAAGAAAACTTGTGCAGAAGAATCACGTAAGGGTAGTACGGTAAATTCCACCCTACTGGATTCTTTTTGACTTGATCAAGCCCAGTAAGGTCGTATTTACCATACTACCCTTACGTGATTCTTCTGCACATGTTTTCTTGCTTTTTACTTGTTGATTTTTTACGAGTCATATCTTTGTTTGATGACAAGTGTCTTCTGCCAAGGGTAGCAGGCATTAGGGTTGAGGCCTAATAGACACGTGCTCTGTAATTTTGACGGAAGAGGCATTGATAGAGCGAGTGGCATCGTGGTGGTAGACTTTTGTGTAGTACAACCTATACGCGGAAGCACAAGCTGAGTTGGTCTCGCTCATGTGCCGTGGGCAATTTAGTAAATAGTGCAAGCGAATAGAAACAATGTTTTGGGATGTGATATGTCAGCATAATTCATTTTGCATTTTTATTGCATTTCAGTTTCACTCTCATCATTCAATACTCTTATAATGTTTATATCTACTTTCATTTTTTTTTTTAAAAAAAAAAAACCAGATTGTCGACTTTTGTTGTGGTGCTAATGATTTTAGCTGCTTGATGAGAAAGAAACTAGAAGAGAAGGGCAAGAAGTGCTTGTACAAAAACTACGACTGCATTCAAACAAAGGTAAATCTATGGTTTCATAGCAATTGCATTTGCATTTCTATAAATTTTATCAAATTTGCTGCTTGATATACACAAACATGGATAGACCATTGTTTTATGTCGATAGGCCATTTATTGTTCTAAAATGGCCTTAAATGGTTTATAATGGTCTAAAATATGGTTTGAAATGGTCTAATATATGGTTCGAAGTGGTCTAAAATATGGTTCGAAGTGGTCTAAAATATGGTTCGAAGTGGTCTAGAATATGGTTCGAAGTGGTCTAGAATATGGTTCGAAGTGGTCTAGAATATGGTTCGAAGTGGTCTAGAATATGGTTCGAAGTGGTCTAGAATATGGTTCGAAGTGGTCTAGAATATGGTTCGAAGTGGTCTAGAATATGGTTCGAAGTGGTCTAGAATATGGTTCGAAGTGGTCTAGAATATGGTTCGAAGTGGTCTAGAATATGGTTCGAAGTGGTCTAGAATATGGTTCGAAGTGGTCTAGAATATGGTTCGAAGTGGTCTAGAATATGGTTCGAAGTGGTCTAGAATATGGTTCGAAGTGGTCTAGAATATGGTTCGAAGTGGTCTAGAATATGGTTCGAAGTGGTCTAGAATATGGTTCGAAGTGGTCTAGAATATGGTTCGAAGTGGTCTAGAATATGGTTCGAAGTGGTCTAGAATATGGTTCGAAGTGGTCTAGAATATGGTTCGAAGTGGTCTAGAATATGGTTCGAAGTGGTCTAGAATATGGTTCGAAGTGGTCTAGAATATGGTTCGAAGTGGTCTAGAATATGGTTCGAAGTGGTCTAGAATATGGTTCGAAGTGGTCTAGAATATGGTTCGAAGTGGTCTAGAATATGGTTCGAAGTGGTCTAGAATATGGTTCGAAGTGGTCTAGAATATGGTTCGAAGTGGTCTAGAATATGGTTCGAAGTGGTCTAGAATATGGTTCGAAGTGGTCTAGAATATGGTTCGAAGTGGTCTAGAATATGGTTCGAAGTGGTCTAGAATATGGTTCGAAGTGGTCTAGAATATGGTTCGAAGTGGTCTAGAATATGGTTCGAAGTGGTCTAGAATATGGTTCGAAGTGGTCTAGAATATGGTTCGAAGTGGTCTAGAATATGGTTCGAAGTGGTCTAGAATATGGTTCGAAGTGGTCTAGAATATGGTTCGAAGTGGTCTAGAATATGGTTCGAAGTGGTCTAGAATATGGTTCGAAGTGGTCTAGAATATGGTTCGAAGTGGTCTAGAATATGGTTCGAAGTGGTCTAGAATATGGTTCGAAGTGGTCTAGAATATGGTTCGAAGTGGTCTAGAATATGGTTCGAAGTGGTCTAGAATATGGTTCGAAGTGGTCTAGAATATGGTTCGAAGTGGTCTAGAATATGGTTCGAAGTGGTCTAGAATATGGTTCGAAGTGGTCTAGAATATGGTTCGAAGTGGTCTAGAATATGGTTCGAAGTGGTCTAGAATATGGTTCGAAGTGGTCTAGAATATGGTTCGAAGTGGTCTAAAATATGGTTCGAAGTGGTCTAAAATGGTTTAATATGGTCTAAAATGGTCTAGAGTGGTCTAAAATGGTTATACACAAATATGTGATATAAAAAAAATGGTTGATAGAGTAGGCCCAATAACTAGTTGAATTTCTTGGACAAAAAGATTAGTAGGAAAAGAAAAGAAATGTTCTATGAGAGTATTTGTAAAAAATGTTTCCTAATTGATCTCTCGCACAAATGTAGGCGAATAATCATGTTTTTTTTTTAATTAAGTAATAATTTATTTTCATATATTTTCCCAAGTCAAACATCTAAAACTAACATCCAAGCCACTTAATATAATTCATACCCATATTAGCTTTATATAATGTTTAATGTATTAGCTACATGTGGAGTAAGCATCAACAACAATAATAATAAAAATAAAATAAAATCATAAATTATAACTCTATTATCATAGTAAAGAGTAGTAGTATAATTATGATAATGCTAAAAAAATAAATCAAAAAAAAAAACTATGATTTTTGCTCTGAATTTTGTCTTTGTACAACATTTTGGTATAATTATATGTTTTTTTTTTTAAAATAGAAGATAGGATTACCCATAAAAAAAATTCAAAAATACACAGTGCTTGACTTGGCATGAGACACGGCTCGCACCATCCCAGCACGACATGAGCCGAGCCATGGGTCGTGCTCGAGCCGATTGACACCTCTAGTATTTATTTTTAAAATAAATTATTCTATTATTTATTTATTTTCAACCTCATGCTCAATAAATATATCATGTGTTGTATATAGTTTTTATTATTTTTTTTATTAAAGTTTGTCTTAGTGTGATGATAAATATATTTCTCTGAGTTTGCTAGATCATAAATTCGAGACTCATGAAACATAACTTCTCAGATTTTAAAATATAAAATTATTAAAATATTAATTTCTTTCATTATTATTAAATATTATCCCAATATAATTTTTTTTTTGTTAGGTGGGACCCACATCCCACTAATATAGCATAGAGTATTATATAGTGTATAGTATAATAATAATAATATTATTATTATTATTATTATGTGGTTGGTGTCGAATTTATAAAAGTAATCGCTAATATTTTAGTGTATAGTATACTGTATTATATGTGATTATGATAATGATAATTATTATTATTTGATAATCATATAAAAATTAATTATATATTAATTATCAGAATAAGGAGGCATTTCTTATTTATTTGGACACGTAATTTATCTTCTATATTTATTTGCAGAATGATGTCGATGGCGAGAGGAGAGACTGGATGAGTGTTGAATCTCATGAGCTGCCGGAAGGACACCGATTGGTGAGAATGCGCGTGCATGAGATTCATCTTCATATTTCATCAGCTACTGTAATTGTGACGGATCTTGACTCAAAAGTCGAAACATTCTTCGAGCAGATCATGGGCCTGAGTCCTCCCTTCGGCCATGGAAGAGCAGATATGGTGACAAAATTCATCCGCAAGGCCCTCGCATTTCAGCCTAAGCTCCTTGTTCTCATCGTTCCGCCTCAGACTCAAAGGTTGGAGCTGGACTTGAAGAAGAACACGCGTTACGATCTTGTCTGGGAGAATGGCCAGTTTCTGTCGGAGAAGGTAGGAACCGCCGTCGCCGTGCTTTTTTGCTTGTGGTTTCTGCCGTGATTTATTAGGAATCTGCAACTCTCGCAGTCGCTCTGTGCGCCGGAATCCGTCGCCGGCGATGACGGCACGGGGAGATGGAGTGCGACGGCACCGGTCTTGTGCCTCTGGAGCCGTTCTGATTGGACGGAGAAGCACAAAGCCATAGCGCGGGCTCATGGCTACCTTCCCGCCGAGATCCAATTTTCACAATTAGAGCGTCGGCCTGATAGAAATGATGCTCCTGTCGATGATCTAGAAACGAACAGGTCGAATGCCACACTGGCTGGTGGACACCGGAAAGAAACCGTGAGAGCTCGTCGTGGAGAACGAGAAGATGGAAGAGAAAATCCTTCGCGATTGGATGAGAAATCGTTGGACGCCAAAGAGATTCGCGTCAAGTCGGACCGTCTGCCATCTAGATCTCGCGAGCAGCTGATCAGCGATGAAGGCGATTGGAAATTGGAAGACGGTGAGTGCAAGATCGGAGAAATGGAGGAGCCGGAGAAGTGCGGTGGTTCTACCAGATCGGGAGACTTGCGCCGGACAAGAACGTTCAGCGGAAACGTTGCCGTTGGCGCTCCGTTCTCGTCGTCGTCCCAGGCTGGACCTCGTCTTGATTCGTTAGGATTCGCCGCCGGTCCCGTCTGCCTGGGCTCGTGCAGTTCCGCCGGCTGGCTCGATGAGTAAAAAATACGTTGTTTTCCTTATACTGCGTGTAGAAATAACATACGCACATTTTTTTTGTTTTTCTTTTTTTGTTGTCTGCGTTGTTGATCCCCTCGCTCTCATAAAAAGCGAAGAGCGACGAGTCTCCGTTTTGTCTTCTGCATTCAGAGGTGCAAAAATGGAAGATGAGCTGTGCAAGTTCTTCGAGATATGGCTCACGGTAGCCATCGCCCTCTGTTACTGCTACTACATATCATACAGAATTCCCAGAGGTCTGCCCAGGCTTTTGTCTCTCCTACCAGTCTTCTACCTCTTCATCATCCTCCCATCATCTCTCTCATCTCTGCTTCTGTCCGCTCCCACAGTCTTCTTCCTCGTCTGGCTCGCCATCTTCAAGCTCCTCCTCTTCGCCTTTAGCAAACCTCCATTGTTTTCGTCTCCTCCGCTGAACCTCGTCACCTTCGTGGCCGTCGCATCCCTTCCGTTTAAGCTTCGTCAGAAACCTAAATCCGATCCGAAATCCACCTCCCTGCTTGAATTTTTCATCAAATCGAGCTTGTTTTCCCTCCTGTTTCCGTTGTACAGGCACCGCGACTCGATCAATCACTACGGCATCTTGATTCTGTATTGCCTCCACGTATACCTCCAGCTGGAAATTGTTCTCGACCTCGCTTCGGCTCCGACGCGGTCACTCCTCCGACTGGAACTCGAATCGCAGTTCAACAGGCCCTACCTCTCCACGTCTCTCCAGGACTTCTGGGGCCGTCGGTGGAACCTTATTGTGACGGACATCCTGCGCTCCACTGTGCACGATCCGGTCAAGAGTCTCGCCGCCAAGACCCCGCTCGGGCCTAAATTCGCGTCTTTCCCTGCCATTCTCATGTCGTTTGTGGTCTCCGGATTAATGCACGAGCTTGTTTATTCCTACTTCACCAAGGCCGCGCCCACGTGGGAGGTGACCTCGTTCTTCGTCTTGCATGGCGCCTGTGTGGTCGTCGAGGTGATGGGGAAGAAGATGGCGGCTGGCAGGTGGCAGCTAAATCCATTTGTTTCAGGTTCCCTGACCCTCCTCTTCTTGATCGTTACTGCTGATCGGCTCTTCTTCCCTCAGCTGACTAGAACTGGGGTTGATCTGAAAGCTATTGAAGAATTCTTCGTGGTTTTTGATTGCGCCCAAGCTAAATTTAATTCCATCATATTTTCATTTTCTAAATAAATACGGGTGTAGTAATAATTCCTCATATTTTATATTTCTGCTCATTTATTTAATTTATGTCTTGATATATGATAAATATTTAATCATAAATAATGTGCACTATGGATGCATCTAGTTTTTTTTTTTCTTCTTTTTTTTTTTTTTTCAAATATTAAAGGAAAATCTTTTTATTTTTTCATTATTATTCCTAAATATCATCAACCAATCTCATGTTAGTTTAAAAAAAAAAAAATATCCAATCTCATGTTAGTTTGATTGGCTGGATGTGATTGCATGCCTTTCCCTAAAGCTCACGTGGTTGCCCCAAGTGGTTGGCCCATAGCCAACTAGGTTGGGGGTACCACCAAATAAATAAATAAAAAGCTAAATATGATCATACTGTCTACAATAATCTATTATTTGAAAGAACTGAGTTGGTCGTTTTTTAAGAATTGTATTTTTTTTTTTTTTTTTTGGAAATTTTAGCCAATTTGATAGTAGTGAAGTTATTTATATATTAAACTTGACTACCATTAATTCTAAATTTTTTTTTTTTTAAAAAAAAAAGGGGGGGGTTTCTTTGTTAAAAGACAATGAGGGTATTTTTGTAAAAATGACATTTTGTGATGGAACGTCATTTTTTCCAAAATTGGGTTTTAAAAATTGTCATTTTTTCTAGATGTTCATTAACAATAAATCTCTCATAGAAATTAGCAAAATTGATATTTTGTTAAAAAGTTATGTCTTTTCAAATGTCTGAGATGTTATTTTCAGCTCATCCTACTCTGGGTTATGAATACCAACTTTGTGTTTCGAAGATTTGTTCTATTGAGTGTTAGGCATATTTGCCTGAGTCTAAGAATGATGTTGTTCTACCTATTATTTCTCAAACTTTTTGTTTCGCAATTTAGATCATATTTTGATCTGATGATGAATTCTTTCGCTTATGAATGATAAGTCTCAGGATTATGACTTGTCTCATGTAATTTTTTTTTGATTTTTTGAGAGAGAGGTTGTTGAGTTATGAACCTCTCTTAGATCCCGTGCTGCATGGTCAAACTCATTTAGGAATGTTATTACCATTTCGCCCTCTTTCTGCTTTTTTTAGGGTAAGATTGTCGAGATATGAGCCTCTCAGAGATATTGTGCCACATCGTTAAACTCATTTAGGAATGTTATTACCATTTCACCCACTTTCTATTTTTTTGAGAGTAAGGTTGTCAAGATATGAACCTCTCCCATACCCTGTGCTACATCGTCAAACTCATTTAGGAATGTTATTACCATTTCACCCTCTTTCTATTTTTTTTTTTTTTTGAGAGTAAGGTTGTCAAGATATGAACCTCTCCCATGCCCTGTGCTACATCGTCAAACTCATTTAGGAATGCTATTACCATTTCACCCTCTTTCTTTTTTTTTTTTTTTTGAGAGTAAGGTTGTTGATATATGAACCTCTCCCATACCCTGTGCTACATCGTCAAACTCATTTAGGAGTGTTATTACCATTTCACCCTCCTTCTATTTTTTTTTTTTGAGAGTAAGGTTGTTGATATATGAACCTCTCCCATACCATGTGCTACATCGTCAAACTCATTTAGGAGTGTTATTACCATTTCACCCTCTTTCTATTTTTTTTGGGAATAATGTTGTCGAGATATGAATTCCTCCCTAACCTCATGCTGCATGATCAAACTCATTTAGGAATGTTATTACCATTTCACCCTCTTCTAATTTTTTGAGAATAAGGTTGTTGAGATGTGAATCTCGCCTAAACCCCTTGCTACATAATCAAGCCCATTTAGGAATGTTATTACCATTTCACCCTCTTTATGATTTTTTTTTTTGAGAATGATGTTGTTGAGATTTGAACTTCTCCCTAATTGCATGTTATATAATCAAACTCATTTAGGAATGTTATTACCATTTCACCCTCGTTCTAATTTTTTTGAGAATAATGTTGTCGAGATATGAACTTCTTCCTAACCTCATTCCAGATAATCAGACTCATTTAGGAATGGTATTACCATTTCACCCTCGTTCTAATTTTTTTGAGAATAATGTTGTCGAGATATGAACTTCTTCCTAACCCCATTCCAGATAATCAAACTCATTTAGGAATGTTATTACCATTTCACCCTCTTCTAATTTCTTGAGAATAAGGTTGTCGAGATGTGAATCTCGCCCAGACCCCTTGCTACATAATCAAGCCGATTTAGGAATGTTATTACCATTTCACCTTCTTTTTGATTTTTTTTTTGAGATTAATGTTGTCGAGATATGAACCTCTCTCTAACCCCGTGCTATATAAACAAACTCATTTAGGAATGTTATTACCATTTTACCCTATTTCTGATTTTTTGATAATAAGGTTGTCGAGATGTGAATCTCATTATGATTTTTTAAGAGCAAGGTTGTCCGTTGTCGAGATATGACCCTCTCCCAAATCTCATGCTACGTGATAAAAATTGGGTAGGAATGTTATTACCATTTTATCCTTTTTCTCTCATATTGAATATTTGTCTCGAAAATGTTGCGTGTCCGTGTTTATGACACATTTATGTGCACTTTCATCAATGAGATAAGTCTGTTGCTCATGTTCTTAAATATTTCTCCCCTCCTCGAGGAAATAATCCTAAGTCCCCATGTGCGTTCAAATCTACGAAGGGAAATATTTTTTTCTTGAGCTATTTGTATTTGTTTCCTCTTCGAGTGAATATCAATAGTAAAGAAGAGGAAATATTGCACTTATAAGAGAAGTGTTTTAGATTTCAAGTCAAGAGGAAGATTCAACTAATCTGGAAAAGGAAAAATGTTAATTTCCTAAAAGAAAGAAAGAAAATATACGAAAGATCAACAAGCATATTTTAGCAATGTTATACTAGAAAGAATGTAAGTATTTGTTTTTCATAAGGCAAAAGTCATATGGGAGAATTGATTTGTGCAAGTTGCATTAATAGCCACAGGATACACTTACAACACATATAGAATAGACTATTTGTAGAGCTATACTCTCTCTTATAATAAAGCAACATAATTTAATATAATTTTTATTTTATTATACATAATGCTATATATAAATGTTAAGCATTTATATAATTGTTATAAAACACGCACGCACACACATGTGTGCGTGTGTGTCTTTACCATATCACCAATACAACTACAAATCATCAGTATGACACATACACACACACACACACACAACATGCACACGCACATGTGCACACAACTTAGAAATATTATTTATAAAAAAGTATACCTCTAAGCTCTAATGCATATATTGTTTTCATAATATTTTTTTTAAGCATGTGTGGATTAGGCAAGGATATTTTATGGTTTTCCTTAATTAAGTGAATTAAAATGTAAATAATTTAATTTTCAAGTTTTTTTTTTCTAATTATGAAAAGTTTACGGTTTAACATTTTCATTATAATACATATTTACATGATTTTTTTAATTTTTATGTGATGATAAATTGATATGATATGAAAGAGGTATTTTTGTAACAATGTATTATAGTATACTAAAATATAATTATTTTTTGTTTGAGTTTTTTTATGAATATGAAAAGGTTGTTTGTTAAAAAAATATTTTTAGAATAGAGTAATTTTTGAGTTTTGTATGAAAATAATGCATTATAAATAAAAAATCCAAAAAATAATGATATTTTCAAAAATATGCCCAAACTAGTACGTCTAGAAACATGGTAGCAATGTCTGTCGTTTTGAACGGTGGCTATTGAAAACACTATGAAGATCCCATTATCGTTACCTCAGCTCGCTCCTCGCCTCTCGCCCCTCGCTCAGTTCCCCTCACCATCTACCCTCACCTCTCTCCCCTCTCTTCCCAACCCTCTCCCCCTGCCTGTCTCCAGGAGCTCCATCGTGGAGCTCCATTAATTTCCAGCAAGCTCGACGGAACTCCATGAGCTCCACGAGGGAGCTCGATGAGCTCCTTGGTGGAGTTCCGTCTAGCTCCACAATGGAGTACAAGGAGCTCCAGCGAGCTCGCTGTAGCTCAAGGAGCTTCGTCGAGCTCCACGATTGTGCTCCAGTGAGCTCTTTCGTGGATCTCCAGTGAGCTCTTTAGTGGATCTCCAGTTAGCTCTTTCGTGGAGCTCCAGTGAGCTATTTCGTGGAGCACAAGTGAGCTCCACGAAGGAGCTCTAAGTACCTCGATCGTGGAGCTCTACGAGCTCTTTCGTGGATCTCTATCGAGCTCCAATGAGCTCGACGTGAAGCTAGCTGGAGCTTGACGAGCTCTTTCGTGGAGCTTCATCAAGCTCAAAGTGAAGTCCATTGGAGCTAGACGAGCTCTTTTGTGAAGCTCCATCGAGCTCCAGCGAGCTAGTAGTGGAGCTCGATGATGGAGTTCGTCTAGCTCCATGATGGAACCCCAGGAGCTCCATAGTCGAGCTCCACTACGAGGTAGATGGAGCTCATCGAGCTCCATGGATCTCCACGTAGAGCTCAACGGAGCTCCACGAGGAGCTCCTGTAGACGTGCGAGGGGAGAGGGGTGGGAAGCGAGGGGCGAGAGGTTAGGGCAGAAAGGCGAGGGGAGACAGGTGAGGGTATAGGGGTGAGGGGCGAGGAGTGAGAGGCGAGGGGCTAGGGGTGAGGGGCGAGGAGTGAGAGGCGAGGGGCTAGGGGCGAGCAGAGATAACGATAATAAGATCTCCACATTGTTTTCAATACCTGTATTCACAATGACGGCCTTTGATTTTTAAAATTTAACAGCGTGGCAATGGCTGCCATTCATAACGACAACCATTGGACACGCTGTTTTTATACGTACCAGTTTGGGCATATTTTTGAAACCGTTATTATTTTTTGGATTTTTTTATTTATAATGCAATATTTACGTACAAAACTCGCAATTTTACATAAATTTTTGTAAACTTATTTTAATCAGCATAAAAAAATACATAAACACGATTTTACTCCGCCAATTATTTTTTATTATTTAAGGGCTCAGTTTTGAATTTCGTCTCACCTCGCCCCTCTCCCCGAGCCGGAAGGCCGTAACCTATGGATACGCTAGTGAATTCTGAATGCCTCATCACTCCCTCTGATCGTGAAATTTCTTGCTTGGAGATCAGCGAGAAGTCGCCCACATATGTTGAAGAAAGTGATGATCCATGTCCTACATCTTCCAAAAGACGGAAAACACAGCTGCGCCGCATCCAAAGAGTGGCTGAGGCGGTACTGGTGTTATCTGCAATGTCAGGGATCAGAGGCGGGATGAGCCCTACAGAAACAGAGCAAATTTTGATGGAGCAAGCGAAAAAGACATTGGTGCATGTTTGTCATCATATGGCACCTAAGGATTTGGTGACGAATCATGCTGTCAGTTCCGTTATCGAGGATCTTGGGCTAAATCGGAAAGGAAAGTATCAGATAATAGGGTTTACTGGATCGAGGCTTTCAATAAAAGAGAAGATTGTACTTGCTATGAAGAAGGTATTTTTTTAAATTTTAAAAGTCGTGAATTGTATTTTGAATGTCTATGGTGCAACTGATGAAGAGTTAATCTACTGATCTAGATTCGAAAAGGTTCATAATGAAACTCTCGAATGTTATATGTTGTGCATCAGATTATGAATGAGATCTGAGAATATTTGAAAATTTAAGTGATAAATATATTTAACATGGTATAGATTTTACACTATCCAAAATAATCTTACTTATAAGTTTCAAAATTTTTATAGATTCAACATAAAAAGAAAAATAAACCATAATATCAATGTTGTAATGATTTAATTATATTAAGTGTCTATGAGTATTGAGGAGAAAGATTGAAAGATGAAGATGTAGGTTTATATAGGGGAGTAAAAGATAATTTTATGTTTGTTGATAGTATATTTTTTGATATGTTGGATGTTTAGGATTTGCCCGACTAATTTTTGATGGAGGTGAGCCTTCCTCCTTGTTCTACTTTTTATTAAGTATGAGCAAGTTATGCTTTTAATCTACTTCTAAGTTTTAGTGGATCAATCACTTTTTAGAGGAGCTCTGCTTACTCATTTAGATGCCGTTATTACTTTATTATGATGATTATATAGTTTCACACATTACTGTCAATCTGATATTTCACAAGCAGTTAAAATATATTGAAGTTGATTGTAATGTCATATGAGATAAATTCTAAGATGGTTCAATAGTAACTGCCTATATACTTATTATTAAGTTATAGACATGTTCACGAAAGCTCTCAGTCTCAGAGGACTACATATTTTTTTTTCTTTTTTCAAGCTATATATTTGTAATATGTATGTATCAATTTGAAAAAAAAAATATTTTTTTTTTGCTTTAATGTTTGGGTTTATTAAAATTTTTTATTGTAATATTATTTGGGAGTACCCAATATGTGAGATGTATTAAATTATATATATATATATATATATATATATATAGGTAGTTTGCATATATATTTTTGATAAGGTTAATAAATTTTATTCTTTTCTTGTTCTTTCTCTTTTTCTGACTCACGCAAAAGCCTGTTGGATTCCAATGACAGCAAGTTTACTGTTGTATTTGACCGGTGATTTCTTAATTGCTTGAGCTACATATTTGGATTTATCATAGCTTTGTTTGAAGCACATGATCACCTAGTAATGCTTTTTTTTTATTGCTTGTGCAGATGGAAGAACACAGGAAATTTGTTGTGTCTCCTGCATGTGCATCTCAGAAATCTTATCCAAACATTGACACACTGACAGAGAGCCATGTGCCATCACATGTTGCTCGCACGATTCAATCAGATAAAGCACATAGTTCACCTGTACTTAGTGGAGCCTTTCCTGTTCAAGCTTCGGCTGCAATGTCTACACCTGTAACATATTTATCACCCTCTTCTGATGGAAGAGTATATGCTGGATCAACTGGATTATCGAGTGGTCATCCAGAACGGACTTCATCTGCAGCAACAAATCCTAGGAATGAAAAAACTCTATTTAGAGTGGAGGATGGTTCTAATGTGGTTTCTTATGAACTAAGAGCACAATGTAAGAACTTCCAGCAATACATATCTGCTATTTAACAAAAATGTTGGTGGGATACCTTCCCACTTAACTAGTTTTTGCTAATAATGACTTGATACATATTTATGCTAAGAAATGAATTATACTTCAATATTTTCGCAAGGTAATTTAGCTTGAGAAAAATAGCCTAGATTTGTTCATGATGAGTATGATATGGGAAATTTAATTCATGAAATATTTTGATAATTGAATGTGTTCAAGTTTGAAAACTCAATAGAAAATGTGAAATTATATTAGGAATATATAATTCTAAGATTGAATTTGGGCAGCCTACATGTTGGGTGTACTCATCCATAGTGTTAACTCACTTAAGTTTCTGACAGGAGAGGAGAGGAAGAGGAGGAAAGAAGAAGATGAAAAAGTATATTTTTTTATTTAAAAAAAAAAAAAGTAAAGGTTGAATACAACATACCCATATATATTTGATTTAGGGTGGCATACAATTTGGGTGTTTGAAAACAATAAAAAAAAATAAAACCATCATATAATACATTAAGACTCACTATTCTCCTTTAAGTTGGGGCATGCATATTATAAAATTTTCAGCTTGAAAGAGAAGAACGTAATTTATGGTTATCTAAAACATTCATGAAAGTGTGTAGTTTGATTGCTAATAGGTGTGAATGTCGTAACAATTGAATCATTCTAGATCTTCTCCTAGATGAAGTGATAATTAATTTTAGTATATTTTGTTTACTCATATAACATCAAGTTGGTTGCAATGCACTGAACTATTTGGCTATCATTGTAAAGTGATATCAGTTTTTGAATTGATAGACAAAGTTCCTCCAAGAATTGACCTATCTATTGAAGGCCGAAGCTCACAACTAGTTGACATCATAGCTATATAATTTGCCTTTACCCTAGAATCAAAATATTGCCTCTATTCGATAATGTCCATGTTCTCTAAATGTTTTATCACATCTTAGAGTTTTTATATCCAATAATTCTAGATGCTGTATTCATATGATTAGTTAGGTATATCCTATTTAAAATAATTTTTGTCAGATAATTTAATTTTTCTGTGATTATTCTATATCTAGTTGAGTCAACTAACGAATCAATATTTAATTTTTCTATATTTCGATCAAGTGGTGAGTGAATAGATACACATCTTGACATATCAAGATCAGATAAAATATCCAAAACTTATCTCATCTAAGAAAAAAACACCTACTTCCTGAGTATCCGATCTCCTTACCGAAGAAAATAACTAAGACATTCCAAAATTATTCATCTAAAATTCAATTTGTAGAAATTATTTTAATTAAAATATGCCTTACTAATCATATTAAGAAATTAAAATATCATCGATATGTATAATTAATATTACATGTGCATCTTTTGATCAATATAAGAAGAAATAAGAATAGTCTAATACATATCGTATCAGTAATAAATTACCACAAAGGAATAGTGAACATTTTTCATCTAATAAGAATAGTGACCTATCTTTTAGGATAGTGAATCTCAATAAATACCGTTTGAAATTTTTTCATCTAAATTACCACTAGGAACATATTCCTTATATTTAGTTGATCTACAATATATTTGTGTGATGTTTTAATTAAAAGTAATAATCTAATAATAATTTTGTCATATGAGAGAAAGTATTTCAATAATTAATATTATAAGTTTGCATAAAATTTCTCATTATCAACATAGTCTCGAGTCAATTGACATTTCTCTCGGGTCTTATCTCCAACATATACAACCATCTACATTTTACTATTGGCTTAACTATCGGTTTTGCAATGAGATCTCATGCATGACTAAATGTGATTGTATATAATTATTTCGATATAATTTGTTATTATTTTGGATGACTAAATATTCTAAAAAGAATATTTGAAATTTTATAATTATTAATTGAAAATAAGAAACTAAAATATATAGTACCAAAATAATATTATTTGAGATAAGATATCACCCGAGATAAAGAATGATGAATAGAATATGTTCTTGATTACTTCCATAATGCAATTAGAAGGTTCATGTTGCTACTTTGAGTTAGATCAGTTGATATGACAAAAGACTCATTTGAAATGGATTATGAACATAGTCGTCTAGTATATATTTTTAAATTGGCATTATTAAGTCTACAATCCTCATCTCCCTTGCCTGAAAGCATCACACTTTGTGTCTAGTAGAACACTCACACTAGGCATACTACCTTAGGAGATGTGTCACTACTCTCCTCAAAACTAGTCATACTAGTCATATTAGGTATAGACATATGAGCATGATCAGTCATTATTCTTCCATGGGAAATAACTACTAGACAGGGAAATGAGCATGATCAATCATAGTAAAAAGACTTATCGTCAAAGAACATGATATTTACTCATAATAATTCTCTTAGATACTTGTGAATAACATATATATATATATATATATATCTTTTGAGTACAAGAATATCCAATAAAATATACTTGATAACATGTGCAACTCAGTAACTATTTTTTTGTATAAAGAGATTTTGAACAAAATAAATGTACCCAAAAGTCTTGAGTGAAAGGTAAAAGAGTATGTCTCTACTTTTTTGGGGTATATGAGCTAGAATGGGATATGACCTAATGAATCATCCCATTTTGTGTAGGAGTATCATTGTGACTTTATTATAACACTTAATATTATGATTATGTATGTCTTAAAAGTTAGTTGAGCGAGAGTTTCTCGTTGAAATTATTTTACATGTATACGAGTCATATAAGTAATAAAATATTTTTAATCTAGATATTGATTATATAAGAATTATACGTGTAATGTTTAGTCAGTCAATAATAATTAATAACTACTATAGTAGGCATGATAAATAATATTCAAGTCATAATTTTTAGATTTTAAGAATAATTTATATTTTTATTTGTGATTGAATTTATAAATAGTTTTGTTGTGATTATACTCGGTCATAAAATAAAGATTTGATAATTGTGGAATAATCTCCTGTCTCACTGACATACAAAGTGATTATTAATTATTGAATTTTTTCTAATGATGGTCCCTTATAATTATTTCCTAGATACCTTACAATCGAGATAATACATTATTTCTACTCTGAGATTATTCTTTTTCTTTTAACATCTAGTTTCTTTCTCATGAGAATTGATTTGTTAATAAAAATATTTGTACTTTTAGTTTCGTTAGTATTAAAATCACATAATTAATATATGTTTTTCTTCTTGTTTACTAGTAAAAGTCATATGACTGAATGTAATTCATAGGATTATCAATACTATATGAATTATATTCATTCATGCCTCTCATGTGGCTTACATGTTATAATTCTTCATCATGATAGATGATTCTCATATTAAAGGTAAAATTCTTAATATAATATTTTATTTACTTTCTAATATCATTTGAGTTATTTCTTCTAAGATATGTATAATGGAGTAACCTATAAAAGTATATATGCATTTGACTTTGTAAGTATTATACTCGTAATAATTAAATATAACTTAATTTTAGTTTCTAACATATGAGTTTGTCTTTTGTATCATGGTTGAAAGATTGTTCTTTCCTTCCTATCATATACTTGGATGTATTTGGTGGCTTACATATCACCGTCTATCATTTTAATCGTGTAAGAATCTACTAATAACCAAAGTTCTAGTCTCAGTTCAACTTAATTATCAAACCATCTATAATCAATTATTTTCATAATAAAATATCATATTTAAAATATTAAATAAAGTATTAATCATAATAAATATATCATATTATATCTAGATTTTTGTTTTTAGCCTATAATTAGGGAGAATAACATACGAGATAAATGAAAATTTAACTCATGAATATGAGTACTTAATTTTAGCCCTCAGAAAAATTTAAGTTTCAAAATTTATCTTTTAAAACTTATTTAATTTCACTTTGATTTTTCCTCTATAAGAGGTAAAAATGCATACCCATCTCTTAAGATTTATATTTGTTTTATATTGCTCTCGTTGCTCATGGATTATCCTAAAATTAGAGCTATAGAGCTTTTTGTGTCATCTTTCTCATATTTTTTATGGATTCTCTTTGATTGATTAGGGTTTTCCTTGTATATATGAGCATATGGTGTGCTTTTCTTTAATTGAAAATTGTGATATTAAATAAAAGTTATAGTTTCGGTCTTTTGGTTTTGCAACTCAAAGTCGTGATGTTGGCTACGAGTCGTAGTTTTGGTTTTTTTTTTGTTTGATGTTCATAACTTGGAATAAGTCATGACAACATATTGAGCTTTTGTAACATAAGTCATGGTGCTGAATATGAGCCATGGTTTTGGTCTATTTTTTTTATTTGATGGTCGTGATGTTGAAAAAAATTGTGATGATATATTTTGCTTTTATAATATAAATTTATGGTGCTTGAATGTAGTCGTAGCTTATATATTTAGTAATAATCATACCTTTGGTTTTTATCTTGAGCTAAGAATTGTAGTGTTTATGTTGGTTGCTACTCAAGATTGATTTTTTGTAATATTCTATAGCCAAAAGTCGTGATTCCAAATAAGAGCCATGACTTTTGCTTAAATATTTTGTAGTTTGGTAAAGTTATGGTGTTAGATATTGTCATGGTTTTTAGTACTGGTGGGATACTTGGTTACTATGATGAGAAATCAATGTCGCAGTCACAGTTATAAAATTATTTTGAACTAGTTTGGATATGATTCTTAGAAATTTTCATAGTTAAGAGAATATGTCACACAATGAAATGATTATGATAATAAGATTATAGAGTCATAAATTTTGATTAAGAATGAATTTTAAAATTAATCTATGAGTACTGAAATATATAATTAAGTCATAACATAATAAATGATATGACTTGTATGATTTTTCACTCAATTTCTATTCGTCAATTCTATTAAATTGAATATTTCACACTAAAAATTCTTGATTTTACAACTATTCATCAAAATATTTCTAAATTAAAAATTAATGAAATTGTTACGGATAAATTTTTTTTTCAGGTAAAACATATCATAAAAATCATATAAAATAATAGTATTATTTGGTATTTAGCATATTGAATAAATTCACACATTAAAATTATTAGTTATCCTTAAGCAATTCATTCCCCACTTGCAAAAAAAATATTTAGATTTTTTTCCTTCTAAATAAGTATTTGTTATGATTGAGTTACTGTGTCATAATGTACCAAAATAATTGGGCTACTTTTTGTGGTTAGTTAAAGAATTGTAGTGAGCTTTGAGTTTCATGATTAACTTTTAGTATAAATAAATAGTGCATTGTATTTTGTGTGATTGCCTATATATCATTATTATAGTATATATTATAAGAATTATTTTTCTTGTGTTATTTTTTAAGTAGTATTATGTTTAATGTATGTAGCTAGATAATCAATGGGTTTATATCTTCATTTATAATCTTGGATGTTCATGCTAGTTTTTTGTATATATTTTTTTCTTTTCTTTTTGGTTTTTCTTTTGATTGATTATCGCATCAACTTGCTTCTTTTCTTTTTTCATTGGATTTCTATTCCATGAACATTCTTGAGTATGTCGACACTAGGTTGGGATGTTTGTTGAGCATTTTTTTTCTATAAAATATTTGCCACAACACTATGTGGAGTTGCGGCCATAGCCTTTGGTTTTTGAAAATTCAAAGTCGTGATTTTCTTTGGAAGTTGTGACTTTGATCACTGCTTCATCATTTTTATCTGTTGCCTTAGGAATTTCAAAATCTTTTATTTCTGCCATATCTTTATCTTTCCTCTTATTAGTTATCAGTTGAGATATTTTTATTGCCTTCATTTCTTATATAATTTTTAGTTTCTCCTCTTCATTTTCTCCAAGATTGTACATCGAGAAATTATGTATTTTGCTTTCTTTTTCTTCACTTTTAGAGTATTTTTTATATTTTTTTAAACTCATGATTTTGAAGAATATTACGACTTTGTGATAGTTATCTTCATCATTTTCTATTCTGTACTTTTATACTTTCAAACTTTTTCTTCTACATCATTTCTCTCATCTTCGTCGGGTTAGTAGTCTTCTAAAAAAAGTTTCCATCAAAAATTGATATGTTGTTGTGCGGAGGAGATTAACTATCCTCCAACAACCTTTCTTGTCGTTGTCTAGGCTATCCACCTTATAAATGTTGAATTTTTTATGTTCTTCATTCACTCTAAGTATAAACTCTTATTTTTTCACATTAATCAGAACTAGTACGATAGCTAAAAATGATTGTCTCAAGATTAATTGAGCATATTGATATTTTTTCATATCTTACATAATAAAATCCATAAGAAAAATAAATATATCAACTTTAATCAATTTATCTTCAATAATACCTGTTGAATGCTTAGTCAATTGATTTTCTATTTGAAGTGAGAGAGAAGTGGGAGTGATTTCTCCAAACTTTAATTTTCGTGTTATCGATATAGGTATCAAGTTGACACAATATCATAAATTTCAAAATGTTTTATGCAATGTGTTCTCTCCAATTGTACATGATATAGTAAAATTTCTTATATCTTTTAAATTTTTCTAGAAGTTTCCTTTAATGGTTGCACAATATTTTTTCATCATATTTATGGTTTCGTATGTATCTTATTTTCTTTTACTACTTATGATATCCTTCATGAATTTTACATAGTTGGACATTTGGGATTACACATTGACAAATAGAATGTTAATCTATAGCTTTCAAAAAATATTGAGAAATCTCTTAAATTGTTTGTCTATTTTTTTTTTTCTTAAATTTTTGTGGAAAAAATAAATTAAGAGGAAAAATATATATGATATCATTCTATTACGTGTTGGGCTGAGCATTATCATAGTTGGGGATATGAGCTTAGCATTCTGTTTAGTGGATGTTGCAATATTGGGCTTTATGGCTTTTAAATCAACAATTGTGGGAGCTGTGACTTTTGGCAAAGCGATGATATTTTCAGTAAAAAGTAAAAACTCTCTTTGTTTTAGCTTACTCCTCATGTTGTACCTCTAGTCTTTTTTTACTTCTAAGTATTATAGACAAATATTTCTTTGAGTTTGCCTTCGTATTGCTAGGTAGCTCGTTCACATTGTTTTCTTTCAATGATAATGCTAGTTGTATAATATTAATTTTTATATTCTGAATTGCTACGTTTGAATTTTTCAACTTAGTCTTAAGCTTCTCAAATTGGTATTCTTGATTATTATTCTTTTGCTTCAATTCGATTAGCTTTGCCAACAATATATCATTCATGGATAGTTTTTCTTCTAATTTTTGATATTTGTAATTTGAATTTAATTCTTTTTTGTTATTATATTTCATTGAATTGTGGTCAAAAACTCACGGGACTTGGCCACTATTTTGATGCCTACTACTATAGTTTTTATAGAAAAAGTTTTTGTGATTTTTCACGTCTAGATTATACTATCTAGGGATATTAGGATTAAGTTGAAATACATATCTTTTATTTTGTAATTCATTCGCTTTTTCCACTTGATAAATTAGGTCAAAAATTATCATTTTTTCCCCTTGTAAAATGGCGAGTTCTCTTATTTTTTTTTTATTTTTTTCTATGGGCTTTCAACTTATTTATGATTATCTCCATCTTGGCTTTCATCATGGTGAATCAGTCCAATTCCAAAATTTTGGCTTATCTTCTCCCAAAGTATTTAATCATAATCGAATTTTCTGATAACGTATCAATAATATATTTCATTATATAATTAAAACCCATTATAGAAGATTTGAGTTTGGAATTCCAATTCAAAGACATATTGAGAAAATTTTTCTAAAACTTAAAATAGTCCTAAACATCTACAAAATCGCTAGCTCTTCCTGATGGAACTGACTTATATCGCTCATTAACTGGGAGGAGATTTGAGGTGAAAAAAAATTTATGAGGGAGGCCTGAACAAGTTTGTCCCAACTGGAGCCTCAAGACAAGAACTCGAACCAACTTAGCATTTTGTCTCTCAAAGGGAAAAGAAATAAATATAATATAACTAATTTTAGGTTAACTTCATTTATTTTGACTATCATATGAACTCCATTAGTGTCGGCACCTATTTTTCAGGGAATACCCTTTAATACATGTTAACTCACTTAGGTTTATGATGTCATAGGAGAGAGGGAGGAGGAATGAAAAAAATGGAAAGGTATATTTTTTTATTAAAAATGAAAGTGTAAATGTTTGAATATAATATAATTATATATATATATAGTTTGGGGCAGCTCATAAGTTGGGTGCTCTCAAATAATAAAAAAGAAATAAAATAATATAAAATTAAAACTTAACACATAAAATATTAAAAAATAAAACACAACAAAATAAATATAACACCCTCTTAATTTGATGAGTAAATATCTACAATAAGTTGGGAGGAAATAAAATTAAATTGAGGTGTGATGCTTCTTTAAGGATTTTATGAAAATATATATTGCTTGATATATTGTAGAAATACAAATTGTAACAGTTGTCTTCTTCTGAATTTTTTTTATCTGCCCTTGAAATAAAATATTTCTATGTATTGTATGCCTGTGAAATATCAATTAGAAATTATATATTTCGTTGTCTGATGATAATGATATAGTGTAGTTAGGGAAGAGAGTGAGTACTCAATCACCCCTAGAAAGTGCTTGAGATCCAATGTATCTTGTTAGTTGTTGTCCTCATCACACTGAGTCTATTATTTTTCTAGAGTATAAGATTGTCTTCAAAATAAATATAAAAATTATATTCGATTTTCTTGCTGTAAGTCGACATGTAACTCAAATTTGAATCCCGAATAACAATAAGTTCGCACAATTGCTAAAAGAATTCTCAAGGTTTAGAATTTTATCACATAACTCAGAATGAGAAGAGCTTCATCTATAGGTGTCAAATGGGCCAGGTCGCCCCGGGCCCTGCCTGGTGCACCCTCGGTACCATGCCTTCCGTGCTGGGCTGAGGGATTTCGCCCCGCGTGTCGTGATTGGCATGTTGGCATAGCACGGGTGACCATGCACTTAGTGTGGTCACGACGGGGGGTCGACTAGTCCATGCCCAACAGGCGAGGCTCGGTGAGACCCGACTAGCGACGGTGGCACGTGCCGAAACCCTACTTTTTTTTAAAAAAATTGTCACGCCCACCCGAACCAACTGACTCGGATTGAGCTGAACTAGCCAGAACCCGAGCAAATTTTGGGCTGGGAACCCGTGCTGGGCCTGACCTCCAAGGGACCGCGCTGTGCCTGGCACGACATTCCAGCCTGGTTGGGCTTGAAAAACCTGGCCTGTGCCGTTTGACACCTCTAGCTTCATCTAGGTGAACATGCTTTAGAGAATTTAGGAAATGACTATTATATTAATTGCCTAAATATCTAAACTAGTAATAGTTAGATAGATAGTTTGTCTTATGATTTTTTTACACGCAGTAGAGTTCACTCTCTACTAGAAGAGTGACATTGGTTAAGAAATTAGTATCTGCCTCAATCAAAGAATTTACTGGTGTAAAACCCAAAAGGCTATTATCTATGAGAGTATCAACTGCATACCTTCTCTATGAAAACACAATTATTCTCTTAAAGTGGGTAACTTCAATCATTAGAAGGTTTTGAGCCTCACAAGTTACTACTTTCTGAACCATGCCCGAAGATACTTCTTGAGTTATGTAATTCTTAACTCATTATCATCAATAACAAGAATATCATTCACATATATAATAAATAAGATTAACATGTCATCTTAGCTCCTTCGAAGAAACATAGGGAAATTTGCAACATATTTCTATAAATTTAAAGAGTGTTATTAAAAAGCCTCATAAATTAAGTTTCTAGTGATTGTTTAGGTAATATAACTATTTTATAATTTGTAAATCAAGTATGATTATATTGCTTGAAATCCTAGTAGATGCTCTATACACATAATTTGTAAACCAAATCATCAAAGTCACTATGAATAAAGATATTTTTTATGTATTGTTCGTGTATCCTTCATTTGTTAGATGTTACCAGAAATATAAGAAATTGTATTGAGATCATGTTGGTCACTAAAGAGAAAATATCAACTCAACATTGGTAATCAACACTTTGCATGTTGACTAGTCTTCATAGTGGATACTAACATCCAACTAGCAACATATTTTCTTGAAGGTCGAGATATTAGTTTTCAAGTTCAATTGGAGTTGAGAGCATCTATTTCTTCCAATACAGCTTGGATCCAATATTCTTAGCTTTGTCAGAGAAGGATGAACATGTTGAGAATGAACAAGCGGTGAATCAGTGATACTAAAATACTGAGTAGGACATTTAATCGTAGAAAAAAAACATATAAACCTGCTTGCTCAGTCTTGAAGAAAGTTCTTATTTAAAGAGTTTCAATCCTATTAAATTTTAGTTGAAGAAAAATAACATCAAAGCTGAATTGTTTAGAAAGAAAATTCATAGATAGGAGACCATTTGGGCACCCAAGAATAAATATAACTCGTGATAGAAATAAATTATCAAGCAAAATATTGTAATAACTAATAACTCAAGATAATTCATTATTATTTATAATAATATGAGAAAAAAAATAATAAATAAAAAATGAAAACTTGTAATGTGATTGTTAGTCACTAATTCAATAACTTTGGAATCTAAAGTAGAAAAAATAAGTTATGAAAATTATTATACTTGAAGGATGAGAAGTATCTATTTTTGTCTTATTAGCTAGAAATTCTATATATTTCTTTCTTATAAGGATCATAGTGAAAAAACTCTACGAGGAATTCTAAATGAATCCACTATTTTGCCCCCTCATTGAATAATTTGTAGTGTATTTGGTCTCTGTGCTAGAAATAATTATCAATATTTTTTTTGATATATCCTCCATTTATACTATTAGAATTAATGTTGAATACTTAATATACTCATTATCAAAAAATGGAATGACAAATATGTGTAGGGGGATTGGGCAAAATGGAATGGAACAACCCATATATCTATCATATGCTCTCATTTATAAACAAAAAATAAAAAATTGTAAATTAAAAAACAAGTAGAAACTATAATATTATTCACTAAGTTATTGCGTAAAGATCCAAAACACCACATTTAGAGAAAAGAAAGGTAAATTAAAGTATTTTTAATATCATCATGAAGATGTCTATTAGTTGATATATTATTAGAGGTGTCAAATGGGATGTGCCAGGCTGGCCCCGCTCGTTTTTAGCCGGCCCGACCATGCTTTCGTGTTGGGCCAGGCACGACATGGTTCTGTGGAGGTCGGCCTGGCACGGGCCGGCGGCATGAATCTACCTAGTTCGGCTCGGTCGGGCCGAACCTCTAATATAAAAAAAAATTAGGGGTTCGGCTGCTTGTCGTCACACTGAACCCCTAATTTAAAAAAATTAGAATTTTGATGCCCCCAAAATCCTAATTTTAAAAAAAATTAGGGTTTCAGCTTCCCCGTAACCCTAATTTTTAAAAAAGTAGTTTCTCTGCTCGTGCCGAGGTACCGTGCCCAATGGCCATGGTACCATGCCGGGCCGGGCATGGCACGAGGCCCGGTTGGCCTTGGCACGACACTAGCTCGGGCACGGGAAATTTCCGTGCCGAGCCGGCCCAGGCACGGCTGAATCATGCCGGGGAGGGCCGGGCCGGGCCGGCCCGGTTGACACCTCTATATATTATCTAAACATATATTTTAGCAATAATCTTATTTTGAAAATTTTTATTGAGAAAGTAGTTTACTTTTATGTATTTTATCTACTCATAAAATATTAGATTGAGAGTTATATGTATCATTGCTTGATTGTCAAAATAAGAAATAATAAGAGAAAAAAAGTGGACACATAATCTCTTTGAGAATGTGTATAATCAAAATAATCTCGCAGGTAATTATTGTCATCGTCATAATCTATATATCTATATTATATCTTGAAAAAATTATTTGTATTTTATATTTCTAGGAGATTATTGTCTCTAAGAAAAATATAAAAACTTGTAGTATATATATTTTATAATATAAGTTAGTAACTAACGTGAATTTGATAACTCGGTTAATTGTAATTGTTCGTGATCTTTGAAAGAGATCAAAAGTTTTACAGAATTCTTCACATAATAAGGTATGTGAAAAGATGCATTGAAGTAGAGGTGTTAAGTGGGTTGGGCAGCCTGGGCCCGACATGAGGCATGACTTGACTGAGCCGTGCCTAGGCTCATGTCGTGCTGACTCGAGGCACGACTCATGCCATGCCGGGCCAGGGTGTGTCGGGGCTCGTGTTGGGCTAGGCATGACTAGGCTCCCTAGCCCGAAGTCATAGTCAAGCGGCACAAAACTAAATCGTGCCTTGAAACTCAGGTTGGGTTTTGATTGCTGTCCGATTAGATCGAGCCTGAGCTCCCGTGACATGTTGGGCTCACGCCTCGCCTCGCCTCCTCAATTCTTGTCTGATTTTTGAACCTTTTGGAACCATCGAGGTCGAACTAATCCAATCCAATGGTCTAAAAAAAATTTAAATTGAGATGCATTCAGCCGTTAGATGCACCCCAATGGCTAGGGTAGAAAATCCGACGACTGTCGGGTTTCTGTCCTAAAAAATTATTAATAAATTAAAAAAAATTCAAAAAAAAAATTTTAAATCTTTTTAATATCTATATATATTCTTCCTTACTTCTCTCTTAACACTCTCTCATCTCTTTCTCTAATCTCTATCCTTCTAATTTCTATTAGGAATCCTATTCTCTCTCTCTCTCTCTTATCTCATACTCTCATCTCTCTCTCTCTCTCTCTTCATGGAGTTTGATTCTTGGGTTTAGCTTTCGACTTTCATATTGTCTCTCGATCTCAGGACTTTAGTGTGGACTATGGACATTGGATATCGGACATCAACATTTCATAAACAGCCTAACAGGTATTATTATTAAAATTTTATTTAATTTTTAAATTTTATTATTTATTAATAATTTAATATCAAATATTATTTAATTTAAAAGTAGAATTAATAATATAATTAATAAACTAATAAAAATTTAAAATGACAAATAGTGAATTTAATGACGAGGACGAGATTAACATTAATGTAAATATAGATAATTTTAATATTGATAATGATAATTTTACGGAAAAGTCTGAGGCCATCGAAATCTTGTTTTTTTTTCATGGTCTCGACCCAAATATCTAAAAAATAAAAACTATAAAAAAAATTTATAGTTTGGACCATAGTTATTTAAGGCACAAGATGCATTGAGGTGCAAAAGCCTTTTGGGGCCTTAAGGTTCAAGGCGCACTTGAGGTGCGGACTTTTTTATTTGAGGTGCACCCAGCCTAATACACATAAAAATTATATATTTTACTAAATATAGTCTTTAATTTTTATCTAATAATAAACTAAAGAACATCAAAGATAAAAATCAAATATTAATAGTGCTCCTATCATCTAAATATTTAAAGTTTCAAAACAAAATAACAAATATTCAAAGTTCTAAAACAAAATAAACACTCGTATATCTACATCTAAATCTAAATCAAAAAAATCTTCATCAATATCATCCATATCATCAATCTTCTACTCTCCCTCTTCTTCATCTTCTTTTCCTGATGAATAGATCATCTCTTCATTTTCATCAATCAAAGCAAGAGTAGGAGTATGTTTAGAGCTAGATGGTCTTGACTTTGGTTTTGGTATTAGTGTTTGTGTTTTGCTTGGTTTAGCACGGACAAGGATACGGACACAGACACGGACACGGATACGGACATAGGAATATGACACGACAGGATATGGGGACACGACAAATTCTAAAAAATTAGGATATGAATACGGCTAGGATACGTCATGATAAAAAAAATAAAATTAAAAATAAAAATTATTTTCTTTATAAATATTAGGTATTTTATCAAATAAAATAAATTAAATTAAAATATTTTAGTTTATGAAATAAAATAAAATAAATTAAAATATTTTAGTTTATAAAATAAATAAATATATTTGTATCTTATAAAATAAAAATATTGTATTTTATTTTATTTTATAAGATAATATTTATAATTATTTTATTTTATAAAATAATATTTTAAAATTATCTTATATTATATAAAAATATATTTTTTTATTTTATAAAATAAAAATATTTTATTTTATTTTATTACAATATTTTATTTTATTTTACCGCCCGCCTGCCTTCCCCCTCAATTCCCGTTCGCCTGCCTCATTCATCAATTCCCACCCCCTGCCTCCCCCTCAATTCCCCCCCGTCCCCTGCATCCCCCCCTCAATTCGCGCCCGCCCCCTGCCTCCCCCCCTCAATTCGCGCCCGCCCCCTGCCTCCCCCCTCACTTCGCGCTCGCTCCTTGCCTCCCCCCCCTCAAATCGTGCCTGCCCTTTGCCCTCTGCTGCCCACTGGATGTCCGATACGCCACCGTCCAATACGTCACATGGCGTATCGGATACAGATTTATCAATGATACGCCACGTGGCATATCGGACACGTATCCGTGCCGTGTCCGTGCTTCCTTGCCCGTTGCGCCTCACCCGCCTGCGCCTCGCCTGAAGTAAGGTGTTTTTCCCGGGAGTGGTGGTGCCTGAGCTTTAGGCGCACCTCAAACATGCCTTTCATAACTATGAATTGGACCTACTTTAATATTATATAAAAATAAAAATGTAAGGGTTATTGATGAAGAATCGGCACAATGCAAATGCTGTAAGAAAATGTGAATCTATAGGATTGCATATGAGATTGGGCGCTTAAAGAGGCATACCGAATAATGCACCAAAAAATATGGTGTATTAGATCCTAAGCAAACCTAATTTTGGCAGTGTAGCCTTTGAGGTTGGATCTAGTTTAGCTTCTATATTAATCCTTTCATATATCACAGTGAATTAGGGAGGGAATGCATAACTAAATTGATTATCATGATGAATTTTTTGATTAGATTATTAGAGGATCAAATGGTAGTTAGTATTATACATATTTATTTGCAGCCTGCATATTATAAGATTCCTAGGTCAACATCGAGGAATTATATACTAAAATATTATAAATTAGAAAAATAGATAATAACTAATTAATTTAGGTAATAAAGTAGTGTGGTATCCATGATATATAAATTTGGACTAGTCGTGATGATGCATCTTATGTATCTCTCAATGCCTACTAAGATTTCAAATAGACACTAAATAAAAAGATATTATGATTTTTAAAGATGCCTACTAAGATTTCATATATCGTAGTCTTGTCATATATGAGTTTATGATGATAATATTTAGAGTATATAATATTCAAAATAAAATTAATAATATCATTTTTAATAACGCTTCTAATAATGAAATTGTCATTAACTTATTTGTTATGATCATTAGAATGAGCCATTAGAAAAGATTTTTCACTTTAGATGCATGTATCATGTTATTAATCTCATAGTACAAGCGGTGATGAATCTTGTTTTCATCTTTTTTATGAAAAAATACGTAAATCATTAAAATATCTTTGGATGCCTAGTAAACAACAAGAGTTTGGTAGTCTATATTTATTTGTGGGTCTAAAGAAGAATAAATTCCAAACGAATATAAGATACTATTGAAATTATGCATATCTAATATTGGAGTCATATATTGGATACAAACACGTGATATCTGACAATATCAATAGTAAGAGTGACGAAGTTATTATTGATGATAGAGATTGTGATATAGGAATTTTATTTATTAAATTCTTAAATTTTTTATGACACGACTAATATGTATCTGTCAGTTTATACTCTCACGACTTGTATTACGCTCAGGTGCATATGCAATATTAGTAGATTGTTTAGGAAGTTTAAAAATTACTCGATATTTAGTGACATGACTCTTGAGATGGAAATCAAGTACTTAAAATACTGATCTATTATTTCATTTTTTTTATTGTTTGACTGTCTACATAGATCCTATTTAAAGTGGAAAGGCTAGAGAATATTTTTGTATTCTCGTACATGAACTAGGAATATCGACATAAAGAGTTCATTCATGAGAATTTGACTGAATTATTTACATGCTATGATATTAGGTATGATAGTAGTAGTGGCTAGGCTCTAAATATGAATATGAATACCTTATTCGGAGACGATGACTTCTCCATTTAGCTAGCAAAGGGGAAATAATGTGGTAGATTATCGAATAGGAACGAGCTATCTCGATACTTAGATATCGATTACTGTTTAATTCTATCACATACTAATAGTAAAAATCTTGATATTTTATAATAATGGAATCATATGAATTCACATATCTCGTGGTGTCTAAGATGATATTTGATTTACTAACTTCTCTAGTGTCGTATATGGTATCGGACTTTATTTTTTATATTATAATCAATATGATTTTGAATAGGAGAACGAGATGTTGGTCAGATATCATTGATGTGTTAACATGAATGAATGATTATGAGGATTCGAGGTTAGACATCTATGATCAAAATCGTGCTAGAACAAGAACAAAGAAATTGCTGGGAGATAATGACTTGTGGGATTTTGATGATGTTAAGCCAGTACTAGTTATACCATCAGATGCTTACGCAATGATGATTAGTTACATATTCATACAAGTTGGCATTAAGATTGAGCATTTAAGGCAGTTGAGTTTAATAAATAATATAGCATAATGTCTCATTTGAAACGCATAAATGTTAACTTAAAATATGAAATTTATAAAAAAAAATTAAATAATTAATTCACAATTATGAGACCGAGACGGTGAGTGTAACTTGAGTGCAATTGTGTGAGTCAGTATTGGACTCGAACTAAAAGTCCTAGGACCTAGCTATGCTAGGGTTAGGCTGAGCTGGAAAACTTGACCTGAACCAGCCTGACTCAGCATGACATGGCCCGGCCCAAATCCAGCTAGACTCAGGTTGGTGGGCCATGCTTGGCCAGTCAAAATTTAGTCGTGTCGGGTTGGTCATGCAAAAATTAGGTGAGATACTAGTTTCTAAGCCTTTGATAAAGTTTAGAGTGCTAGTTTCTAAGTCTCATTGGAGTAGAGAGTATTTTTCTTCTAGTATAATACGGTATTATACTAAATGAGATAATATCTTAGAATAAGATTAAATCATTTAAGATATCTTAATATTGTCAGGATGAGTAGTAAAGAATTAAATTGTATAGTTGAATCATCCTAACCCGACACAGTATAACTTGACTGGAATAGGAGAATAAATTAAACTATTTCATTTCTATAATAATATTTATTAGGCCAAATTGGTCCAAACAATTAACCAGGTTAGATCTGAATTTTTTTGTTTTGGTTATCAGAATGGAAAACATCCCAAAATACTCTAAAAATGTTATAAAATTAAATTATTTATTGGGAAAATAATGAAGTTTGGAAAGTATTTCACATGTTATATTAATTAACTTCAGAGAATCACTCTTGTCAACTACAAAAAAAAATTGAATACATATATAAAAATAAATAATCTTTGAAAAAAAAAATAACATTACTAATTAAATAATTATTGTAGTTGGAATTTTATAAATTCACATATTTTATAAATAATTATTGCGTGGCTTGATTTTTTGTGATCCAAGATGGGCTACTGTTGGGCCTACATGCCTAATAAAGTTGGAAGCCCGACAATACCCGGTAGCCTGCTAGCAACCCGAGGTATGCTGGGTAATGTCGGGCCAGGTCAGGCCAAACACTAATGCCAACATTACTCAGGCACTAGACACGTGCCTGGTCCAACAGAATTCGAACCCAATCTAGATTAGGTCCAGTCTAGGCTAGCTTGGTTTAGTCCAGGGTATTTGCTGGCTGGTTTTGTTCTGGGTGGGCCAGTTTCATTGGTCGTACCATGCTATGTGCTATTGCAGCATGTGGGCTGTTCCCCTAGCACCTATTCCACACATGGGTTTAATTGTGTTGGGTTGGTTTATGTGCGTCTAGTTGTGCTAGGACCACTTGGCCCATTTTCAAAGCATTTCTTGTTTTGGGGGTTGGACTGAATTAGTCAGCAGACTCATTGGTGGTCTGATCGATCGAACCGACCAGTCTGCTCTGATTTTTAAAATCATGCACATAACAAGAGGTGGTTAACCGGTTGGGTATCTCATGCCCAATCTCATGTCCAATCTCAGGCATGAGCCTGCATGACGTGGCACATGCATGACACAACATGCCCATACTCATGCCTGACATAGGTGTTGATCGGCACAGCACATGGTTCGTGTAGTGCCAAATTGAGTGTTTTGGCATGCGTGCCAATAATGTTTTGGTATGACACAACTCGAGAGTTTGAAGCGGGTGACCAAATGACTCGGGTCATCCCAGAGTCGTGGCTTTGGGTCGGTCAAAGCCCGAACCGACTAGGTGGGTGTAAACCACTTTCATTAAAAAAAATGAAAATGGGCTAATTCGGATCGATTTTGAATTTACCTGATTTAATATATTATAATTTTTATAATATAAATTAAGGGATTGTGGCCCATGGATTCCACGGCGTGGCCTGTGGATTCATGCAACGTGCCACATAATGTGACGTGAATCATGTGGCATAGTTTATTACGCGCATGCGCATGTGTAATCTACTAAAATTTTTTTAGATGTTTTCATTAAGCCAATCGCCTTACATTTTCGGTTGTTGAATTTTATCTTCAATGGTCTTGAATATTATTAGAGGTGAAAAATGGGCTATGTCAGGCTAACATGACTCAATTTTATTATAGCCTATGCAGGCCATTGTGTGGGTCGTGTCCTCCTGGTTTTAAAATTGGGTTATGCCGTACCATCATGAATCTAAAAAATAGTAGTCTTGCATGGCTTATTGGCTCATAGGTTGCTCAGGTCGTGCTTGGCTGGACTTTGTCATACTACATGTTTTGCAGCATGCAGGCCAGACATCATGGCCTGATTCGAGTCGTGCTAGGTAGTGCCTGGGCTAACTTTCATAGGAATGCCTTGGTTTAGACCCTGAGCAGTTCGCCCCATTTTCCATCTCTAGACAAAATCTAACCGACATAAAATTCTGTCCAAATTTTAAAAAACAAAAACAAATATTAGTTTAAGTTATTAGGTTTTTATATATTAGAAAATAAGTTTGACCTGAACTAATCCTCAAAAAACAAGCTCAAAATGGAAAGGAAATTATAAGTCATATATAAATATCAAAATTACTTCGAATCTTTTCAAAATGTGACATTTTGACACACGCTCTTCATGCTCAAGGTTGAACATCTAGAATATGAAGTTTTTGCAGGACTAGACATTTGCAGGTAACATATTTTCTATTATACTATATAATAAAATGTTATTGGGCTGAACTCATCCCCAAAAACTAGCATAAAGGGATAGGGAATCAATATCATATATCAACATCACTATTATTATGAATTTTTTTGATGTGTGATAGTTTAGCACATCTTCCTCACAAGTAATGCCCAGGGTTAAGTATTGGCAGCATGAAACTTTAGTAGGTCGATGTTTCATATACACTTCCTCAAGGTTATCTTGAAGATAAATATTTTTTATGTTTAACTGATATATTCTTCATTTGTGAGATGCTACTAGTGATATAAGTATCCGTATTGAGACTAACTTGGTTACTAGATAGAAAGTATCATGACAATCTATTTTAATAAATACTTGAGTAAACTCATTCTCAACGAGTTTTATCTTTAATCGATCTATTTTTTCATGTAGAAATACAACTAATAATGGGCATTCCTGAATGTTCAGGTATTAGTTCCTGATTCATATTAAAGTAGAGAACATTTATCTTTTCACATGGTCATATATCATATTGGATAAGATAATATCTCAGAATGAGACTTGGGTATTCTAATATTATCAAGAAAAGCAAAAAAATAAATAAAATATGAGAGAAAATTGAAGTATGATAATATAATTAAAATAAGAAATTAAGTACAACTCATATGTTTCTTCTAGAGAACAATCGGAAGATCAAGGTCACAAAAATTAGTTGTAGGATGATCTAGATTCTTAAAATAATTTTTTTTCAGAATAGACTACATATTTTTTTCTTCTCTTAATATAACCTCAATATCATGGATAATCAAGTCTCTTTGCTCCCAAATCACCCATATTTGGAACATGTAATAACATGTGTATTTTTTTGGGTATTATTGTAATTAATAAAAATATATTTTTTATCATGAGTTCCATCCTATTATGTTATCGAAGAAAATCCTGAACAAAATAAGTATTTTCAAGAATTTTAGGCGAATAGACTAAACAAACTCTTTTCTGGGTACAATATCTAAAATGACACATTATATGAAAGAATAGAGGAAGACATCGGATTGATCAAGTAGCTTGCTATTAAAATTATATCAACCTAAAAATACTCTGGAATACTTTCTCCAGATAGAAGTATTTTTAATTATATTAATCAAATATTTATTTTCTTTTTGTAATCTCATTCTGTGAGGGTGTGTTAGCACAAGAAGTCTGATATGTATTCCCATTATCATCAATACAATTATTTTTTATATTTTAATAGAAAAAAATTTCAAATCTAGAACAAAAAAGGAATGACCAAATAAAATATTTATAATTATTTATTAAGGTATTTAAATGTTTTTAAATCATCTCGAGTCTCAACTCTATTAGATTCCCAAACATACGAGTGAATTAGATTGAATAAGTTATCGCTCACATAAATTTGACGTGAAGTATATGAACTCTAGTATAATTTTCTAACTAACATACATCACAATATATTGTAGGAGCATTTCTAATATTATGATCCAACATTCTCAGCTTGGTCATGGACGGATAATCAAGGTGAGAATAAATATTTAATATTTCAACAACACTCAAACATCTAGAGGAATACCTAGAGGAGATAATATACAATTCATCTTGTCAGTGTCAAAAAAATTTTCAAAATTATTTAATTTTACAAAACAATATAAGTAGAAGACAAAATTATCATCATAGTTGAGATGTTTACAGAGAAATCATATAAAAAAGATTGTTCTAGAACTTATCGACAAACAAAATGTGTGAAAGAAACAAAATATCAAATCCATCATTGTTATAATCATAAAATTTAGATCATTTTTCAGTAGTTATAATAATATTTATGGAATAAAAAAAATAGTAAATAAAAAATGATATTTTATGAACATATTTGCTGGTTGCTCTACTTATCTTTTTTTTTCTTCAAGTTGTGTGTTGTGGACTTGTATGGATCAGCTTGACAAAAATGATTATAGCACACAATCTATAGTCTGCCTCAATCACATCTTCCCATTATATATAAGAACGTGTGAGTTGTATATTATTATCATCGAATGTTATTTTTTTTTATTTCATAATTATTAAGTTCAACAGTAAGTTTGAAAAGTAATATAATATACATATTTATTTTATTTAGTATATTTATATTTAGCAATAACAGTTTGAAAATTATTGCTAACATAAACAATATTTAAAAAAAAAGAGAGAGAAAGGAAGATGTTGCTGAGTGAGACCCATGTTGACAACCTATCTTGGCATGTAAAACAGTTGTGCATGTGTTTGCATTGTGTCTGTGCGCATGCACATCCAAGGAGAGAGATGATTGGGTTTAACTCTGATTGATTCTTGTGCTGTGCATATCATCAATCTCAGCAGATACTTCAGGCCACCCAGCATCGAATGTGCCTGCCTGGTCCATTCAATCCCAGCCTTCTTCTTCCTCAAACTCTGAGCCATTAGCTAAGGCTCGAAATCTTAGCGCAGGGAAAATTGCAGGAACTGCTGGTTTGAGCGCGCGGCAGCCATCCGATCCATCAGCGAGAGCTCAGACTTTCAGACCATTTGTCACTCAGAATGCATCTGCAAATTTGCAGAGTCTGCAACAGCCAGCGCAAGGCATGCCGTACCTTCAATCTTCATCTCCTCCAAATAACCCAGCTGAGATTTCGAAAATGGTGCTCAAGTTGCTGCAGGCAGGGCTTTCTCAGCACCCAGTCTGGACTCCACCATCAACAGAATACATGAATAAAGCCTTGATGTGCCAGATGTGCAAATTTTTCATCAATGAAGTGGATAACGTAGTCATTTGTGATGGATGCGAGAAAGGATTTCACCTGAAATGCCTGGGAATTACAAATGAGAAAGGGATCCCTGGTGATGAATGGCACTGTATGAAATGCACTGCGCTGAGCAATGGGAAGCCACTGCCTCCTAAATATGGTCGCGTGGTGAGAAGCTTGACCGTGTCAAAGGAGGCTAACAGCATGGTTGAAAAAAAGGCACCATCAGTGGACTCGAACGCCAATCAGGAGCCAATGCTTCCAGATGCAGCGTCTAATCCAGAGGGCGTGGTGCAGGTGGGTCTGAAAGATGGAGATGATGGGAACCATGCCGTAGCTCTTGCAGGTATGCCTGCGAACCCCATGGCTGCTGGTTATGATTCTCGCGATGGCTTATCAGCAGAGCCTGGAGAAGCACTTGACGAGCACGATCATGGCGAACCCTCTTGTATCAGACAGGGTGCTGATGAACAGACAAAAATGTCTGTCTCTGCTGATGCTTCTTTGGCGGGGCCTGCCATGGTTGAGGCCCCAGAGAGCGAAGAGGGAAAGACTAAAGCTGATAAAGAACCTGATATCTCGCCCGGAGATCGCCCTGATAGTTTTGAAGCTAATACAGAAGTTGCATCACTTGGCAGCTCACCTCCTAGCGTCATCCGGAGTGTTGATTGGATTGGTGGCGTACTTAGAGTTATGGATGACAGGACGTTTTATGGGTCATGTTGTGTTGATGGAGTGGCCTACAGTTTGCTGGATCACTGCTTCATTCGTTCCAACAATAGCATGTTGATGCCCTCCAAGCTCCAGGTAAGTAGATTGGCTTGAATTTTGTCTCAACATTAAGTTTTGAAATAATCATTTAACTCACTCTTTTTTTTTTTTTTGGAATTAAATTATCTCTAAAAAATATACAAAAATATATTGTAAATCTCCTCTCGGTGTGAGTGGATACCCAACTCAAAATTAAATACTGGCTAACTATAGTCAGTATTAGTCTCTCAAGTATTTTATTTGAAATTATGACTGAATATACTCTTTGAATTAGATAATATAGTTAATCATTCCCTAGATTTTTTTACCTAGATGTCATTCTTCGCATATTGAGGGATGTAACGAACTCTTCAGGCCTTGGAATTTTTTTTAGTCATCGCTTACACTTGCAGCTAGCTGAGCATTCATATTTCAGCTAGGTGCTTGATTGCGCTAAGAGATGATCGACTACAAAATTCTGTATTTTTTTGGAGACAATCTTATTTTTTGAGAAAATAAGAGGTAAATATTTGTTTTGAGATTTAGAGTAAGAATTCAGTGCAGTTATTATAATTACATGTGAGATACTTTGGATCAAATGCTTTGATGTAATTGGGATGTTTAATTCTCTTTTCTTACTACTTTACACTGTGATAGTCACACCGTGAGATATATATTTCATAATAAAGTATTTTACAAGCAGACGACACATTGAGATTAATTTTTTTTTCCTTGATGAGAAGATTCAAACTGAGATTATTATTACTGTTGGGCAATTACGCTTTCACAGTGGTGATCTTAAGATACAGAAGATAACAAAAACAACAGAACAACAAATAATATATATCCAATCCACAATCCAACCATGGTAGAATCAAAAAAATGAGAAACAAAAACCAGAAATAACGTGGTTCGCTAGTCGCTCAATATGACTAGCTACAACCACCAGAAAATACTTATGCGTTATAAATTAAACTAAAAAAAATATTTTACAGTATGTGCAGCACAGTGACAGTCGCGAAAAATCATGCAGATAGATAGAGAGAGGATGATGAATAGTTCTGGATTCGAAAAACAGCAACCCAAAAATAAAAATTACAAAACATTTATAATAAAAACTCTCTCGGTTCATTTAACCGGAGTGGGTCGGATCATGGGACGGGTCAGGCTCTGCTCCAAAAATTTTGGCCCGCTGACCGGACAGTGTGACATCCGTTATTGTGCTACTGCTGCATCCCTGGCCTCTTAATATTTTCTTTCCTGCACTTACATGAAAATATTAAAACAGAAATATTTGGTTATACAAACAGATTATCAAAAAACAAATTAGATATACAGCAATTATGATTTGTATTCACATGGCAGATCAACTAGTATATATTTTTATAGGCTTCAATTTATCTTTATTTCCTCCAAATTTGATGTCCTGGACTCTTACCCGCCAACTCAGTGTCCTAGCCTACTTATTCTTGTAGTAAATTCATGATTTTATTGAGTTTTCTTTTTGACATTTTTCGTTATATGACCGTCTTCTCTTCCTATCATAAAAGTGATGAGAGGGACATTTTCATTCAATCCAAACTTAGTAACATACATAGCACAGCGCTCAAGACCCACACTGCGACAGTATATGATTTTATATGATAATATTTGCTTGCTCGTGTGACAGCTAATGTGGGAAGATATTGGAACTGCATCAAAGTGGGTTAATGTGAGCCAATGCTACTTTCCAGGCGACCTACCTGAAGGCATGGGCCATCCAAATGCCCCTGGGAGCAATGAGGTAACCTTTCTATCTCGCCGTGTGCCCCCCCGCCTGGACAGCATTACTCCATGATGTGTTGCTTCTAGGTCTATGAATCAAATCATGAAAGCTGTGTTCTGGCTTGTTTAATCCAAGGCCCATGCAAAGTTCTTCCTCCTTCCAAGTACAGGGAAGAGGTTCAGATGAGCAACCAGTTGGGAGCTGAAGCAAATAGTGGATCACGGTCTGTTTTCCTATGCAGGCATGTCTCAAATTTTGTATTTTGCTTTCGCTTTTGCTTCTCTTTCTGTTTTCCTACTGTGTTGCCCATTTTTTATAATATGAATGAATATGTGCACAAGTGGTCACATTGTAGATTGGGATAGCCCATATGTTGGTTCCTATAACATTCTCTCTCAAGTTCATGCAAAATATCCATAAAATCAAAGTTTGGAGGGAGGGAGAGAAAGAGAGAGAGAGAGAGAGAGAGAGAGAGAAAGTAAGCTGAGATCTATTTAAAGCTCTTGCCAAGATATCGTATGATTGATCTGCTATAAGAACATAAGTTGGAGTATTAATCTTATTGTGGATCTTGTATATGATCTCATGATCAGTACAATAAGTATTAAAGCTATCAGAAATATATTAGAAGATATTATTAATACTAATGATTCTTAGTAGTTTTATTAAATTATTTTTTATTTTTTAATAAAATGACTAAAAAATTTAAAAAGTATGATCTGAAGTGAAAGGAAAGATATCCAACTAAAGATAAACTTGGCATGCATGATTAGAGGTTTTAGTGTATTTTCCTTGCTGAAGAGTCTTGTAGTTTAAGGTAGAGACTCTCCTAATGTTAGATCTAGAATTCTCAGTTCGATCAGAGACTGGTGACCAAATTGAGAATGTATAAGTAATTGATCAGTACTACACAAACACCTAATAGGATACCTAATTATTGAAGTTTAGCTCTAGTTATTGGTTTCTCTCTCAACAACTTGTAGTACTCTCACCCTCCTCTTTCAAAATGCTCCCAACAATTTTTTATGTTGTGATCATTCCTCTTATAATATGTGAATTATGATGATGATCTCATATTTGTGTCGTTACTCTAAACATATCCATAAATAAATCATAAATCTAAAAAAGAAATAAAATTATTAAAAAAATAACTAATAAAATCTAAACTCCTTAATTTTATTTATATTTTTTATATAAAAATAAAAATTAATAAACAACTAGTTGATTTATTATTTTCACTCTTAAATTAATCATGACAAGAGAGTTAGGGTTAGGATTTGTGGTGGCTGAGAAACGAGGAGAAGACAAGTTCATAAATTAAACTGTAGCGTGAATGAAAAAATGAAAAAAATAAAAAAAAAAAGATAAAATTGTAACTTTAAAAAAAATTTGCTGAAACTTTTCAACCTTCAGCATTAAGTAGGTCTCGACCTACTTAAAATTTAACACAATTTTACTTAAAATTTTAATCTATCAGTTTCAAATATTTTTTTATCAAAAATACTTAAAATTTTAAATCATTAAAAATTTTAATTTTAAGCCAATTGAATTTTTTAAGTACGTTATCAAACAGTACCGTAGTCTCTCTAATTGTCAGCTTCATGGGTAAGATTATCAAGATATTAATCTCTCTTAGGTCTCGCATTAAGTGAGAGCCTTATGCACTACTTATAACCCTTTTGAAAAGAAAAAAATATTTTTTTTTGAAAAAGAGCCTCACACACACAATGAATTTGCAATTTTGGAAGTTAATAGTAAATGAGTATTTAACAGCGGAAATGGTTGTGTTGCAGATGGTTTTATGATGAGAAAAAAGGAAACTTTCAGCCTATTTTTGGTTGATTATTCAGTTTTTCTGCATGTTTTACGACCAGTGAGCTATCACCCTAGCCATCACGTGATCAGGTGTGCAAGTTCTCCATCCTTGTTTTTAATTCTTCTTCGCTTATGAGAATAGGCATACATTTTCCCTTGTTGGGCAATGCCATGAGCTATCACCGGCAGCTCCGGCTTACTGAATATTAATTAAAATTGTGAGTATTAATTAAAATTGTGTATTTAACTAGGGCTTGTTTTAATTTAAAAAAAAAAAGAAATAATATTTAATAATATAGATCAATCTAAATTTTGTGCGACTACACAAATACTAATACACTTGACCTAAGAATTCATTATAGTACATGTATATATCGAGTTCATGTCTCGATCGTGTGTTGACCTAATTATTCAAGGGTGGTAATTATTAGTTTCTAGACGTACAATATATATTTTTTTTTAATTTTTAGAGATAAGATTGTCAAAATATTAACCACTCTAATGCTCTACACCAGGCTTGAGCCTTGTTCATTTGGATTTAGAATATTAATCTTACAGGAGTAATTTTTTAAAAATGTTAATCTTACTGATTCATAAACGACTATCGGTCATTCTTTAGGAATTAAATTTTGAGTTTTTTTTTTCTTTCTGTGTTAGAGATTTATTGTTCGTCTCTCAGATATAGTAGGATTATAAGAAAATTTAATTATTTATTAGTTATTAGATCGTGGATATCATGTGGTATCATTAGGGTTTATAATTTTTTGAGAGATAATATGGTCTTGTAGAAAGAGTAGAAGCTAGATGATTGTTTCTAGTTTCAGTATGAAGGCAGAGAATATGATATGACTAATTTTATATGCAAGCTTCTTTGAAATCAACGTTTGCTTTAGAAAATTAATATATATTTTTTTTAATTTCTCCTTCTAATTTCTCTTTCTTGCTATAGTTCGACCATCAAAGATATGATTTTTAATTTAATTTTTCATTTAGAGATGAAATATGTAGATACCTCTCTTGATATTTCATCATAAAGTAAGAGGAGGAGGAGGAGGAGGAGGAGGAGGAAGAAGCAGAGGAGGAGGAGGAGGAGGAGGAGGAGGAAGAAGCAGAGGAGGAGGAGGAGGAGGAGGAGGAAGAAGCAGAGGAGGAGGAGGAGGAGGAGGAGGAGGAAGCAGAGGAGGAGGAGGAGGAAGCAGATGAGGAGGAGGAGGATGAGGAGGAGGAAGCAGATGAGGAGGAGGAGGAGGAGGAGGAGGAAGCAGATGAGGAGGAGGAGGAGGAGGAGGAGGAGGAGGAGGAAGAAGCAGAGGAGGAGGAGGAGGAGGAAGAAACAGATGAGGAGGAGGAAGAAACAGATGAGGAGGAGGAGGAGGAGGAAGAAACAGATGAGGAGGAGGAGGAGGAGGAAGAAACAGATGAGGAGGAGGAGGAGGAAGAAGAAGCTGAGGAGGAGGAGGAGGAGGAGGAAGAGGAGGAAGAGATCATGCCCAGTACACAAGATTCTCATTTTAGTGTGGGAACTAGGAGAGGCTAATATCTTGGCAATCTTGTCTCATAAGATATGGCTCAAATTAGGGATCTATGACTCTTGGACGAAGGCACTTATTATTGAAATCTGCAAAGGCATGATCTCTAATATATGAATACAATACAAGGAAGAGATCTTGCAATTCTTATGAGATTTAGTGTGCCAGTGCTTGTATAGCCATGCTTTTAATCGTGAAGAAGATGCAAAACATATCGGTTACTATGGCTTACTTATGATTGATATTCCATCCCGGTAGGCATGTGAGTGATGCGCTACTGAGTGCTTCAATATCATGTGTAGCTTCTTTTTATTGCTACCAAGAGTATGGTAGCCTGGCTGGCAATGGGGATGGATGTTCTTATTCTTTTTCTTGAAATCATGAGTTTGATTCTCAATGATGCCTGGTGTGCATAACTGCTCTCACCCCCGGGCCCTGTGATTCATATATGGGCCGAGGGATATTATGGGTTGGGTTTGTGGGCGGCGAGGAGAGGAGAGAGAAAAAACTTATTTTATAGCCATGTCATTGTAATTTCAAAAAAAAAAAAGTAAAATGATTTTATAAGACTATATATATGTGTGTATATCCTATACACATCTAATATATATATATATATATATATATATATATATAGTGTATGTGTGTGTGCTTGTCTGTCATGTGTGTGCATGCATGTCTCATGTGTGTGCGTGCATGTGTGTGTGTGCATGTGCACGTGTGCAAACATGTGTGTGCATGTGTCTGTGTGTGCGCGTGTGTGTGCACGTGTGTGTGCACGTGTGTGTGCATATGTGAGTATAATTAGGAATAGAGTTGACCCAACCATAAGGTAAGTTACGTAATTTGTATGATTATATATATATAGTTTACATTTTTTGCCCAAAGCCTGTTTCATGTTTTGGGCTTGGGCACCACAGGCGAAGGAGCCCAAGCCAGCAGTAAAATTGAGCCATGGACGGATCATGGTGGTGCGCCGAAATTTGATTGCTGGACGCACAGGACTGGAAATGTTGATCACTTTCACAGGGACGTTTGTAAGAATTAGATGTCAGGCTCAGGCTCAGGCTCAGCCATGGCCAGCAAGGTGTTGTATAATTTGTGTTGTATAATTATGGCTATTTCTAAATAATATTTTGATTATGAAATAAGATGTGCTATAAATAGATTTTTTTATATTAATTATTATTATTATAAATTAAAAAAACAAGTGGTGTAAATAGATAGATATATCAGCCAGTTAATTGTTTTTTTTTTTTTGGAAAACTTTTTTTGGGCCATCAGAATAAAAATATTTATGTTTTTGTATCCCTTTTCATTTAGAAAATATAAATATTTCAAAAAATAAAATATTTATAATTTTGCTCCCTAAAATTTTGTAACATTATTTTATGTATGCACCTGAAAAAAAATTATGTACTATTTATTTATAATAAGGGCGTACATTTTTGTGGTTTATATTCATTTTTGTTATGTTTATGTTTTTATTTTTTTTTTTGATCGTGGTTTTATGATGCGTACAAATTAAATATAAATTATTAAAAAATTTTGAGTTCGTCAAAAATTAATGAAATTTTGTTTTGTGCATGAATATTTAAAAGAAAAAAATGGATGCTTCATTACAATTAGTAATTATTTTCATCTGAGCGAAACAAAATTAGGAGAAATTTAATAAATTATATTTATATGCCAAACCTGCCCATGTGGGCGCTAAAATTCAAAATATAAATAACAGACCACGTGACTATTACTAAAAAAGAAGATTTTACGAAGATTCTTCTGTCACATTGTCACAACAACTATAATAGAAAGATTCGTGAGTCGTGTCAAACAAATTTTGAACAAATTCCATTAAAAAGTTCATAAAAAAAGATTCAATCCGATCCAACCATTACTTTCTTCCACCAACTCTCACACACCTATATATACTTATATGTGGGTGTGTGTCTGTATGTGTGTCTGTATATATATATATGTGTGTGTGTGTGTGTGTGTCTGTGTCTGTGTGTGTGTGTCTGTATGTGTGTGTGTCTATATATATGTGTGTGTGTGTGTGCGTTTGAAGGAGACAGTACTGTAATGGCGCCCACATGAACCTGGAGAGATTGTTATGCATGAAAGGGGGCAAGGGAGATTATAGTTATGCCTCTAACTCTAAAGCACAGGTCCACAATTTCCAATATATATATATATATAGATACATATGCATATATACAGCTATATCTATCTATCTATCTATCTAGCTATGTATTTTTATGTTTCTTGATCTTCTACCATTCTTTCTGCATGCTTAGATTTGTGAAAGAAAGAGTCAAAAGAAAGTTCGAGGATGTTTGTTTGTGTAAATTTTGTGTTTGTGTGTTTGTGTTTCTAGATCAACACACACACACACACACGTATATCTATCTACATGTGTTTTTGTTTCTTGATCAACTTCTAAAATTCTTTTAGCATGTTTACTTTTGTGAAATAAAACCATTTAAAAGGAAGTTCATGGGTGTACATCCATATATATACACACACGCGTGTATATATATATATATATATATATATATATATATATGCACATGCATTCACATACACACACATGGATATCTATCTATATGTGATTGTGTTTTTAGATCAACTTCTAATAATTCTTTTAGAAATGTTCAAATCTGCGAAATAAAACTTTATAAAAAAGTTTATAAAGTATGTGCTTGTGTGTGTGTGTGTGTGTGTGTAGATTTATCTCAAGTGTTGTACGGCCATGCACACACATGCATGCATATATATCTAACAACTTTTAATATTCTTTAAGCATGTCTCTAGATTTGTGTAATAAAGGCTTATATAAAAGGAATTATATTGATTAATTATCTCAAATGAAGCCAAGCTACACACCTTAGTTCCTAGTTGAACATATATATATATATACACATGGCATGTATGCATACACACACATATGTACATGTGTGTGCAATGAACATAGAAAAGCAAATTTTATTATCAAAAAAAGAAAATCAAGAAATAATTATGATGATACTTTGGTAATTGGGTGTTATATTTTATTACACTTTATGAGCACTAACCAAATGAAAGCAGAAAGAGCTTCTCCAACAGTGATATCTAAAATAGCTACTCGAGATATATTAAAATATTATATTATCTATTTTAACTAACTAATTTTTCAAAGTAACTCCAACAATACTATCTATTTTAGCTTTCTACTTTAACTAATTTTAAAAACTTTCAATAATAAAATCTAAAATAATATACAGTATGCTATGTCATCACCATATTGATGACATCACATGTTGATATGTTAAGCCACAACATCAAAATTTTAATTTTTTTATTTTTTTTTAATAAAGATGATATTTACAACAATCATGAAATAAAAATTTTTTAAATTTGAACAATGAATAGCAATATATTTTGTTTTTTGTGCTATACATATTCATGCAAAAAAAAAATTTTTAGTTTATTTAATATTTAATGTACATGGTTAGGATAAATTTGAAAAAATATTTTTAAATTAACTAAAGAGAAAATAGATAGCTCTTTGTCCTAACTAGAAATAGCTAGCCAAATGGTGCTAGTGGGAAATAGCGAGCGTTATAACTAGCCTATTGGGGACAAAATTTAAAGGTCGGCTATGCAAAAGCATCTCCAACCACACTTAACAAAATAGCTACTCAAAATATATGTAAATATTAAATTCACTAATTTAGCTAACAAGTTTTTAGAATACACTCCAACCACACTCTATTTTATGCCTAACTTCTAATAATTTTTAAAAAGTCAAAACATATATAGAGAGAGTTAGAAAAAAAGGGAGAGAAAATTTAAAAAGTTCAAATGACTATTGAAATTTATTGAGTCATTTGAGTAAACTAGATAATAGAGAGTTGAATAGAGAGTGTGTCGAAAATGATTTTTTGTGTTTAACTAGCTAAAATAGCTAAAAATGAATAAATAGCTAGCCCGTTGAAGATGCTACAAAACTTGCAATTCTATCACATTGTTTCCTCTCTTTTCTTTGCCTAGCAAACAATAGAGAGAGAGAGTGTGTGTGTGTGTGGGTAAGAGAGAGAGTGTGAGCATTGTTTTATGATTGATTCACCATAAAACTTTTATTTTTGATGGTTGGGAAGAATTACTAAGTGCAAATTCTAAGAAAAATATGAAAAAAATTGAGAAATAAAAACTTGATAACCAATTATATAATAGTTCAATTTGCAAAGAGGCAAGTTGCCTAATATTGAAGACACAAATTTGATCCTTAGGGATGTCAAATAAATGCCCTAAAATATATTTTTTAGTCATATTATTGAGAAATAAAACTCACCCCATACTATCCTTTGGCATGTCTTATATATATATATATATATGTATGTATGTATGTATGTATGACATGCCAAAGTATAGTATGGGGTGAGTTTTAAGAAGAGGAATACAAAATTGAAATGGGGCAAGCGAGAGACTATTTTACCTTGGTTTTGCAACAAAATTTACTTTTGGTGGTTGTGAAGAATGTCTAGGTAAAATTTTAAGATAACAAGAAAAAATATAAACAAAAAATTATATCATAGATTCTATGATCTACAACTCATGGCTGCAAAGAGTTGTTAGAAAACTTGCAATTTTATCAAATAGTTTACCCTCTTTCCTTTGTCTAGTCAACAATAGAGAGAGGGGGATAGAGAGAGAGGAAGATATGGAGGGAGAGATAGGGGAAAGAGGGGGGAAGAAAGAGAGATAGATAGAGATAGATAGATAAATAGATAGAGAAAGAGAGAGCAGGAGGGAGTGGGGGAGAGAGAGAGAGAGCAGGAGGGAGTGGGGGAGAGAGAGAGGCAGCAGAGAGAGAGAGAGATAGAGAGGGAAGGAGAGAGAGAGAGAGAGAGAGGCAGGAGAGAGAGTGGGGCAGGAGAGAGAGGGGGCAGGAGAGAGAGGGGGCAGGAGAGAGAGGGGGCAGGAGAGAGAGAGAGAGAGACTATTGTATCATCTTGGTTTTGAAATAAAACTTATTTTGGGTGGTTGTGAAGAATGGGCTGACACAAATTTTAAGATAAAAGAGTTAGGAGATGGTGTAGCTGGAACAACAGCAAGCAATAGAACAAGCATGCCCTCCTAACCAACACTGTTTTACTTACTAGAAGTCGGATTTGTCAGCAACTCGAGAGATTTCTTCAGGTAATCAACAGCAACAGGCACATCATCAAAAGCCAAAGCACCAACAGCAAGCTTTGCAGCCTTGTGTGCTTCTGCAATAGTCTCCGGCAGTGGCTGGTAGCGACCCCCATGAACTGCCGAAAGGGCATTTGCAGGAGTAACAGAATGCCAGCCAATAGCAGCACTCTCACTGTAAGGAGGTACAGAAGATGGGTAGCTAGCAGATGGAGGCAGAGACTGTGCATGGAGAAGAGAACCCAAGCCTTGCTGATAGCAAGGGCTGTGTGATGGAACAGGTGCAAGATTCGCATCGGCAAAACTTGGGTAAGATTGGAAATTGGGATAAGAATGTGACGGCAGTTCATCAGATGGGTATGTTTCTCTAACAGAGGACTGGGCACGTGGCTGCAAATACGAACCATCCATAGTGTTTCCAGGATGAAGATGGTGAGCCAGTTCATGATCGGAAGAGAAACTTCCTGTAGAGTGAGATTCAGAAATGAAGCTGTTAGATGAACAGGCTGTGATGTGCTGTTGTTGGCCTCGAAGATAAGGTGATGGATCAGTGTCAGCTTGCCCAGTTGGAGTTTCACAGGCCTGAAGATCCTGCATCAATGGAGGAATGTTAGGCATCGGTGCTTGACAGTTCATTAATGGAGGAAAGTGAGGATGCACGAGTTCTTGACAGTTCATTAATGGAGGAATGGAGCTAACATCTTCGCATCCTGGTGGAAGAGAAAGGTGTTGATCGTCAGAAGAAGGGCCTGGGATGGGCTTTCTCCCTTCTGACAGAGCTTTTCTTATTTCTGCAGCTTTCCATACTGCATATTTTTGCTTCTGCTCCAGCTGCACACATGGGTCTGAGTGAGAGCCATGGTCATGACCGCGACTCAAACCATAAACAGTAGCCAACGCCCAAAAAAGCTTACATCTGGCTGCACTGAACCAAACTGGTTCAAGATGTCAAAAAAAATGCTGGCTGCATAAAATGTTTTAGCAGTGTTCCTGCAGCCATCACCATATCAGCAAAAAGAAAAAAAGAAAAAACAAAAAATGAACAGATGAAGAAGAAGAAAGAACATACAAGTCGGCTAGCCCTGCGCGATCTTGCTTGTCTGCCTTGCCAAATACACTTAGAGCAAAACCCTCAAGATATAAATTGTCGTCAGGCCCAAGTTTGAGCAACTTCTTATCCTAGAATTACAGACCAAAGCACACCATTTAGTGTTGAACACTTTGGGGGGGGGGGGGAACTGTGTGAGGTATTACAGGCAGCAAGATACGATATGGCAGTTCAGACTGCAAACCAGACCCCACAGATTTCTCTTGCACGATGAATCAGGCAGCAGGGTAGCATCCATAAGAACACCAAGTGCCACATTGCCAGTGCAAAAATTAAGACCCATTTGGCAGTGATTCTAGTAGAAATAATTTTAGTGGAAGTGCTTTCTCCACTAGCAATTTTTGTGAAAATACATTTTTTTTTATGAAAATTTCAGAAAAAATAATTTCAATGGTGTTCGTGATATATGTTGTGTGTGTAAAAACGATTTTGATAATTGATAATTTTCCAAAAATTTAAATATATATATATATATATTATGATAACAAAAATATAAATATACTTGATCTTATTAGAAATCTAAAGAAACAAATATTTCGATGATAATAATATTCTAATAATTGATCACCTAAAAAATCTTTGTCATGTGTGTGTGCGTGTGTGTGTGTGTGTGTTAGAGATGATACATTAGTATGATAATAAATATATTCGTTCAACATTAATAAGACATCTCCAATTTTTAGAAATAAATTTGTAAAGATACTAACATATCTCAAACCTTACATACTTTATCATAATATATAGTTGTTTTGTAATTTTTGGAAATTTATCAATATCAAAAGTGTTTATGTGTGTGTGTGTGTGTGTGTGTGTGTTATATATTCATTGATCATCTAAGAAATCCATGTATTATATATATATATGCGTATGCGTATGTGTGTGTGTATATTAGAGATCATACATTAATATAATAATAATTAATAAGTATATTCATCCAACACTCACAAGACACTAACATATATAAACACATATATAAACACACACACACACACACACATATATATATATATATTGAAGATCATGCATTATTAGATAAACATATCTAATAATTGCTCACCTAAAAAATATTTGTCATGTATATACATACATGTGTGTGTGTGTGTGTGTTAGAGATTATGCATTAGTATGATAATAAGTATATTTGTTCAACATTCATAAAACACATCTTTAATTTTCAAAAAAAAAAAAAAAATTATGAAGATACTAACATATACCAAATCTCGCACAGAGAAAAAGTCTTATACATTAGATATGAACTTCATCTATATCAAAGGAATTCCCTAAACAAAACCAAGAACTTCCTTGTGGGTATCAAGATATCAACATTTAAGGATATCAAGAAATAATTGAGGGCATTTTTGGAATTTTTTTTAAATTATTTTTCTCAAAAAAATGCCCTCAAAAGATTCTTATAAAATCATTGTGTATTTTTATGTATTTTTAAAAATATTTTCACAATTTTATTTAAATGACTTCTGAAGTATTTTTTTTTTAGCCCAAAATATTTCCTAAAATCATTGCTATATGGGTTCCTATTAAAATTTTACTCATGAAAGTGTTTACGCTGGTACGTTATAGCACAATTGTTCTTATATTTAATTTCAACTTGATGAACAAGGTGTCTAGTAGGAGTGTTCATAAACCATTAAAAATTGCTCAAACCACCCAAAGCCCTAAACCAAACCAAACCAAAACCACCGTTTTAAAAAGTAATAGGTTTGGATTAGTTTGAAATTTTATAAAAACCAATATATCGATTCGGATAGTGGTTTAGAGGTCAAAACCAATTGAACCGAACCGGCTACAACCTAAATTCACATCTTTTAAAATACTCATAAAGGCACTTGTTAAACAATTCCCATTTCAAACTTCTCTCCAAGATGGCAAGAGATATATTAACAATTTTCATTTTACATCTTTTAATAAGTTTAGATTTTATTAGATAATTTATATCAATATTTAAGATTATTTGTAATGCTTGATTTTATTAGGCATTTTAAATTATTTTTCTTATCATGTTTGTTAAATATTTTATTATAAAATTTTTATTTTAAGTTTATGAAATTATTTAGACTATTTTATTCATTATTATTTCCTTTAAATACAAAAATTAAGTTCAGACCATAGTTCAAACCGCAAACCGAACCAAACCACAATACTAGATTTGGTTGATTTGAGTTCTTTTAATAATTTGGACCAGATTATAATTTTTTCAAACTGATGTCATAGGTTTGGATTGAATATTATGCTGAAAACAATCCAAACTGACCCACGAACACCCTAGTTTTCATCTTTCTTTTAGTTTGAAAATACATATTCATGTGAAGTTGGGGGGAGAGGGCGACACTTTGTGTCCATCCAATTCGAGTAACAAGACCATGCTAGTCGGTTCAATTTGAGCTCAATTTCTCTCTATATTGTGGGTATCACTCCATAGACTTTGCTTGGTTATGTCTCTAGGGTCGGGAAGGAGCATAGACAATCCTATTATCTTTACATGCTCATGTTTGCGTTCTACTTCTAGTTCTACCCCCAAAAAAAATTAAAAATGAACCAATGAAAATTGTAAAACACAGAACAATGAAGCTTAAAAATTCATGGTTTGCCAAAAAATATATAAAAATAAAAAAAAAATTAAAAAAATCAATTACAGTACGGTGAGTAGAAAAGAGAAATTAAAAACCCTCTTGATTTGTCAAAAGAAAAACTAAAAAGAAAAAAAAATAAAGTCTAACCATGGGTTATAAAACCAATGAAGAGAAAAATTAAAAAAAAAAAGAAGCATACTGCATAAAAATGAAAAATAATTTTCCCTCTCAAAATCAAAGAAATTATGCCTGATGATTCTTAAAACACAAGACATGTTACTCTTGGAAAAAAGAGACTTATCATCACATCAAGAGACAACCCATATCAATCTAAGTAAAAAAAGATATGCGCCACTATATTGCTCTTATACTATCCATTCAATCGATACCAATAGTAGGTTGGTGTCTCATAATCATTACACACACAAGACATTACTTGTAACATATCCTACACCAAGCACAATTGTGACACTACACATACATTACAAAAATATTATTTCATACTTACAATTGCACCAAAATAATGAAAATAAAAATAATCAAAAACTCATCTATGAAGTCTAAAAAAACAATAACAAGAGAGAATTTATTTAATTATGCTCCATAAGACTACTTAAGCTCATACAAACCTTCCGTAATTTACACAGATAATTTAAACTCCATAAAATTATAAAGCTTGATAATTGCCCACGCTCTATCACAAAATCATCAAAAAAAAATACATATTTATCACATCATACTGGTAAACCTACATATAAGAAATGATAAGAAATACAAGTTTATGATCATGTTAGTTGTTTTTCATTATTGTCAAACTCGATCTTCATCATGAATGCTCATCCACATTCAACTATCAATTTACCAGATGATGTAGATAAAAATGATTGTATGAATGATAGTGATAACATGAATTTTATTCAGCATAACTTGTCATCATCGTAGCCAATCAAGAGCCTTTGTATAAAATATATAAACCTTAAAAATATCAAGAAAAGATATAAAATTAAAATACAAAAATCAAATAAAAATAAATTATAAGTAAGCATAAAAAAAAATTCTTCACCCTTCCCCAAATCCCTCCTTACCAATCCTAAGATAGATGCATACGACAAACTTTCATACTGTCATTCGTCTCAATAATGATCGCAACCAAACATGTTTAATTTTAATATTCTTAAGAAATCCAATGCATTAGTAATGATTTAAACACATCTATATAGGTAAGCATAAAATGTTGAATGAAATACTTTTTAGCTTCTTTCATAGTGCAATGAATAATACATGTTTAAAAATAGATCTCTATGTTATACATGCATTTTTTCTTCCAAAAAAAAATCTTTAATAATTAAAAAATTAAGAATAGAATATTAAAAAAATCAATTATTTTAAGTAACTATATTATATATTATTTATATTAGTAAAAATATATTTAGAAAATATCATTCTAAAAAATTTTAAAATCACTTTATCAAAAACATATATTTAAAAAAAAAAACTAGTTATTGCGTAATTCCTAGATTGATGGACTATGGTGATGTTGAAACATCATTACCATCTCAAATTATGTTGTAATAGTCTATATAACATTTTTCATAATATCTTTATTTTAATCAAATACATTTCATGCCTATGAAATCATCACACAATTAATGAATCATTAATTGATAAAATAAAATAAAATAAAAAGACCATTTATAAGAGGCTTTCTCAGATAACAAATCCACAATAATCACTATATAAGTATAACATATTCCACAACATCTCCATACAATTTGAGACAATTGGATAATTTTGGAGTCCACATTCTTAGTGAACGAAACTTGTTGAGCTATACAAACAAGAAAAAATCAGATTAAAAATCAAATCAACCAAATTTTAACTCATTTACTTAGGATTGACCTTATAATTCTTGTTATTCCAATCTACTCGATTGATAATAATGTTTGGTTTCGACCCTTTATTTGTTAAATTATCATTTATAACTTTCACCCAATCTATGACCTTTTAACGAGAGGGAAAGTATGACATCAAATACAATAATTAATGAACGCATTTTTTGTTGATGAGCGCAGTGTTTCATTCATAGACATTGGAGGTTTTACAATTTTTCAAATGAAACCCACCATCAAGAGCAACGCACAAGAACATCACGCTAAGACGCAGGAGGAAGAAACAAGCTTCAAGCTGTAAAAAAGCTCCAAATTATTCTCTGGATAGGTTGGAGTAACGCAAACAATACCCCAAGGCCCCGTACTTGCGCAAAAATTAAACCTGGCTAATTAAAATAGAGAGAGAGAGAGAGAGAGAGACCTTTTCAAGCTGATTCATGAGAGAAATGAGCAAAGAGTTTGTATTCTTAGTGCGCTGGTTCTGCGGAATGGTCAATCCTTTCTCCATCGCATACAAACGACCTAGTAGGTGTAAAAACTCGTCAATGGAGAAACGTTAGGGTTTCGATTAGAAAGGAAAACGAGAGAAACAGAGCAAGTACAATAATAAGCTACGAGAGGATCGTGTTTCAGCAGCTCATCTGCGCGTTGAAGATAGGGTACGAGAAGTTTTGCCGGCTCCTTATCGGCAGCCATGGTGCTTCCTGCCACAGCCAGCTCTCTCCCGAGTCGCACAATCTACAGCTGCACGACTATCGACCACCTTCAATTCACTTCACTCGCGCACCAGAATCACTTTAAGAAGAAGGTTAAAATTTTATGTTAAAACATTAAATTAACATTATTATATATTTACTATAAATACAAAAACAAAAACTAATTTTCGTCACTAAAAATATTTATGATGAAAATAAAAATAGTGATCGCCCAATTAAATTTTGGCCTATAATTATATTAAAAAATTGATACATTTTTTATATTTGATCATATTTAATAATTGATAAACAAAAATTTATATAATTCTAAAACATTAATCAATAAAAAAATTTATCAAAAATTACTCAAAAAAGGAAATTGATGATGAATTATTAAATTAACTTTTTTACATTAATATAAAAATATATAAAACCTTTTCGGCCAAAATAAAAATAGTAATAAATCAATTTTGGTTATATTGAAATATAGCATTTCTAAAAAATAAAAATAGTAGTATCCCACTTTTGGCCTAAGTTGAAAATTTCATCACATTACTAAAAAGAGTTTATTGTATAAATTAAACAAATAAATGTCACGCCACACTTTATTTTAAAAATTAATTAGCACGCATTCATAACATATTTACATTAAACAACATGCATAAAATTAAACTCCTAAATCAAACAAAAAAAAAAAAAAAAAATTTGATTTGTGCAAAATTTAAATCTAACAAGTTTAATTTTAGACAAGGAGACCACCGACCCACACCATATCAAACACGGTTGAACACAAATGGGTCGAGTAGGCTCGGCCAACATCTAGCATCCCAGGACCAAGTTAGCCCAGTTCATTCCGACACCTCTAGTTAATGCTACCAATGCGAGTTGACCGGGTCGCCATCTAGAATGGCTAGGGTGGGTCTTATTTTCAGGGACCTCGGCTAGGTCCGGTCAAGTTTGCATTTGCATCACAAAACCACATTTCATCAACCTGCATGGCAGTCTGATCAACAAAAAGAATTGATTGCTCTCATCCTGGGGGCACAAGTTCAATCTACAGGGACATCAGATATGTTCTCAAGGGCATTTGTAGGACCACCCTATCACGGTGTTGAGGTGGGGAGAGCCCTGCAAGCTCCAAGCCCAAGACCCATAAGCTTATATATGGGCCGGGCCCAAGAGATGGCATGGGTTAGGTTTCGAGGACATAAAAAAAAACAACATTCCATGCTAATTGGTGCGCAAAACAAGATCAAATGGGCGCCATGAGTGTATAATGATCGTCGTGGCAAAATTACAAGAACTGGATCAAAAGAAAAGCACAATTCATCGATCCTGAGCTAAGCTTCACTCTCCAGTTCTAATGGGCACTATGAGCGGCTTCATCTGTGCCAGATAAACAATAGCCCACCTGCATATCAGAGAGGGAAATTTTACGACACAAATCCAAGCGCTTTGGTGGGAGGAAAGTGTCGAAGAAAAGAACACTTTGTTCTTGTAGAAAACAAAGGGAGGGGGGAAGGGCTCTCACATCATCCAACAACAGACCAGGGCAGTTATCATCAATGTTATGTGAAACCTACAAAAAAAGATAAACAAATAAGCAATTCGTAATCTCTAAGCTAGAGATTACAATTTAATTTTAGGGTTCTTTCTAAAGAACTCTGAAATTAAATATATTTTGGCGATAATAGCACTGTGTTGGCTAGTAATCTGAGAAATTAGTGTTTTGCATGCATGTATCATAGAACATGTCTTTGCGTGATGATAATTATCTTCACCCAAAGGCGATAGATCTCGCATTCAAGACTCATCAGGCACAGTTTCTGTTTTTTGAGGATAAGATTATCAAAATATTTTCTCTCTCTCAAATTCCACCTCAGGCTAGAATTAAATTCTTATTATATTTGACGTGTTGATGATATAATATATTTATTTTTTATTATGAATTTATAAAAATTAAAAATTTTTTATGGCTGACAAATACAAATTACTATATTTGTATAACATAAGTATTATCACCTGCATTCTAAAATTGATCAATTAGTGATATTTTAGTGTCTGCTTAATCACACCCTCATAACAAACACATTCTCATAAACCAAATTAAATAAAATTTAAAATATTAATCTAATAAATTGATCAATCTCATGCAACATTAATTCGGCCATATTTTTCTTGTTTTGTTTAATTTTGGCCAGAGGCTATAATGTCTCGTGCAGGGCCAGGCATGACCCATGTGTTTGGCCCATTGGCACAATCCACTAGCATTGTGACCATGACCCAAGACCAGAAATAGGTCACATGTCACAAAAAACTAAGCGATCAATTTTTGTGGTGGAGCATAACTCATGCTTTAGTCTGAGAGATTTGTATGATGAGTCTCAAACTCAAGACATACTGCACTTGTAAGAATACACTTGTTCATCATAGTGATATATGGCATATATATGCATGTAACACAAAGACTTTGCAGGTGATGGATCATCCTACCCAGCATTATTCTCATCTAAATAGATTTAACTTCAAAATTCTTATAAGATTTATGATATTTTTATTTGTGTAATTGCACACGATCAAAATTGGGTGCAGTCATTTAACCTAATAAAAATAGTTTTTTGAACTGAAGGGCATGATGAATTTGTGGTTATGGGTAACAAAAAGCTAATAGACAAGAATTTGGATCATAATCCAAATGTTCAAACCCTAATCACAACACAAAGGGCCCAATTTTTTTGATGATGAAAACCACAATTGGAAGAATGACAAAAAGTGACACGAGAACAAATTCCTAGCGAAAGATTCTCTTTCCTCCATCACTCAAACTTCACATCATGCAAGCACACTATAATAATTCTCCTTCCCACCATCTCTCTCTTTCTCTCTCTATAATATAACCTCCTTATAATATAACCTCCTTCCCTCCACCTCTCTCTCTCTCTCTCTCTATAATATACCCTCCCTATAATATAACCTCCTTCCCTCCACCTCTCTCTCTCTCTCTCTATAATATAGCATCCCTATAATATAACCCCCTTCCCTCCACCTCTCTCTCTCTATAATATAACCCCCTTCCCTCCACCTCTCTCTCTCTCTATAATATAACCTCCTTCCCTCTACCTCTCTCTCTCTCTCTAATATAACCTCCATATAATATAACTTCCTTCCCTTCACCTCTCTCTCTCTCTCTCTATAAGATAACCTCCATATAATATAACCTCCTTCCCTCCACCTCTATCTCTCTCTCTCTCTATCTCTCTCTAGTATAACCTCCCTATAATATAACCATCCTCCCTCCACCTCTACACACACACACACACACACATATATATATATATATATATTCTAGAAAGAGTGAGGGGTGAAATTTATATGAAATTTTGAGAGGTTACCTAAATCATGTAGAAAAAGAGTGGTCTATTGATGTAGCAGAATTTTATCACTTTCCCATCGATAAATACTTACATTATAAGTGATCTTGAAGTTGCTTACACAAGCATGTTTTTGAGAAGAGTTGTGATGCTTGCAAGATACAAAGCTGATGATCAAACAATAATGATTAACAGTTACTTGAAAATGTACCTAAGATTCATGACAGGAAGCCTGCACAAAATAGTAGACAAAGAAGTAGTTTCATGCAATGAGAGAACACTCGCAAATCACAAGCAGGAACTAGGGTCCTTTTGGTCCTCCCAGAGTGGTTCCGTGGGTGGACGCAGTATCCTACCATCTTAACTCACCATCATCGTCGTCATCCGTCGACGATCCGGTGGGTTTTGGTCGTGACAAAAAGTGTGAGGGGGGTTTTGGTCCAGCAGTCCTGAGATTCTTCAGAGGACGCAAAGTGGGGAAGACGAGAATAGCTACAAAAAATGGATGGGAATTGAAGACGAGACGAGGCTAATTGCACGGGGAAGGAAAAGACGCCATGAATGAATTTATCTCTGCTCTGTTCCTCTTCCTAACGGGGTCATTTCGATGCAGGCATGTTGGTCAGATCCAAAACAGCCATCGTCGTCAATCTTTGGAGAAGAACAATGACAATCGAAAGAACGATTACTAGAAACGAAAAGAATCATACAGATTGGTTGAAGGGCCTCTATTGCAGCATACTTTGATGCAGAACGAAGACACCATTCCAATCGATACGAAAATCAGCGTCGTCGCAAAAAACCCCATATTACCGTTCTTCTTCGATCCAAATTTCTGCGACCAGTAATGCCTGAATTCTAAACTTGTCACGAGCAGGTTAAAATTCAAACTTCAGAGAACTAAATCAGGCTGACATTGAATGGTGACTGCCGATTCGACAGGATTGAGGAACCAGAGCGACGATATTTAGATGGTTATTCCATGAGCATCAGCACGAGAGGTTTTTTTTTTCATTCAGCTTTTCAGGAAAGAAACTCAATACCCACAGCCACAATCCACCACCGGGCTGCGCCCTTGCCTACGCGCTAACCGGCCGGCAAATTATAATTGATGAGGCAGGGAGCAATGAGAAATATACGAGTGTGTGTGTGACACACACATATGTAAATACATACATATGTATACACATATGTATTACATATGTGTATACATATGTATGTATGCGTATATGTATATCTATGTATATAAATAAATGTGTTTGTGTGTTTGTGTGTGTGCACACACTTTCATATATTTATATATATATGTATTTATATACACATGTTTATATACACACACACACACACACACACACACACGTGTTTACACACACATGTTTATACACACACGCGCGTGCGCCTAATCACTTGACTTGTTTTTGTTATGTAATGTAAATTCTTTTTTTTTTTTGTTGTATTAGTAATTAAAATATAATTATTTTATGTTTTGGTAATTTTTTTTTTTTGGTAAAATCGGCTTCTGATTTTTGGTATATTAAAATATAATTATTTTATGTTTTAGTTTTTTTTTTTTATTTTTGAAAAATTGTATTCTTTTAATTATTTTGTATTGGATGCATCAAAATGCAAATTTATTTAATATTTAATATCCGATGAATCCATTATCTTGTACAATTCTTTTATGTAATTTAGAAATAAATATATATATATTAAAAATAAGGCATTACAAACCATGAATCCATTATCTTGTCACGGTGAATTAAAAAATAAAAAAAAAATAAGCAAATATTAATTTTTGGTAATTATTTTATAAATAATTAAAAAATCATATTTTTAAATTTGCAAAAAAAAAAAAATTACCGAATTCAAAATTAATTAATTTCTGATTCTTTAAAATATATAAATCCAAATTTATCCTTAATTTAATGGTATTTATGGATCAATGACCTCGATATTCTTATATTTATAAGAATAACTTAATTGCTCCTTTTTTTTTTTTTGAAAGCTGATTTTTTTTTAAAATAGTTTGCACAATTTAATGTTAATTAAGTTCATGATTAATTAAATGAAATATAATTATTATTAAATTTATAATAAAAAAATTTCTTATAAAAAAATAACTAGGCTATTTTGGTAAAAACTACACTGAGTTCATGATGACTAATAAATTTTTCAAAAATTAAGTTTTAAAAAGATTATTTTTCCAAATATCTCATTTTTAATTCTCAAAACTATAACTCACTATATTTTAAATTTCCAAAAAATAATATTTTTCCTCACCAACCAAAAAATACACAACACGCTAATAAACATATATATATATATATTCATCAATTAGAAAAATAATAAACCTCACTCACCTAAAACACAATAATCTCTTCCAATTTATTTCATTAAGAATAATAAAAAAAAAAATAATACCCACAAATAAAGAATTCATAATCCAAAAAAGCTCTGTCACATACACACACACACTCACTCACTCACATACACACACACACACACAAGATAATGTAGCAATGAGTGAGGAAGAGTAGGAAAAGGGAACTAGGGCATCTCTCTTATTAATATATGTAAAGGTGGCACATTAATAACCACAAACAAAGAATTCACAATCCAAAAAAACCTCTTTATCACACACACACACATATATATATGCACACATACAAACACATATATATGCACACACACACACACATATATGTACACACACACACACACATATACACACTACATTACTATAATATAGCAATGAGTTTAGTAAGAGGAAAAGGGAACTAAAACATCTCTTATTAATATATGTAAAAGTGGAACATTAGTACACAAAGAAAGAGATCATAATTTAAAAAAGCTATCGCGCACACACAAGCACACACACACACACACACAGAGAGATATACAGCGTCACAGACGAAAACTACAAACACATTTCTCTCTTATTAATATAAGTAAAAGATGATTCAGATACATAGACCAAGGCAATAACTCACTACAATAATTTAGTATTTCACTTAGAGAATTGAAAGAGTAAAATTGTAGAAGAAGAAGAAGGCTAATAAATATTGTGGTGAAGGTATGCTGGCTAGGGTTCTTGGATCAGAATTTGAAATCAGGTTCCACGTCCATTGCCCAGGCAAACTTTGCTAGGAGCGACTTATTGAAAATCTGGAAAAAGAGAAAACAAAAAAAACAGGAATCGATCCAAAAACTCAGCAATCCGACCCGCTCCACCGTGTTTTTGAAAGGGGAGGAGAGAGAAACTGAAATCACCTTCTCGATCGGAACATCGTGCCGCTTGCACCAGGCGACGGTGATTCTCGGATCGAGGTAGTTGATCTTGGACGTCCCCAATGCGACGCTCTTGAGATCCTCCTTGAACTTCATCGAAAGCTCCATCTTCTCGATCTTCTGGTTGGTCATGGCCACCTTCTTCTCCAGCCTGTCGGCGCCGACCAGAGGAAGCAAAATGGAACGTCAAGAACGCACATGAACTCGAAGAACGAGAGGGGGGAGGGGGGAGGATCAAAGAGGCTTACGCCTGGGGCGACAGATTCCTCTTCTGCTTTCCGTCAGCATCCTGCATCGGTGGCTTCCCCTTCCTCGCTCGATCCAAATCCGCCCTCAGACTTTTCAGAGCATCCTGAAAAAGAAAAAAAGAAAAAAAAAAACCAGAATCATGAGTAAGACAAGAACGTCACTCCTGATAGAAGAAGAATAAGAAGAACAGGTGGGGTTTAACCAAAAATCAAAACCTTGAGCTCGTCGATTTTTTCAATTAACTTGGACATTTGTGCCCCATGAGACTTAGAAATAGTACGCTGGTGGTTACAAATAATAGCAACCTGCAATTAAAATAAACAGATAAGATAAAAGTATGTAAATTGTACAATCATCAAATACACACACACACACACACACACACAAACACACACACACACACACACACACAACACACACACAAACACACACACACACACACACACACACACACACACACACACACACACACACACACACAAACACACACACACACAATTCACTCTCAAGAGTCTTCCAAGAACGGACTCAATCATATTAAAAATATCATAATAAATCATATAAATTTTAATTATTCATGATGTGATCACACTGTATCATGCTCATGATCTAGGGTGCCAATGATGCAAGTTGAGTTCGAGTTCAACTGAGCCCGAGTCAAGTCGTTAACATTTCGAGCCGAGCTCGACTCGACACGTTAAGATTTCAAGTTGAACTCGAGCTCGAGCTCGAGTTTTGATCGAGCTGAGTCTGAATAGCTTGTGAGTTGTCTTATTTCATTAACATTCCTAATTATTATATATCCAACTTTAAGAGAATCGAAGTATGATATATATATATATATATATCACGTTTATAATACTAAATTATTAATATATTTATAGTATAATATCATATTCTGTTACATATTTTTATAAAAGAAAATTAATTATTTTTAAAATAAATATATTTATAAACTAAAATAATAAAAATATATGATTATTTAAGAATAAAAAAATAAAGATATATTATTTATGTCATCCCCTAAAATAGAAATACAAAATTAAAAAAAATTACATTTTTATATACAAAAATATTCGAGTTTCTTACGAGCTTTTCGAGTCGAGTTACGAGCTGATCGACTCGACTAGTTAACATTTCAAAACGAGCTCGCACGAGTCGATTTTTAACCGAGTCGAGTCCGAGTAGCTCACGAGTTGTCTCATCTCACCAGCACCCCTACTCATGATCATAATATATATATATATATATATATACACACACACACACACAATATATTATTATCATATGATCTCAACAAATTTTTAAGCCTGATGACTTTTTAAAAAAGAAAATTAAATTTAATTGTATATATATTATTATCCAAACTATAAATATGATCATCATCATTTACTCATGACACGTGTAATCCAGGTGGTGAGAAATGTGGATGATGAATACCAGCTAAAGGTGTCAAACGGGCCGAGCCGGCACGGCCCAAATTTTTTGAGCACGAGCGTGCCGCCGTGCCTGGCACGGTTTAAAATAGCCGGGCCCGACACGGCCCGCTGGCGCCGTGCCGTGCCTTGCCTGGCCCGCTCGGACTTGCATGTTCGTACGGGTCGAGATTCGGGGGGCACCGCGGGTCGGGTCAAATCAGACCCGACCAGCGGTCTTTTTTGCGGGAGGGGCCATCGTGGGGTCGAGCTCACAGGACAAACCCGTGCCGGTGTGCCATGGGCCGACCCGTGCCGGGTCAAGCACGGCACGGCACGACTCGTGCGTAACCCGGGCACGACATGGGCCCGGGCACGGAATTTTTCCGTGCCGTACCTCGTGCATATATACGAGACAACTAATACCAGCACACAATATCTCATAAGAACTCTAGAATTAAATCTGTTTGGATAAGAATAATACCGAGACAACTAATTACTTAATAAATCATTATATCGCATGCATATATACGAGATCATGTCTTAGCGTGATGTTGAGTATCTTCGCTCATGTCGGATAAATCTCAAATTTAAGACTCATCGTGTGTAATCTCTTTGTTTTTTAAAAGAAGTCTTATACATTGGATATGGCCCGCATATATTCTCAATTAACTTATAAATTTAAAATATTTGTTTTATTAGAGTTATATATGGTCCAATTATCACATATATAAATTATGAAAGACATTTTTATTTAAATTTTCTATATAAATACTTGGATTTTACAGATATATCGAAGACATATTGAGATATATTTTTACATGAGTAGAGGTGTCAAACGGGTCGAACAGCCCAGCCCGGCACGGCCCGAGTCACAGCACGCGTGATCACACACCGAAAGTGGTTAGTACGAACCGATGCCAGACAGTCAAGGTTCACTGAGCCCCGAAAGGGTGAAGGCGCCCGGCACTGCTGTGGCGTGCCGCCGAAATCCTAATTTTTTTAAAAAAAAATAAGGTTTTGTCTAGAGGTGTCAACCAGGCCGGGCCGGCTTGGCCAGGCACAAATTTTTCATGCCGGGGCTCGTGCTGTGACGAGGCCAACCGGGCCTCGTGCCGTGCCTGGCCCGGCATGGTACCGTGGCCCATCAGCAGGGCACCTTGCCGAAATCAAATTTTTTTTAAAATTAGGGTTATAGGGACGTCGAAACCCTAATTTTTTTTAAAATCAGGGTTTCGGGCGAGCCGAAATACTAATTTTTTTTTTAATTTAAGGTTCAGCCCGACCAGACCGAACACGGCGGATCGTGCAGCAGGCCCGTGCCGAGTTGAACTCTACAAAAACCATGTCGGGCCCGGCACGAAAGCACGGTCGGGCCTAAAAAAACATGCCGGGCCGGACGGGCACGTCCTGTTTGACACCTCTAGTTTTGTCTGACCCAAACCGAGCCAAACCCGGTGGTTTTCGGGCCGGGGTCCGTGCCGGGCCAGCCCGTTTGACACTTCTATACATGAGCACGAATCAAGGATAGAAATATCAGTTTTGATGGATATATCAGAAACATATCGGAGGATATATCAGTAATTTTCTTCACTGGGTACGATGTCTAAGTATCTAAAATACAGATGAAGTAAGAATTACAAAAGCTAGAGGATAACAATATATGCAATGTTTTCTCAAGGGCAATGATATTCACCTGCTTGTTTGCTCCTTGATAAACAGCGAGTTTTTGCGGAACATCACTTTCATCGGTTCCCAAATACAGCTGGGAAAGAAACACGACAAGAAAATCACAAAAAAAGAAAGAAAGAAAAAAGCAGAGCATTCGAGCCTCGGGAAAATGGGGGGTGGGCAAGCAAATTACCATTTCGTCCAACGTGACGGAAGCATTAAAAGTGCGAAAAACCTTTGCCGTGAGGCCATTCATGAATCCCTTCAAATGGGCATTCAATTTGTTCGTGTCCAGCTGGTCGAAGAGATTATCAGATGGCTGCTTTCCTGGCCACCGGAAGCAGCAGTGGTCAGCCACAAAAAATATATCAGGCAAAAAAAAAAAAAAAAAAAAAAAAGGATGATGAGGGGTGCCCATGTTCTGCGGGCAGGTTCTCACCTTTCTGGAACATTCCGATTGCCGTATACACCCTCGGCTCGACTTCCACCTCGTTTTCATATCGGATCGAATCCTTGCCGAGGAAGTCAAACTGACCGGTGAGGGAGAATCATGCACGAGCACAGAGAGGAGCGTGAGGCAGCAGGAGCAGGTAAAAAAAAGATGATTGCCATGAGAGCGCACTGAAACAAAAAAAAAATGGAAGGCAAACCCATCGTACTTTCAGCGTGTTCGAAGGGATGCACTCCACGTTTGACACTTTGAGCGTGCAGCAGCCAACAGTGTCAGCTTCATCATCATCCTGTAGAAAAGCAATGGAAATGGTAGATGGAGAATAAATATATCACGGAAGGACCAAATCACATTAAACATGTAAAAGAATCAAAAAAAAAAAAAAAACATTAATCGAAGACTAGAGGTGTCAAACGGGCCGGGCCGGCCCGACCCGGCACGAGGCACGGCATGGTTCGGCCGTGCCTGGGCCGGCCCGGCACGATTTTAAACCGTGCCCGGGTTAGGCACGGGCCGTGCTGTGCCGTGCCGGGGCACGGCACGCCGACACGGTATCTTCCCGTGCCGGTTAGGTTTCACGTGAGCGGCGGGCACGCGTGGGCATGACCCGGGCTGCCCCTGCCTCTCTCTCTCTCAGTCTCTCTCACTCTCCGTCTCAGGACTCAGGCAGTCGGGCTCGGTCGCTCGGATCAGCCTCTGCCCTGGCCTGTATGACCAGGCCGGGCCCGCCTATATTTAAACCGTGCCGGGCCGGGCACGGTAGCATGATCGTGCCGGTTTAAAACGGACCGGGCCGTGCCTGGCCGGCCCATTTGACACCTCTATCGAAGACTGAATCACTAAATCAATTTAATACTGATTCTCATGTGACTAAGATCCTCAAAAGGTCACAAAAATAAAAACTAAAATACCAAAAAAAAAAAAAATTATCAGCGGTAAAAATTTATTAACGTAAAAAAAAATAACTACAACCTTTGGTATTATAAATTTAACGTAAAAAAATAATAAAATATCAAAGAAAAAATATCAACTATAGAAAATAGAAATTAATTAACGCGAAAAAAAAATCAAAAAAAAAAAATTAATTCACGATTAGATTCGATTCTCGATTCACTGATCAAGTATTTCAATTCTTAATTCGAATCTCAATTTAACAACTATATTTATAAGATAAGTTATTTTCTTAATTTTAAATGTCAAACATTAATATATCAATACTTAAATGTTATGGATACATCAAAAATAACAGTAACATATCAATTGATATATCATGAAAGTCATGTCTTGATGTGATGACAAGTATCTTGATCCAGGAACAAAAAAATATCAAGCTGAAAACTAATCATACATAGGTAAAGGTGTCAAACGGGCGGGCAGAGCCGGCCTGGGCCGAATTTTTTGAGCACGAGCGTGCCGCCGTGCCTGGCCCAACACGGTTTAAAATAGCCGGGCCCGTCACGGCCTGTAGGCACGGCAGGCCGTGCCTTGCCTGGCCCGCTCGAGCTTGCAAGTCCGTACTGGTCGGGATTTGGGGGGACCACGGGTCAAGTCAAATCAGACCCGACCCGCGGTCTTTTTTGCGGGAGGGGCCATCGTGGGGTCGGGCTCACGAGACACCCGGCAAGGGACAAACCTGTGCCGGTGTGCAGTGCCGCGGGCCGAACCGTGCCGGGTCAGGCACGGCACGGCACAGCACGGCTCGTGCCTAACCCGGGCCGGCCCTGCCCGACACCTCTATACGCAGGTCAGCATCTATACATTTTGAGAGTAAAATTGTTTATAAATATTCACAAGATAAGTTTTTTTTCTTAATTTTACATATCATTAAATATGAATATATCAGTACTTGAATTTTACAGATAGATCAAAAATATTAGTGAGATATCAATTGGTATATCATGAAAGTCTCGTCTTAAACAATGGTACGTATCTTCGTCTAAGAATACAAAATTTCAAATTCAAAACAAATCATATGCGGCATGATTTCTCTAAATTTCGAGAAATAAAACTGTTGATAAATATTCACGAGATGAGTTATTTTCTAAAACAAAAAATACTAATATATGAATGTTTTGGATAAATCAACAAAAAAAAAATTAGTAAAATATCAAATGATGTATCATAAAAGTGATGTCTTAATGCAATTGCCAATGGTAAGCAAGGAAGCACGGTCACGGCTCCTTACAGCTGTAAGGAGCCGTGTCCACGTGTCCGACACCCGGACACGTGGACACGACACGAATACGGCACGGATACGTGTCCGATACGCCACGTGGCGTATCATTGCACAATCCGTATCCGATACGCCACGTGACGTATCGGATGGTTGCGTCGGCAGCCGTATCCACGTCTATAGTGCCCGACGTTCAACAATGTGGATGGCCAACGATGGCCACTGGCAGGGGGCGGGCGGGCGTGATTGAGGGGAGAGGCAGGGGCATAAAATAAAATATTTTTATAAAATAAAATAAAAAATATATATTTTTATATAATATAATTATAAAATAGTATTTTATAAAATAAAATAAATATTATCTTATAAAATAAAATAAAATAAAATATTTTTATTTTATAAAATACATAATATATATTTATTTTATATAATAAAATAATTTAATTTAATTTAATAAATTTTATAAAATACCTAATATATAATTAATAATTTTCATTTTTATTTTTATTTTTTTATTATGCCGTATCCTAGTCGTATCCGTATCCTAGTTTTTTAGAATTTGTCGTGTCCCCGTATCCTGCCGTGTCGTATCTCCGTGTCCGTGTCCGTGCTTCTTAGATGGTAAGTATCTTCATCCAAAAAACAAAAAATATTAAATCCGAAACTAATCATACGCAGGGCAGCATCTCTAATTTTTGAGTAAAATTATTGATATATTAGCTTCTCTCGTAATTCACTATAAACAGGAACTTTGTATATTGAGTATACTTTTTTTTTAGCATTTGATATATCAAAATACAACAAAATTAATAGAAATAACAAGCATGTCATGATAAATCTATTATTGAGGCTCCAAATTGTTGGATTTTATTTTCATGATTCCTTTATAAAACATTTCATATGTTCAAATAATTATTGGGGAAGAATAGTGCAACCCCTCAATTTTTCTAATTACCACAAATTCAGAGAATAGTTTGTGAATTTACTTCTTGTGTCTACGTGCTCTTTTTGAGTGCTTTTTTAGTCATGATTTTTGAAAGTCATGTGATACGCTTTTCAAGCCTATCTCATCATGAACCATGCCTCATTTTTTTACTTTATTTGATCAATTCATCATTTCAAAATCCTTACTTCAGACATTTGAATATAACTCATTTTAAATGTATTTTTTTTTTGTGAATATTAAACTTGAATACAAGGTTCATTAGCTTGCAGCTTGTCGTGTGACAAAAAAGACCACTTAAACTTCACGAGTGATTAAGAATTATTCATTTGCAAAAAATAATTTTTGCATTGGTCGAAAGCAAAAAATATTTGCTCATGAGAAAATATTTTTGCTCTATGAGACACAAGAAGAATTTGTTAATTTAATAAAAAGTTGAGTTCAAGAAAATATCAAATATCTTATTTGAAAAAAGTTCAAACAATCAACTAATCTCTCTTTGCACATATGAAAATTATTATTATTATTATTATTAAATATAAAAGACATTAAACAAGAGATCATCTAGATTAAATACTTTTTAAATTTTAATTAAACAAAAAAAAAAAATTAAGATTTACATGTTTTCTTGACTTCAACACAACATATTCTAATTTTAAAAAAAATAACTATATCCTATAAAAAAAACTCTTAGTATTCTAGCAAAGTTGAGCTACAAAATATCATCAAAATTTAAAAATTATTATGAAAGATACCAAATCAATAATTGTTGATGTCTCCATATAAGCAAGAATCATAATAAAGCTTAATTTTGAATTATTATGTGATAGAATACTAATTTTATTAATATGACTAATTATTTCTTTAATTTTTCTTAATAAATTCACACATACAATATTCTCCACATTCTTTCTTCATAACACTTATATTTAAATTATTTTTTTATAAGAGATCGGAGAGATTTTTGTACTCTTTTAGGCATTAATCTAATTATTGAAAAAGTTTCAAATAAAAATCTCAAGATCAAACATTGAAACATAACAAAGTTATGTCAACTATGATTGATAAACTCGTTTAAATCGAATATTTTTTTAAGAAAATTAGTGTGATTACAAAAAAAAAATATCTGAAGAGAATTCAAAAGTTCAAAATATTTAAGTGATATTAATATTAGAATAATCGATCACCTAAAAAATATTTATATTATATTTATATATTAGAGATCATAACTTTATACAATGACAAGTGTATCCAATTAATTAAAATAGGTCTACAATTCAAAACTGATCAGACACAAATTATCTAACTTTCAAGAGTAAGATTATTAAGATATTAGTATATTCCATACCTCGAGCTAAAAAATGAGCCATATGCACTATGTACGATAACCTCCAATATTTTAATTACTACGTCAACAATTTTTTATTAAATAAACTATTATTTCATGCATCAACAAAAATAAAATCTTCATAATACAATCACAATAACTTATATAAGTAAAAAGATAATTTGAATGCAGGTTTACCAAGACTCAAAAAAAAAAAACAAAATTGTCTACTCGATTTCATATTTGACACATAAAACAATTATGCAAAAGCTTAAAAGAAACTATAATTATATATTTTTGATACTTTTATAATTACATACACTATTATCAAAAGCATACGATTCATGATTCAATTTACGATTTAATTCATAATTTAGGAGATAAACGATCCGATTCTTTAAAAGAATCAAAATTATATATGAATCAAGGACTAATTTATTGAATCACGAATTAATTTACACGAATTGATTTAATACTGATTCTCAAAAAATTAAGATCTTCAAAAAATCACAAAAATAAAAACTAAAATACCAAAAAAATACTCTAATTGTTGAAATTAATTAATATGAAAAAAAATAACTCTAAAATTTGGTATTACGAATTTAACATGAAAAAAAAATATAATATCAAAAAAATCACAAAAATAAAAATTAAAATATCAAAAAAAAAAATTTAACAGCATTAGGAAATAAGAATTAATTAAAGTAAAAAAAATCATAAAAAAATTGATCCATAATTTGATTGGATTCGATTCAATTCGATTCTCGATTCATTAATCAAGTATTATGATTCTTGATCGAATCTCAATTTAACAACTATGATTAGATAATTATCTAAAATATATAATTGCGAGAATTCTATTGGAGTTTGTAACTATGATCATTATCAAATTATTATGCACTTCTTATCAAATAAACATGTTATTATCTTGTATAAATCCAATAATAAATTATAAATTACTTAATTTATACAAATATAATAATTGGATCCATCATTATAAAAACTTGAGATGAGGAAGCTGCAGTACACATCATTGCATTTGCTAGTGTATAACCTTGTAGTTTAGGCAGAACGAATATGCCCAATTTATAACTAGTAAGGTTTGACCTAATTTAGTTATAATTCCTGCCATGTGAACAGATCCAACATACAAATTATTTGACCTAATCAAATTTTCTTAAATATAGTATACTTGAATGAATTGCATGTCGAACTAAAGAATGAATTTTCTTAAATATTATTCAATACTAATTAATTAATCAATTACTTAATATGCATTAATAGAAAGTGTGCCATAGGATTTTTATAGAGCTCAATTTATTTTATTGTATTGTTAAATACTCAGTCAATTAACTAATTAATTATTGTTTTATATTTAACATTAGTATATTATTTTTGTATTAATTTAACAATAAAATTTACAAAACCATTATTTATCATTAATTTTACCTTTTTAAAATATTAAATCTGTGGACACGAACATTATCATCATCATCAACAACTAAGTCTTATCCCAACTACTTAAAAGTTATTGTTTGGATCCTACTCTGCTAATGTACTCTGTTATAATATGATCAATCTTTAACTCTAGTTGATAAATCACTGCTTACAACTTCTACCCAAGTTCTCTTAGAACTGCCTATAGTTCTTTTTCATCTCTCTAGTCAAAAGGTCTGACACTTCCTAATTGATGCATTAGAACAAACATTTATGGATGCTCAAAACTAATTTCTTCGTTGGTTCTCAAATTTTCTGAAAAATTATGAGCTTCTATTTTTGATTAGCATGAACATTATAACCTTGATAAAGCACATGGAGAAAATCCTAATAAAATAACCCAACTAGGTGGGACTAGGAAGAAAAAAAGGCTTCTTTAGGTGGGATTAGTTTCCTCTTCATGGGTACTACTCTATATTCTTCTCCGATCTTCATGACATCCCCTTCCCCCTCTGGTAAAAACTTGGATGAAAAAGGTCAAGAACAACATCAACAAGTAGGGCCTTGCCTAGTGGTTCAAGTAAGTCCAGGTAGGCAAAACCCCAGTATAAATTTGCCTACGTCTAGCCCCTGCCAACTGAACTAAGCCATAGGAGCAGTTCAAGAACAGCGCTAGTTATACAAATTGAGGACATTTATATAAACAATGGATGGCATACCTTCTCATTGCCCGCCCTGAGAGCTAGTTTGTCAATCAGATAAGTTGCCACTGCTATTTGCTGCTTTACAATATCTTTGTTCATAAAATCTTTTGTGTAAGCAGCTCTTATTCTTTCAATAAAATCCTACATTTGCAAATTGAAGAGCACTTTTACGGACATGAAATGGACATGAATTTCCAACAAAACTCATGTTTATGAGACCACAAGTCACTACCTTCAACTGACGTGCTTTCTCATATTTCTCCTTGTCGCTTTGTCCCTTCAAAGAACTACTTGCTGCCAAGAAAACGTATTTAAACTCTTTCACATTGATTGGATCATTCCAGAAGGCAAGCCATGTAACTGTATTATCATGCTTCACTTCTTTCCAACTGTCAAAAATTTCAAAATCTCAAGTTTTCTGATAAACACTGCTGATCAGCTTACTCCCTCCTCCTTCAACCTCGAGCAAATAATCTCAATTTTAAATTGAAAAAAAGAAAGCTTGATCACTTCCACATTTCAAAAATTGACATTGCATGATAGAATACGTAGACCAGCAAAATGTTCTAGCTCTGTAACCTAGACTAGAACTATGAGGGGCTAGCCTTTTATGGCTAGGGCCCGGTGCCTTGACCCTTGGAACGTGGCCAACAGTCCGAACCATGGCTAAGAACAAAAAAACAAAAACAGACCTTTCGCCAGGGATAGGACACTCTGGAATGGAAGCACCTTTTCCAATATTAATAGTAATGTCACTAGGTTTGATTCGCCGTTTCAGCTTCCCCATCTAAAGCAGGTCACACAGTTCAAGATAAGACCACTTGGTATGTTTGAAGATTCAAATCGTTGGATGGTACATGTTTTGAAGATGATAAATATGGAAAAGATGCTGACCTTTGGATGCTCCCCCCTGCCTCGAAACAATCCAGGCGGCTCAACCCTGAAATTTCCCACCTGAGATTGACAGAGCGTGAGCATAAATGGGAGAAGACAATAGAAATGGCATGTAACACAGTTGAGAAACCAGAAACATCAAATCCTAACAATATAATCCTTTCATAGAGGCAACCTTCTCCTTGACACCATCTACCACTGCCCACATATACTTTTCCTCGAGTTTCATCTTTTCCTCTTTTATGGCTTTCTTCTCCTGCAAGTTCATCAGGAATATCAGCATCATTTTATCCAAGTTCTTGAGGAAAACAACCTCGTGCAGAAACTTGTTGGGTTGGTGAAGTTTGATAGCTAGCAATTCTGAAATGAGAAGTTTGTTTGCACCTACTTCTGTGCTCATTTGCTTCTTCTTCTCCTTCTGGGCAAGATGCCACTCATGTATTGGGGTGAAATCACAATACTCCAGCCTCTGTACTATGTGTTTCTTTCCTAAGATTACACGCCAATCATTCCAATAGTTCTCAAGGAATTGTGGCTTTTGCACATAGTCTGTTTCTTTCATAACAGCAAACATTGTTGCAACCTGCAAAAGCAAAATAAAACCATTCTCTCATGTTAAGCATCAAAATCTGACAACAATAGTGAAACTAGCAAGAATCATTGCCACATTGATGGAACAAACAAAAGATATTATTTGGCTCAGATGCTGAATAAAAAATGGCAGGAGAAGATCATACCCAATGCACATGACTCTCACTTTAGCATGAGATCTAGGAGATATTAATGCCTCAAAAACCTTTCTCCCAGATAAAAGATGGTGCAACTGATTAGTCCAAAACTAGAAACATACCATATTTGGGTGATTACATTTGTCATTACACCAAGCATAACCTCTAATATATACATATAATACAAGAATTTCTCCAGAGATCAATCATCTCAATATTATTCTCATGCTGAATAAAATATGGCAGGAGAAGATCGTGTCCAATACACAAAACTCTCACTTTGGAATGAGGACTGAGAGAGATTAATATCACGAAAATCTTACTCCCAAATAAGAGAGGATACAAGTGATTAGTCTGGAACCCGAGATCTATTATCATTGAACAAAGATATTTTTCATCACACCAAGCATGATCTTCAATATATAGTTGAATGCAAGAATTTCACAAATAATTAGTCATCCTAATATTATTCTTATACTAAATAAAATATGAAAGAATCTCTCAAATGTATTCATTAATTTTATGTATGACCCCAACAAGAAAACTATAATTTGATGATTGATTTTTTTTTTAAAAAAATAATTTGGATGAATTCAAATGTACTTGTATGTGAATTATTGAGAATAATTAGATTAAATAAATATATTTATTATGTAAATGAAACATCAAACTTTAATCTAGCAACGACAATTCAAGGTTTGGTCAGCCTAACCAAAAATAGCATAGGAACACAAAATTTAACACCCAAGAAAAATAAAATAAAAAATAATATGGATATATATATGTGTGTGTGTGTGTGTGTGCGTATATATATACCTCTTCTTCTTCAGGAGACAGATCAATAGGTTTCCCTTGATAAAGAATCTTAATACCATGAGGAGTGTATGGAGGTGGGAAAATGACACCACAATGTTCTAATGTAGTCCATTTCTTTTGACCATCAGTCGCATTTGGTTGCACTCCACTTGATTTGGAATATTTCGACGGCTTCAATTGTTTGTCATCAATTTTAGTTGATTTCTTGAACGAAGAAGAAACAGGTTTTAGTTTTTGGCTTGAGAACTTTGATTTGTCAATGAGAGATCCTGGTTTCTTCATCCTCTGAGAAATTGGAATATCTTCATCATCCTCCATTTCTTCCTTCTTCAATGTGACTTGCTTAACTTTTTCTACAGTAGATGAAGCTGATAGCTTGGGCCTTTTAGCAAGAGAATACATGGATTCAGCCTTACACATGGGTCTCTTAGCAGGCATTATGAATGATTTTAATTGCTTGTCTTTTGGGACAGAACCATTCTGCAAGACCTTTGAAATAGAAGGCTTCTGATCACTAGAACCATTTTCCTTGCTCCGTGATTTCCGTGACGAAAGAGGAACGTCGTCATCATCATCATCATCATCATAATCATCATCATCAGAATACACATGTCCAACAGATATAGGCAAGCTTCCTCCTTTCGCAACAATATTGGAAGGTCCTTTGAGCCTAGAGATCAATGGCTTATCATCATCAGAAAACTCATCATGCTTGATGGAATTTATCTTCCCCCTAGAAGCATGATTAGAATGCTGATGAGAGGAACTCGCAGCTCTCATCGGCTGAGAACTCTCAATGGGGTGTTTCACAGGTGGCATCGCAGAAGATGAATCAGAGAAATTACCCTGCCATGGATGCAAATTTTTACCAGAAGAATTTTCAGATGGCAACAATGGTGATGATTTCTTGATTTCTGCACTCAATTGGTTTTTCGTGGAGGATGACCTACAGGGCCTTTTGAACGTTATGGGCCCATCATCATCTTCAGAAGAATCATAAACAAATTGTTTATCCAGGGATAGATCGGCCATTAAATCCCAACAATTTTCAGCTTTGGGCACGAATGTAGTATCAATAAACTCATGAAATCTGTGACAAACAGCATGATCAAGAAACAAAGCAATAAGTTAATTCGAAATCTAACCAAGCAAAAAACATAATATCCGAAGTGCGAAAGTCATTTCAGCATAACTATGTGCTTTGCGATCTGTGTGCGATAGGATAGTTTCTGTTAGCTGTGCGATTCAGAAAATATAAACCCTAATTTCATGTTTTTCAATTACCAGATGATTTCTGGAATCAGAACAAACTTAGCACAGACAACACCCACTGAGATAGATCGAAGATGAACTAGCAACTTAAAATCGACAAAACTAAAATAAAACTCGAGCTTCAAGCAATAGAAAACAGACTGGTGATAATCACAGAAACCAACAAGGAAGACAATCCAGAAAACCAGGGGACAGGAAGAACTACAAGTTCTTGAAGAAAAACCTGGATCATTAAAGGAGAATAAGGAGGCTAAGATGCAGACGGATTCCTTGTTTGCGAACTATTCTACTTTTGCCTTCCGATTAATTGCATGTCTGGTAAAATCTGTTTGTTTTACGACAGAGAAAAACTTTAACTCCAGCAGCTATAGCTACAGATCTTCAATTCTGTTTTGATGGTGGCTGACCAGAGCCATCGAATTGAGGTCCACGCCAATGGCAATGTGGATAATAAAATTTATTATACATTTAAAAAAATAGATAACAATAATAATAAATTATGTTAAATTCAGTCCCGACTCCCACCTTTATGGCCGCGCCAAGGCTAATTACATAAAATAGATATCAAAATAAATAATATTAAGAATATTAAAGATAAATTTGTGTTTTTGTTTACCAGACTTTTCATAAATAAAATAAATATACTAAATTTTAAAATAATTAATTTTGAGTGCTCTAAAATTAATAAACTCGATTTTGTATTCCTCAATTTGGAAAAAAAAATTAATTTAGAAACAACTATTGAGAATTGAGAAACCACATTTTTGAATTTGAAAATCATAATTTTTTGAGACCAGAATTCGAACCACCACGCCCTTCACATTACAATAAAAATCCCTTACCAGTTGTATTTATATGTATGATTGTGTATTTGTGTTAAAGCCAAAAATAATTACATATATACATATAAAAGCATATAGAAATACATATATAACTATTTATATGTGTACATATTATATATATATATATATATATATATATATTTGTATCTTTCTATGTTTGTATCTTTGTGTGTGTGTGTGTGTGTGTGTATTTATATGTATGTGTGTGTGTGTGTGTGTTTGTGTGTCTATGTGTGTGTGTATTTGTGTGTGTGTGTATTTGTGTGTGTGTGTGTGTGTTTTGTGTGTGTGTGTGTGTGTTTTGTGTGTGTGTGTGTATTTATATGTATGTGTGTATATTTGTGTGTGTGTGTGTATTCATATGTATGTGTGTATATTTGTGTGTGTGTGTGTGTATTTGTGTGTGTGTATTTGTGTGTGTGTATTTGTGTGTGTGTGTGTGTATTTGTGTGTGTGTGTGTGTATTTGTGTGTGTGTGTGTTTGTGTGTCTATATGTATGTGTGTATATTTGTGTGTGTGTGTGTGTGTGTTTGTGTGTCTATGTTTGTGTGTATTTGTGTGGGTGTGTGTGTGTGTGTATTTATATGTATGTGTGTATATTTGTGTGTGTGTGTGTGTGTGTGTGTATTTGTGTGTGTGTGTTTGTGTGTCTATGTGTGTGTGTGTGTATTTGTGTGTCTATGTGTGTGTGTGTGTGTGTATTTTTGTGCGTGTGCGTGTTTATATATATATATATATAGACATATACACATTTATATATATACATATTAACATGTACATACACACAAATACACACGCACACACACACATATATACATACACACGCACACGCACACACATATATAAATAGATAGTTAGTTATATATGTAATTTTCTATATTTCTTTATATGTATATATATAATTATTTTTGGCATTAACACAATCAAGCTTGTGATCGTTGGTAAGGAAGCATTTTAGTAATGTGGAGGGCGTGGGTTTGAATCTCACTCTCTCCATGCACATTATTTATTTTATATATTTTTTAAATTGTGTTTCTGAGTTTCAAAAAATTATGATTTTTGAATTTGGAAGTATGATTTCTTTGTTCCTAAGAGTGATTTCTAAATTAATAAAATCAATTTTTTTTCCTGAATTTCGGAAGGTAAAATTGGGTTGATTAATTTTAGTATACAAAAACTTAATAATTTTAGGGTTTGGTGCACTTTTTCTTGATCATTAAAAGTTTGATGCACCAAGACATGGATATTTTATGTTTAATGCACCAAAATACAAATCTCCCAATATTAAATCTCCTCAGATAGAATGAGAATGAAAAGCTATTTTATGAAATTTTTAGGGGTACAATATGAAGACTCATCAAAAATTGATCATTGATCAATATCTCACATGTTAAGAGACAAATGCTGAAGGCTATTCTCACTCATATAACTAGTGTCTCTTATGTTAGAGACTAATATTATTTATCTTATAAACAATATTAAACTTGATCTCTAGATACTCCTCTATGAATGAAAAAAAAAAATATTATCCTTCTCACTTTTCATAATGGCTGATAAAGCTTATGGTCAATTTCAACTAACCACCAATGAAATAACTCATGAGCCACAATTTATCTAACATGCCTATAGATTTTAGGTTTGATTTAGAATAGTATTTGGTACGTAAAGTAGATATTTCAAGATTAATTGTTGCATAGTTTGTATTTATGTTATAAAACATGTAATCTTATTGCTGATGAAACTCTCAGATGATACTGATTCTTTAAGAAATTGTGCCAGAGTCCATCTAGGCTTGTTTATGTTATAATTCATGCGACATTGCTTATATGAATCTAGTAACGACTAAAGAATGATATCGATCTAGGAATTCCCATCAATTTCACTTTAAGAATCTCTAGTTCATTCAAAAGATCAATCATCTTTAGAACATGATCTCTTACTGGGTAGTTTCTATAATTGTAAGATTGTTGAATTTATCAAATCTTTCGTAGCCTTCTACTCGCCTGAATGAGTCTGATTCCCATTTTTTTTAAAATTCATCATCATATCATTGGCAATAGGCACGAACTAATACTAATGTTGGAGTATATTTGACATAGAAGTCAAAATATATCGCATTGACATCTCATCAGCCTTTAATCACTTCTCATAGGACGTGGGTTCCTATTTGGTTACCCCTTCATGAGATTTATTCGAGTAAAGTTCTATGAGTACAAATTTATAGTTTTCATCAGTCACAATAATGTCTAGATTTCTTTTCCACCCTACATATTTTGTTCCATCGTATTTATTTTCTTTGATAATAATGACAATTTGATTGATTGTCATTTCAAAAAACATGAGAATCACATAAAAATTATAAAGAGCATATTGAGTTTTAATTCTTAAATGATGGTTCCCTCTAACAAGTTTACTTTCTTTTCCAATTCATGCTTCGACACAATGGGACGACGTTATCCATCATTTGTCCAGAGATATCAATTCTTAAATTATGGTTCATTATTCATAATGAACCTCTCATATGGCAAGTGATTCATATCAATATTTAATTAATATTATCCCTTAGAAAGTTTCTACTCGATGAGTCTACAAATCAATGAATACAATAGGGAGGAAGGCATTGAGATCAACACACTAATTAATTTGTTTCACTTATAAATTAATAATGGAGGCCACATGATTTAATTTTAATAAATTCTCTCACTCACATTAAATTTCTTTGAAAAATAGTGTTTAAAAAAAACACACACACACACACACGTGTGTGTGTGTGTGTGTGTGTGTGTGTTTAATTAGAAATTAATTAAAATTTACAAAATCAGAAGCTAATAAAAAGGAAACTAATAAAAATCCCAACTCCCTGTAAGAAAATAATTGATCTTGAAATATAAAAATTAATTTTAATGTGTTGTTCCATATGCATCATCAAATTTAATGAATTTTAATCTAGATGATTAAACATGAATCTATAAGACCATCGTGCAAGTTATAACATTCAACCATCATATATGATACCACATGCAACCCTTATACATGTCATCACATATAACTAATATGCATTTCATCGCATACAATCATTATGCATGTTACTTCTAATAAATTGACCAAAATATCCCAACTATCGTGGTCATTCTTCATATTTGAAGCATCATCTTACTTCTTTTTTGGAAATCTAATAGTACTATAGGGACATAAAAAAGATATCTTTTAAACGTGTCATCTTGATTATCTCCACTATGACCACCTCTTCAATAAATGAAATTGTATTTACATTATACAAATTAGTGTGATCAAAATGTCACACAGTAATGAAAACACTCATTTTAAAGAAAATTTATACATCCACTTAAAAGATCATACATTCATATGACCATAATAAATGGGCAAAAACAACACAAACAGAGGTCAATTTATCATGCATCCATGGCAAATATGCATTCCATAATTAACATAAACAAATGAGGCTAATGACGTACTCAATATCATAGAAAGCTCTAATACCATAATTAACATAAACACTGTGATTTTGCTTATGCATTATCGTAGATAAACTAATATGGACAAGGTGAAAGAAATAGGATTCAAATACTTACCTCAGCGATTTGTTTTAAAAAAATTATTTACCTGATGCTTTTGATCTTCTCCTGCATGTCTTCACCGTGAAAAAAAATCATAACTGAAGTAAGAAAGATGGGTCTCTTCTCCTTTTCCCCTTTTAGAGAGCCAACCCATCGATATCACTTAAAGTGATTCAAAAAAAAATCACTTCACTGATCACACAATGTAATTTTATGATTTGTTGATTTTATTTTTATTTTTGTATAAAATCACTCAGAGTGATATTATATATTGAACTCTTTATATAAATAAATGATATCATTTATATTAATTATAATTCATTCCACTAAATGAATTATAATTATACTTTCTCACTTATTTAAAATACAATTCAATCCCATTATTATTCAATTCTTATTAATCTTCCTAGTGTTAGGATTATACTATAGACACCATTGATTGAATTAGGTAATTGATAATTTTATTAAATTAATTTCTTATGATTTTTTTTGAGAAATCCCACTTAACTTATCTAATATATAGAATTAAAATCCACCCACATGATTTCACATAATCAAAATTTCTGTCAATATTGAGAATAATAGTATTCACAATAACCATGAGGTATTGAATATTTTTTGTGTTAATGTAAAATAATTGCTCTAAGTTGGTCTCATTCAATACATACAAGTGTACTAATACATGAAGTTGAAACTTAATTATTTTTCATGGTCAAGACAATCCTACTAAAATCTTGTATTATAATTTTATCAATATTATGTCCAACTTCATTTAATCTATGAACTTTAGACTTTTGTTCCACAAGAACTGATGATTTGATCTTCTATGTGTAAGTGGAACTCAACATACATATCACATAATTATAATATCATCGACCTATATAATTAGCATCATATACTTCTCCTTGTAATATCATCCCTTGAGTAACTGATACATAGTTCTCATGTGTGATACTATATTACAGAGTAATAATCTAATAGTGGTCATCCTAGTCATGAGAGACAAAGTGTACTAGTAGTTAATTTTGTATATGTATAAAACTCTTTGCTATCGACCTAGCTTGGAGTTGATCAACCTTTCTCTCATATTACATCTTCATCATTATATACACCATCTACATCCCATTATTTTCTTACCTTTTGGTTTTGACATGAGATCCCACATATAATTAGATATAACTAAATTATATTTTTCCAACATAGCCTAAGCCTATCATCATCCTAGATGACCTAAGTATCTGGAAAAAGGTGTTTTGAATGCTATAACTATTAAGTGAGGATAAAAAAAATAGAATATAGAATATCAAAATAAGAATAATAAAGTACTCAAAATAAAAGACTTTCAGATTGAGATCATCAAGTCAAGATCCTCATCTCCCTTTCTCTGGCATACTCATATCATTTCTAGTTGGACACTAACTGTTGACTCATCTACTCAGCACACTACCCTATTAGAAGTAAAACTAATCTTTTCAAAATCAATAATACTAGTCATATTAGGGGTGGGCATATGAGAATGGTCGGCTACTACTCCTAAATAACAAATAACAACTAGATAGAGGGGAAAAAAGGCTGCTACTACAGTGTCTGAAGGTGACATTAGAACTTTTAATAAGACTTGTCTTAGAAGAAGGTGATACTGGAACTTGTAATCACCCCCCTAATCTCTAGTGGATAACATCTATATCCATTTTGAGTACTAGAGTATCTAATAGACACGCACGCTCGATGACACGTGATGTCATCTTCTCCCAGCTTGGAAAGAGATAATGAATAAAATATATACACCCAAAAATCTTGGGTAGAAGGTAAAGGAGGTTCTCTATTGGATATGCAAGCCAGTATGAGATACAGCCTAAAAAATAAAAGATAAAATTTAGTTGATTTGGAAGTTAGTGGTTAGTTCTGCTTCTTCTCAAAAATATGCAAGTACACTCCTATTAAATATTAGTATATTCTAATATATTATCATATTTCAACATCTTAATTTCGTATCAAACTATGTCTATATTCTTTCATAAAATTTTATAAAAATGGAAAATTTGAGATATATCCTTAAATATTAATAACTATGTAGATCAAGTATGATGATCAATAAAAGTAACAAAATATCAAAAATAATCATACATGGCCATTTTATAAGGTCCTAAATATCAAAATAAATCAGATTGAATGGGTCTTTCCTAGTACTCTCTCGACATGTTGGATGTAAAAGCACTAGTATGCTTTCCTAGCTGACAAGCCTCATAATCAATAGACGTCGCTCCTCTAATATTCAACTCTAAAATCATTAGTTCATCTAGTGAATGATCTTTAAGTCGATAGTGAATCACCAGTAGATCAATTGCAGACAAGCATCTATAAGGGCTCATGCAAGTCTAGAAAAATAGATATAGTTTTTCTCACTTAATTCCTAGGGATATCATTTGTCTGATTTGGTAATCTAGCACAAAAATACCAGTCGAGGTGGAATTAATATCACAACTTTTTTTTTGTTTTGTAAAGTAACTTCCAAAAAAAAAACAAGGTATGATGAAACACTAGTATATATGAAATATACATTAAAAAAATGACCAATTTTTGTCCCTTGGCCCATATAATGGTTTCATTGACCATAATAATTTTGGAAACTCCAGACTTAACAAAAGAAATAAAAAAGAGAGCGAACACTTGTTGCATGATTATTCTCTCTCAAATCTACTATGTGAGAATCGAGAGTGAGGGGATTAGCAAAAAATACAACAAACTCCTCCTGAGAAAGCATTAATATAACATGACCAATAAATATGTTCATAGAATAACCCACGTGAGACAGCAACAGATATATTGTCTCATGAGACAATATAACACACACATATATAGACTCACACATGCACATACACCACACACAAAGATGCATACATGATACATATAGATGTTTTGGTGCATCATTTATAAAATAATTGAACCCAAGTTTAGATATTTAAAAAATGATGCACCAAACTCTTAGCTAATTATTTTTTGGCGAACTCAAGTATCCTTATACCAAAATACCCTTAGTTTAATCCATAATCAATTTAACTTAATCATTAATGAATATTGACTCACCCCTCTTCCCTCTCTCCTTACCCCTTGCCCCTCTCCCTTGCCCGTAACTCCAATGAGCTCCTTGCTGGAAGCTCATGCAAGGCTTCCTAGAGCTCCACAAAGGAGCTCGATGGAGTTACGGGTAAGGGGCGAGGGGCGAGTGAATATTCATTAGCGATTAAGTTAAATTGATTATGGATTAAGTTAAAGGTGTTTTGGTATTAGGAAAATAGCGTGCACTAAAAATCAATTAGTTAAGAGTTTGGTGCATCATTTTATAAATGTTGCATCAAAACATAATTATCTCATAATTAAATCTAAAAATACTTTTACCCAATCCATGTTAGCATTAAAAAAAAAAAAAGAAACATGAAATAAAAAACAATATTATAATTTTTATGACATACCATTTTGAAAATAGTATACATAATGTACACATAATATTTTAGAAAATAATATGTGTGTGTGTGTGTATAATACCACAAAAATAATATTATCCCTCAGCCCTCATATATGGTATTGGTGCCCTAGGATCAAAGCAGGTCAGACTCTCATCCCAATAGTATGAGTAGAATGACTAGCAAAAGATATCATTGAAAATGATATTTAACATTTCTATGAATCAAACTCATGTTCACAAGATTGGGTGAGCTTTTCCATTTGCCAATTGAACTACCATATGGTTGGTATAATGTTACATATATAACTATATAACTATATATATATATATATGTGTGTGTGTGTGTGTGTGTGTGTAGCATTTGAAGCTGGAGAAATGATTTATGAAGTGAAGATAAATGTTATATATATGTATATAAATTTGACGATGTCTATTTCCCACAACTCATGTAAAAACAACATAATCTCCATTGTACATTATTTATATTTCATATTATCATTATCATCACACACACACACACACACACACACACATATATATATATTCATTTTGACAAAGTGTGGTGCGAAGAAAGATTCAAAACCACTAAAAGATGAGATCCCACGAACTAAAGAGAAGAATAGAAGAATGAAATGTCACACATTTCATCATTATATCATCATACTCATTATCATCATCATCGTCATCAAAATTCGTTCTTACATTTCAAAATTACAAAAAACCCCTAGGGCACTAAAAAAAGAGAACAAGAAAAAAAGAAAAACACAATAAAAGTAAGAACAAAACACACATTTAATCAACTTCATCAAATCTCAAAACATCATTTTGATTAATTTTACAAATTCTAATTTATAAATTGATTTAGTATCATGATAAGCCCCATCTCTCAAACAATACCAAGAGACAATATGCACGAGCAAAAAAAAAAAAAAAAAAATTTTTTTTTTTTTTGATTTTTTTTTCCTGTTTAGATTGGGAAGAAATCATCTCCTAAATCACTAGATAGATAGAAACACTACTATCTTGAATGTGTATACACGCGCACTGGCCTAGGCGAGCAAAATAAAACCAAGAATCACCACGTGCAGGAAACCCAACAATTTTTTTCTTGTTTCTCAAAAACCAATGTGCCCACACATCAATCCTCTTCTTCATCTTCCTCATGGCGGCACAATAGGCTTGGTGCTGGGTCGCATCGCATGCACTAATAATCACACTGTCTTCTGTTAAATACACTTGTGTTCTATCTTCCTCCGCCTAGGGAACTCTTCACAAGAAGTAATCAGGAGCAGGTTTTTTGGCAGGAACGCCCCTTGAATCCTGTCAATTTTGCAAATTGCATTGTAAAACTGTTTTTTTACAAACCAACTTGAATAAATTTTTTTGCTTCTATTTAATAAAATGTTAAGAAAATAAACTTATCAAAAAAATTTTTTTAAAAAAATACTAGTTTCTAAATTAAAAAAAAATCAAGAATTCATTTTTTGTTTTGTTTTGGAATATGTTTTAGTCGCAAAAAAAAAAAAAAAAAAAAGAACACGGAAAATGGGAAAAAAAAATAATCTTTATTTTTTTATGTTATTATTTTTTGGAATTTCCAAAATAATTTTTATGACCAAGAATATTCCAAAACAAACAAAATATATTAATAGGGACGAACCTGAGAAGCTGCATCAAACACACAAAATTGCTTGTTGAGATACTCGTCTAGTTGAAGAATTGCTGCCACATTCCCGCACCTGGGACCACATTATTATTATCAAATCTATTTATTAATATTATTAAATTCTATAATCATCTACAAAAATTTTAATTCGACAGTCGACCTATAAAATTTAAATTAGTTTTATATTTTTCAAAAATTGTTAAATTGGCTCGTAAATTAAATATATATTTTTTTCATTTAAATTAAAAAAACATATTATTTAGCTTTTCACGTTAAATTACTAAAAAATATTATAGTTTTTATTTTAATAAAAAATATTTTTCTAATAACAGAAAATATTTTTATTTTAACAAGCATGATCTTAGTTAGCCTACCAAGTAGATGGAAGATATAAAATAATAAATAGATTATAGGAAAAATAACAGAAAAAAAAATGAAAAATTTAAAATTGGGTGAACAATTATTTATGTAAAAATTAAACTACCCAAAAAATTAAAATGTAATAATGATAATCATAATGATTCTATGAAAAAGCATGATCTTGATTATATCTATTATGAGAAGTTTTTTAGTTTTATAGAAAAAATTCAAAAAATTTTTATAGGAATTGTGTTTAATTTCAAAAAAAAAAAAAAGATTTAATATTTGCTTTCCCCCAAAATTAATTAATCTTGAAAATCAAGGGAAAAAAGCAAAAAAAAAAAAAATTCTCAAGAAATGCAAAAGGATAATTTTATTTATTTGACTATTTTCATCAAAGATACTTTTTTTAATGAAAATAAGAAAAATACTTTTAATGAAAATAAGAAAAATAATTGCAGAAAATATTTTTTCTTCTCAATTTTCAAAAAAGAAATTTAATGATTACCTATGAAATCTAACTTGTTTTTTAGATTCAAAAACTTTTTTTAAAAAAAAATTTTATGATTTTTCCATAGGATAAAAAAATAAATAATTATATTTATGGTATGAGAATAAAAAATAATTAATAATAAAGATATTAAATACACATAATTAGTGAGAATGATACTACATTTTATAAAATTAGTGACAAAGATATGACTAATATTAAATATTACAAATAACTTTAAATATGATATTTCATTTTTTTTTAATAATATGAGATTCAAATATTTTATTTCTCAAAAATACTAACTTTGTATATCAAGCAAACCAAAAATAATATTTTTTCCTCTATCTCACTCATATCTTTCCCTCTCTCTCTCTCTCTCTCCCCCCCTATCTATTTATTTAGTTATATGTTCTCTCTCTCTCTCTCTCATGCCTCCCTCTTCTCCCTCCCTCTCTCTCTCACAACCACAACAAATATTATATGTTTACATGAGAATACAAATTTAATATTTTTGCCACGACAATTTAATATATTTGTTGTGTATATATATATACATACTTTTGTATATATCAATATTTTATGTGCAAGCAATAAGAAAGAGAAGAAAGATAAGAGAGATACAAATGACAAAAACAGAATACAGATGGAGGAGAAAAGAGCCATGGTGAGAAGGATAAAAATGTCATAAAGTTACAAAAATATATAACATAATATTAAAGAATAATTTTTTATTAAAATTCATGTAAATTATTAGGGGTTAAATCATACATACATACATACATACATATATATATATATATATATATATAATATTAAGTATTAAACTTTATTCCCCTAAATACTAATTATTAATTTTTACACTGTAAATCATAACAAAAAAAAGTCATATCTAGTACATGAGGCTCTAGGTTTGTGAGAGTTTAACATTTTGACAGTATTACCCTCAAAATTAAAGAAACTGTCTGGTCTCTAACCCTAGACTTATTGCCCTCGAATGAAGGCACTTGCCATCGCAACAAAGCATGACTTGAACACATAAAACTACAATTCTCCCTAAAAAAATTGAAAAGTAAAACTCAAAATTGACAAAAAAAAAATGCAAAGAACAAAAAATTACCTGTAGCAGTAGTTTGGAGCAGACCAAACAGTAACTATCTGGTTATTGAACATCCATTTATATCCTTCCATTACAAGCTGATGGGCACGGCATATGTAGTCGATACTGTTGGAGTGATTGAAGGATGACACAACGGTTGCACCAAATAGAAAGCCAGCCCCCCTTGGGCTCAAGCTCCAGCCATCAACGTAATCCTCAGGGTCAGACCAGAGGAGATCACACATGGCTCCATCATGGGGCACTTCTTGCTTCCGATCAATGGTTCGAATCTGTCCAGCAGCATTGGTTTAGCAGTTTCATGATTCAAATTTCAAGCGGGTTAGCCATGCGCTCGACCACAGTGAAGTGCCGGTGTGGCACCATGATGAACCACAGGCTCAGGTTCCTCTTGGAAGCAGAACCATCGACCTAGATATGGTTCAAATCTGTCCAGCAGCATTGGTTTAGCAGTTCTATGGTTCAAATCTCGTGCAGGTTAGCCGAGGGCTCGACCACTGGGAAAGCCAGCGTGTAACCGTGATGAACCACTGGCTCAGGTCCCTTTTGGAAGCAGAACCATCGACCTAGTTATGGTTCGAATCTGTCCAACAGCATTGGCTTAGCAGTTTCATGGTTCAAATTTCATGCAGGTTAGCCGAGGGCTCGACCACATTGAAGAGCCAGTGTGGAACCGTGATGAACCACAGGCTCAGGTTCCTTTTGGAAGCAGAACCATCGACCTGATATAATTCGATTCTGTCCAGCGCATTGGTTTAGCAGTTCTATGGCTCAAATTTCGTGCAGGTTGGCCGAGGGCTCGACCACTGGGAAAGCCAGCGTGTAACCATGATGAACCACTGCCTCAGGCCCCTTTTGGAAGCAGAACCATCGACCTGATATAATACGATTCTGTCCAGCACATTGGTTTAGCAGTTCTATGGCTCAAATTTCATGCAGGTTGGCCGAGGGCTCGACCACTGGGAAAGCCAGCATGTAACCATGATGAACCACTGCCTCAGGTCCCTTTTGGAAGCAGAACCATCGACCTAGTTATGGTTCGAATCTGTCCAACAGCATTGGCTTAGCAGTTTCATGGTTCAAATTTCATGCAGGTTAGCCGAGGGCTCAACCACATTGAAGAGCCAGTGTGGAACCGTGATGAACCACAGGCTCAGGTTCCTTTTGGAAGCAGAACCATCGACCTGATATAATTCGATTCTGTCCAGCGCATTGGTTTAGCAGTTCTATGGCTCAAATTTCGTGCAGGTTGGCCGAGGGCTCGACCACTGGGAAAGCCAGCGTGTAACCATGATGAACCACTGCCTCAGGCCCCTTTTGGAAGCAGAACCATCGACCTGGTTATGGTTCACACCTCCAGCCCATGGCTAGGTCTAAAATTAACTAAGAAGTCTGTCTGGCTGTCTCACCTGATCCATTGAGGAGATTGCAGGAGAGAGACCACCATGAACACAAAAAATCTTGTTCTCGATGAGAGCTGATAAGCTGCATGAACATGCAATACAAGAACCCACACCAATAGTTAGGTACACATTTCATCACATCCATGTGTCAAAACACTATTGGGTAATAGAGACACAAATATACATACAAATATATAAGATAGGTAAAACAAAAACCTCTCAATTTTGATAGGAGAGAAATTAATAATAAAATAAACAATTTCTGAAAAAAAAAATACTATATCAATACCAATAATAATTTTTGAGTTTATTTGATTTTAATTAAGTTATTTTATTTTTGATTATTTTTTTTTTCTTTTTGCATGAGATCAATCTACCCTAGCCAATATATTTTCTTTTATTTTCTATTTATTTTCTTTTAATAATTTTTTTTATTTCCATAATAAAGACCAATAATATTTCAAAGATATTATTCAAAGGCAAATTAATATTTTTTTAAGGGAGAAAAATATATTTGAGAGAAGGGTTGGACTTTACATCTTGAGTTACACGTACACCTGCCAATCTCATGCTTTAATTTTCTTTTTTTTATTGAGATAATTTTTAATTTTATTGTGATCAATACAAATATTATATGAATTAAGAGACATGATAATAACAATGCTGAGTATATTTATTTATATGCATTCTTTTTGTATGTACATGAGTTTTATCATAATTTATTTTTTATTAATTATTTTGCTAAACAAAAAATTATAATATTATTTTTTCACCACACATGATAATTTGAAATATTTTATTATTTTTACTAATGACTGTAATATATTTACATGGCTATATATTTTAAAAAATATCTTAAATTATATTTATTTTTTTTATCGTGATCAACACAAATATTATATAAATCAAGAGACGTGATAATAATAATGCTGAGTATTTTTCTTTATAATTTGAAACAATCTCTTAGGGCATGATGCGATTATTTTTCTTTTAACAGTTATTATTTTTTGTTATAAATGTGTGTTTCAAATTATTCTTATTTTTATTATAATAGATTAGAAGAATAATATGTGATATTAGTAATATATGTTAATTACATTCTTATTACTAGTAATAAATCAATTGGATACAACTCAACTAAAAATATTCTTATAGACAAAGTTATAAAAAAAAGATTAGAGCATCTCCAACTACACTTAACAAAATAGTTACTCAAAATATATTTAAATATTAAATTCACTAATTTACCTAGTAAATTTTTAGAATACACTCCAACCACACTCTCTATTTTATACCTAACTTGTAATAATTTTAAAAAAATCAAAACATATAGAGAGAGAGATAGAGAGAAAAAAAGAGAGAAAAAAAGAGAGAAAAAAAATTTAGAAAGCTTAAATGATTCTCCAAATTTGTTGAGCTATTTGAGTAAACTAGAAAATAAAGAGTGAGTTGAAGAAGATTTTTTGTGTTTAGCTAGCTAAAATAGCTAAAAGTAAATAAATAGCTAGCCCGTTGGAGATGCTCTTACAAATATCTCAGATGCTAGGTATTGAGGTTGTTTATTTATGAGATAAAATTTTTCATTTCTAGATGAGAAATAATTTAGATATTTTATTCAAACTTGACTTGATATAACACGCATCATCAACTCACTACTTGATTCCATAGGTGATAAATTGTCATTGTTGAGCTGGCATGCCTCAAAATGAGGGCAACCCATAGGCTCAATTTCAACCATGGTCAGGCAGGTCCGTTATGAAACCCAACACGAACCAACATGTGGACATCACATGGTTCGTATCTGGCTCAGCAAACACCTCGCCTAGGCTAGCAAGGGGGTAGAACAAGCTAGCATGGTCTAGGTTGCTTGAACCAGTCAAGGCTCCAAGATAGCCTAGACAAGACTAGGTCTAGGTTTCCCTGCACGTGTATATATTACGATATATGAAATTAAAAAAAACTTAAAAAATAATAAAAAAGGCTTTAATTTTAAGTTATTATGTAGACAATATTAAACACACATAAAATTTAAACTGACAAAATTTTTGAAAAAAAAAAAGAGATAATTCATAATTATAATGCTCATGTTATTGAATGTTAGATAATGATCCATGCCTGTCACCCAATCTGGTTCTAATCTTCATAACTCCAAGTTTCATTTTCATCATATAATCCATCATCTAATTCTAATGCTTGAAAGTCCATCTATATATCTTACTAATATTTTTAAACAAGAAAAATCTTCTATAATACATGATTATAAAATTATTCTCTTATTCGAAATGATATCCATGGTCATAAAAATAAATAAATTTCAATATTATATTACACATCAAAAAAATTAATAAATGACATGTCATTGAATAAAAAAAATCTCAATAACTCTCATATATTAGATATCAACAGGCCATCACATAATTTATACCTTGCTAATTGTATAGAAAAATTCACCTTTAAGTACATTATCAGACTCCACACTTGGAGGCTTAATACAACTATTATACTTATTTTTATAATATCTAAATAAGTTTTTTAATTATTTATAAATTTTATCATCTGATTCTTAAGGCCAATTAATACAAGTATATATTGTATTTCATTATATTTTAAATTAATTTAACTTTGATCTTAAAATTCATACAGACAACTAAGTAATAAAAAGAAAAAATAAAAATCCAATATTTTAAAAACTTTCATTCTAACTCAATAATTATGTCTTCAAAATATGAGTGTTCTCTATATTTGTTAAACATATTACTCATGTTATATATATACCTAAATACAAAACATGATATGAGAGCATATACAGATAAATTTAACATATCGTAAAATTTTTTTATGAATTGTAAAAATAAGAAACTTATGTTCCAAGTTCCAACCTGATTCATTAATTATTATCTTCTTCACGTCTTTAGAATCCAAAGAATTATATGCATATTATTTTGTTAGGAAAAATAATTGAAATAACTAATTATATTATCAATAAAAAAATTATATAATCTCATGTGAATAATTCTACCTTTGGGTGAAGTGGTGAATTGACTAGTGTACAACTCATCATATCAAACTCAGATAAAATATCTAGAATATATCTCATTTGAAAAAAAAAATTATATCTTACAAATAAGTAAAATAATATCCCTATGATATACCCGAGACATCATCATTGATAATAATCCCCCAGCCCCAAAGAACATACTTGCTTTGAAAAAGTGTCATCTTCTTTCATTGAATCCACGAAAAAAAAAGTATCATCAAAGAACATCACAACCACGCTCATTATGATCCTCTTGATCTTTGATGAGTAATACTTATTTATATATATTTTGAGTACTAGTGTACTCAAGGAATGTATACCTAATGACAAGGACAAATATCTCCTTTTTACCAAAAAATTAATTTGTAACAAAGCAAGTAAGTCCAAAAATCTTGAGTAAAAGATGAAAACATACATATTTAAATACACAAATTGATACAAGATATCAATTATAACCCAAAATGACAAAAAATAATATTTAGTTGATCAAGGAGTTAACAATTAAAATTATTTCTTGTTAATAGCATTTAAGAATATTTTTATATAATGAAGTGTCTTAATTATTTCAATCAAATATCAATTCTTTCTTTTAATTATCTTATTCTATATATGAGTGTCAGCTTATGATGTCTGACAAATCATCTCATGCTCTTCAAAGATATAAGAAAATTGATATAAAATATATTTAAAGATATCATTATCATCTTTTCTTAAATCTTAAGATCACACCCAAATTCTATTTTTTATAATTTGATAAAATTTTATAAAAATTAAAAAAAATTGAATTTTTTTTGAAAATAAATAATCACATATAGATTATAGTTAATAATAATAATAACAAAATATCTCAAATCATTAATATAGATGAGCTAAGAATTTCAGACATGTAAATAGAGGTGTCAAACGAGCCGGGCCGGGCCGGCCCATTTTTTTTAGCACGAGCGTGCCTTCGTGCCTGGCCCGGCACGGCCCGCCTTGCCGTGCCTGGCCCACTCGGGCCTAGCCTGGTCGTATGGTTCGAGCATCGTGGGACATCGGGTCGGGTCCAATCAGACCCGACCCGTGGTCTTTTTTGTGGGAGGGGCGATCGTGGGGTCGGGCTAGGGGGACACCCGACACAGGACGAACCCATGCCAGTGTGCCGTGCCACGGGCCGAACCGTGCTGGTTCAGGCACGGCACGGCACGGCTCGTGCCCAACCCGGGCACAACATGGGCCCGGGCATGAGATTTTCCTGTGCCGGCCCGGCCCATGCACTGCTGAACTGTACCGTGCCTCATGCCGGGCTGGGCCGGCCCGGCCCGGTTAACACCTTTACATGTAAACGAATCAAATAGAATGAATCTTCACCACAATGCTTCTGACATGTTAGATTAAGAGTTTTAGCATGAATTCATAACTAGCAAGTCTCACTACAAATTAAAGTTATAATCTTCGAACTTGACTTCATAATTTTTAGCTTATCTGATATTAGATGTTCCAACTAAAAATATATAATAAGTGAGACACAAGTAACCTGGCAACTGGGGGAAATTCTAAGAGTGAAGAAAAACATGTACAACCTATCTCGATCAATCCCTAAAAAAATTATTTGCATGATCTACAGATCTTGTACTAGATTGAGAAAAGATAACATTATAATACACTCATCTAAATCAATTTCAAGTGGATCCTCCGATAAGTATCTCACATTTCTTTGGCCTGCGAACCAAACTCTGGCCAAATTGGCCCATAGCGAATAAGTATATGCCTTTCACTTCCACTGAGTTATTTCTTATGTTCCAAGACTAATTATCCACATATCTTTTTACCAAAAACAAATATGGATTAACCACAACCCATATAGCCACACTACACAACACCTATTGCACATGGTTGCACCAAACACTACAACATGCATCGCCACGCCGGGCGGCACGGCTACACAACCATTGCACCACTTCATCATGCACAATTTTATGAAAATGCACCTCTACAATTGTGCCATTGTTGCACCACAATTATGTCATGCACCACACACCAAAACACTACACCACACATACTCTTGCACCACGTCATTGAACCAATACAACCACGCCGCCATCGCATCACACCACACACCAGCACCATGAACCAAAACATTGCACCAAGCATAGTTGCACACCCAATGTGCACCATCACATGCATCTTTGTGCACCACCACGAGCATCATCACCGTCAAAGCTTTGATACCATGTTAAACTCCAAATGGGAGCCACAGAGAGAGAGACAGAGGAGATAGAAAGTAAAACAGAAAAATATCTCATCAGTTTCATTTACCTAAAAATCTAAAATAAAAAATTACCTAAATATCTCAAGAATTTCATTTACAATACTCCAATACAAAGACAATAAAAATAAAATATCTAAAATACAATAAATCTCAATACACACACACACACACACATACACACACATATACATACATATATGTGTGTGTGTGTGTGTGTATCTAAGGGTGAGCCAAGCATGATAGTCAAAAGTGTGCCCCGATTATTTTTTATTATTTTTTTATTTTCCATTGATTTGTAATAATGATTGATGTTTAACATTTTATCTTTTATCTTAGCATGACCCTAACAACAACACAAGACTCTGCAGCAGTGAAAGTGGCACCAAATTCAGTGCCACAAGCACGGCTACGCACGGTGCTACCAACACTCCAAACAGCAAAGACATAATTCCAATATCAATTCTCTAAACATGGTTGCCAAATCCATCCCAAAAAAATTGCGTGAGAAATTCATGTGTTTTGCACGACAACAATTAAGAAGTTCATTAAGTTATTCAGGCGACAACAATTACTACCTTTTTCCACACCATATTATCAAACTGAAACAATAGGGAACCCCATCGGCTTAGCTTGTTGACAAAAATTAGTGCCCTTTTCCACACAATAAACTTTCATGCACACATAATCAGATGCCATACAATGGTACGGTGACAAATACTTTCATCCAATGACAGTGGGTCTCGGGTATAATACTCATCATACACAGTCTCTCTAATTTTCAGAACATAAAACTGTAGAGATATTAACATCTCTCAGACCACGCGCTAAGCAAGAGCCATGTGTACTGGGTAAGACTCTTAATATAACCAAGCCGAACCTAAGTCACCATCGACACTTTCATGTGCAACTTTTTTATTATTTTTAAGACTTCCATGCAAATATCAAACCAACTTCACAAAGAAAATCATTTCAATTATATCTACAATCATATTTCGTGTGTGTGTGTGTGTGGGTGCGTGCGTGCGTGCATGTGTGTGTGGGTGTGTGTGTGTGGGTGGGTGCGTGTGAGTGTGTGAGTGTGCACATACAAGATCAAAAACAGAAACTGGATAAATATCATAATTTTGATGATTAAAGTAAGAATACCTTAAGTAATCAAATATCTCAGTGCAGTATCTCCAAACATTAGCAGAACCATATTTTCGGAGACATTCATCATAGAAACCATACACCTGTGAAGAAGCAGGGGGGCTGATGACAATTTTAGCAATCAGAAATCTGAGAGATGATTCTGGTAAAGTAATCTTACCTGTGTTATTTGCCGGCACTCATGGTTGCCTCTGATAAGAGTTATCCGATCTGGATATCTAACCTAATCAAAATAACAACATATAGAGTTTAGTCCACCTGGAAACTTTTTTTTTCATTAAAAAAAAAAAAAGTAAAAAAGCAACAAAATTTGTAAAAATGATATTTTACCATCAACAGAAGATAATGATACCTTGAGGGCCAAGAGTAGCAAGAATGTTTCAACGGAGTAAAATCCTCTATCCACAAAATCTCCAAGAAACAAGTAATTAGTTTGAGGGCAATCTCCCCCTACCATGAAAAGCTCCTTCATGTCGTAAAATTGTCCGTGCACATCTCCACATATCTAACCCGGAGAGAAACAATAAGAACTATTGAGCAAGAAACTCAGTAATTTATTATTTAAAATGCTGAAATTAGGAAACCCATCAAGTAAATCTGATAAAAAAGTTAAAAAAAAAAAATCCAAATACAAACCTAAATTTTAATATTTCTATTCGAAGCTCTGCTACCTGCTCCAAACTATAAAAAAAAAGATAAATTGAGCAGAGCAAATCCAACGAAATAATCAAAGAAAAATCCGACCACAGAAATCAATACTTACAATCCTATGTAAAGTTGTATTATCTCTAACAAAATACTAAAATTATCAATAGCGGCTAATAATTCTCAACAAAGAATTAAACAATATGCACACACAAATATAAACCATATAGAAAAAGCCTAAAAGACCCAATTTTTATTTACAACTCCATTTTATTTCATACACTACAATAATTTAATTAACAAATATAAGTTCTACATAACATAATATAAATTTAATAATACAAAAAAATAGGCACATAATAATTATAATGACAAACATATAATGAATGAATGAATATATATATATATATATATATATATATATATTGTAAAAGATGATTAGGATTTTGGGAACCAAGTAGAGAGAGAGAGGAGATGAGAACGAAAAAACAAAAAAAAATATATAACTTATATTTTCAGTCTTAAAATTAGATACCATAATACATATATACTCAAGCTGTTGCAATGCACGTGTCAGGTGCTCACATGTAGATAAGAATAAAAAAAATAAAATAAAATAATAAACAAAATTAACATTTACATCCTCTTTCAAATTGATGGATAAGTATCACAAACACTCAATTTGAATGAGAACAAAAGATAATTGTAGTTCTCTAAATACTTTTATGAAGATATCTACAATCTACTTACTAATATGTGTGTATGTGATAAAAATTGAACCGTCATAAAATTAACATTCTTTGTTCGCTCATGGAATGCCAGATTGATAACAATGTGTATAATTATATGACTATCACAATAGAGTATCATCATCCTCTAAATTAGGAAGCATAGCTCTCCCAAAAAATAATTAATCTACTGAAATTTATAAGTAATCGATATTATAACTTTGTATATTATTTCTATACTTTATCTAGAAATAATAACCTATCACTTATATTTTCAAAAAGATAAGATTATCTCCAAAAAAAAATATAAAATCCAATAAAATCTAACTATGTATATTATGAAAGATCAGCTAAAATCTAACAATGCCTTTGGAAATAAGAAAAACTAAATCTATATGAATCTGTCAAAATATATGAATTTTTAACTATACTAACATTAAGAATATCATATGATATGGTCGATGTTAGATAATTTAACTTTCTTATAATTTTCTCGTCCTTTGAAGAATTAATTGAAGTATTAGTATATATAAGCAAAGTTAGAATTGAATCAAGTGATAAATCGATTGGTATGCATCTCAACATGTCAAGATCAAACAAAATATCTAAAACATATCTCTTTTGAGAAGTAAAATCACACATCTTGAATATTTTTTGTTTGAAACTTGATCATAAAGAATAACTTATGTTAAGATATATTTAATTGATCATCTCATGTAATTAAAATATCATCAATATATACTAGTCATATCATATATTATATTATTGATCTATATTAGTAGAAAAAAAATAATATGACAGACATCTTATAAAGATAAAAATAGTTAGTACTGGAGCGAAGCTATTAAATCACATAATTGAAATTACTTCATACCATGAAGAGTGCTTCACAATCTACACACCATACATATACTCCTAAAACAATAAAACTTGATGGTTGATGTATAGATACATGCTCTTAAAAATTATTATGAAAGAATATATTTTTCATGTCTATCTGATTATTGAGAAGCATTAACAAAAAAAAAATGATTTAATAATATTCATATTGGTCACAATATAAAAAATATTATAATAATTAAAAATATGATTCTATGTAAATCTAATGACTACCAATAAGACGTTAAGCCAATTAATTTATTATTATTCTAGATAAATAAGTGTCTCAAGAATAATATCAATAATTTTATAGTTATCAAGAGAAGATAAAAAATTAAAATATTTGATATCAAAATAAAAATAAGATAGTACTTGTGATAATATATGTTACGTAGAATGCATCATTGATTTTTTTTCTAAAACAATCAATTCTGAAAGATATAATATTCACTCTTATAATAATTCTCCTAATCTCTGGTGAGTAGTACATATTTCTCTTTTAAATACTAAAAATATCCAATATATATATATAATTAATGACATGGGAAAGGAAAACCATGTTTTATTATGGATCAATCCTCAATCTCAAGTGAAATAAAAAAAAATTTCTCATAAATATAAAAATTAATATGAAACATAAAATAAAAAAATAAAAGATAACATTCGATTGATCATGAAATTAGCATCTAATGATAATACCATTTCTCCACAATGATACATAAAAATACTTTTATGTAGTAACAATATTATTATCATCATGTTCCTTAAAAAATGATAAAAAATATAATTCAAATCATTATCATTTATTAATATTTTAATATTATAATCAAATTATAATTATTTTATGATTTCATAAAAAAAAATTTAAGATCTTTTTTTAAAAATAAATTATTATATATATTAATAAAACTATAAATAAAGATAATAATATATTTTAAACTATCATATATAATAATCTTATAGCATCCCCAAACTCGATATAATAAATCTCTATTAACACCCTCATAATATGTTTGATAAAAAATTCTAGTATATTTTCCTAATTAACTTTTCTTATAATCAATATAAATCATCTCATTAATGCTTAACTCGATACACTTATGCTTATCCAATGATGGATATCCAAATTAAGAGGATACCATTAGTGTTACAATCATAGCCAAGCACCTAAAGGAGCTCTTGACTATGAAGAAAATTAGTACAATCAATCTCTTATGAAGTGATTTACCAAATTCATCAATTATATACAAAAATAACAAAAAGAAAAGAAAAAACAACATTACAACCTAATTACTTAGCATAATAGCTAACCAAAAATAAATTATGATAAAATGCATGTACAAAAAGAATACATGTCAAAAAAATACAATATTAACATTGTCATGTCGCTGACTCATACAATAATATAATTGACCACTACAATATTAAAGATCCTAAATTCTACAAAAAAAAAATCTGATTACTTATAACATGAATATTGACTCATGAATCTACAACCTAAATACTCATTTTAAAATACTAAAATCACTCGACATGTTATAATACATGTTGTATATCCTTTAGAAATAAAAAAGAACGCATCTAGCAAACTACAACCAAATATTCTTCCTCTAAACTATATCAACCACTGCAAAATGACAAATTAATGACCCGACACTAGTAGATGAGAGAACAATCACATGCGAGTATACAATACAAACATGCAAGGGCAAATCTAAATCCTAATATTTCCTCATAAAAATAAATCACCTTTAAAATTCTAAAATTACTACTTTATTATAAAAATCTATAAGATAAGATAAGAAACTTCAAATATCAAATTTTTATATTTTTTATAACAATGACATCACCTAGTCTAAAATACTTAAAATTCATAAACTACAAACTTCTATATTTAATATGCAAACAGATAATTTTAATATGCAAGGCTCCTAAGGGCATATTTAATATGCAAGGCTCTTACCATGATAGTCTGTGAGAAGTAAAATCTCAATAAAATTTATTTCTAATAAATCAAAGAGATTATATCTGAAAAGTCTATTAGAAAATAAAAGAAACTTCAAATATCAAAATTTTAATATATTTTATAACAATGATATCATCTCTCTAAAAGACTTAAAATCCCAAAACAACATTAAGAATCTCATAAAATAGATCCTAATCAAAAAAGATAATGACGTATCTAATATGTTTATTTCAGAGTAGATAATGAAGTTGTCATTAAATGAAAATCTTGAATCTGAGACATATTTTCCTTAGGCAAAAATACTTACCAATCACACCAACACATGGTTTTTATCATAAACTTAATCTCAATCTCAATATTTTTATTTAATGACAACTCCATTATCTACTCTAAAGCTCATCAAATATTAAAATTGTATCAAGAATCCCACAAAAGTAGAGCCCAAACTAAAACCTATACCTTAACTTTTTTTTATTTTATGAAAACTCCATTATCTACTCTTAAACACTTGAAATTTTAAACCTAGATTAAGAATCCCATCAAAATAGACCCCAAAAATAAACATGAAACTCAACATTTTCATTTACAACTAACTCTATTACATGAAAAAGAAGAATAGAATTATGGAATCTGCCCTTCAAAAACAAACATGAAAATTTAACAAACTCCTAATACAAACTTCTATACTTTTTTGTTAATAACAATTCCATCACATTATAAAACACTAACAGATAATTACCCCCTAGAAAACGAATAGAATTCAAACACAAACTTAAATATAAATACTTTTCTATTCAAACCTAAGTATATGTTCCAAAGAACGAAAACATGAATCACAGTATTTACTTCCGAACCACATTCATGGCAAATCCACCAAAATAGTAAATCTATCGAGGCCAAAAAAATCACAAAAAAGATGAAATGAACTCCAACACAGTATCGCTTAAAACTCCTCTTCCTACTCAAACACTACGCAACCAAAACAAAACAAAAATGCAATCCTAGAACAAGAATTCCATAAGGCGACCAAAAAAAGGCATTCGGATCAAGAGAAGAAGTGAAGACTCACAGTGACGGGTGCATCTATCCGTTGAACGTTGCCCTCCTCTATTAAGATTTCCATGGCCTTGAGGCACAGAGCCTTCACTTCGGACTCCTTCAATGGTTCGCACTTCTTCAGCTGCTCTATCTGCCGATCCAATTCTGACATCTCCCTCTCCACGCAGCGTATGAATCTCTTATGAGCCGAATTTCATGCGCTTAGCACATCGAACTCTATTCTTCGGGTAAGGTAGCTGTTGGCTGACTGTTTCGACTATGTCATCTTCTATGACGGCTTTCTGAGCTCTCTCAATCTTCCTCTACTCTCCTCCGCCGACATGAACATGCGAGAAACCGCACTGTCTTTACCTTCTCTCTGGAGGGGCGGGAATAAAAAGATTTTCATGCTCGCAATTTCTTTTTTTTTTTTAATTAAGAAAAATAATTTGAAACTATGAAATAGATCATTGAAATGAAAATATGAAATAAATCATAAATTAATTATAAAAAAAAAATTTCACGATTGCCAAATAATAAAACATCAATTTATTATGAAGTTTTTATTTATGGAAATAAAACTAATTTCTTTATTTCCATAAATTAATTATGAGAATAAAAATTAAAAAAATCAAAAATATTAGATAATTAAAACGAAATTTATTTCCATAATTTATGCCCATATTTAATGCCATTCTCTGCCTCTATATTGCTGCTGCTGCTCTCGCTCTCGCTCTCTCGCTCCCTCTCTCTCTCTCTCTCTCTCTCTCTCTCTCGCTCTCTCGCTCCCTCTCTCTCGCTCTCTCGCTCCCTCTCTCTCTCTCTCTCTCGCTCTCTCGCTCTCTCGCTCTCTCGCGCTCTCTCGCTCTCTCTCGCTCTCTCTCGCTCTCCCGCTCTCTCTCGCTCTCCCGCTCTCTCTCGCTCTCCCGCTCTCTCTCGCTCTCCCGCTCTCTCTCGCTCTCCCGCTCTCTCTCGCTCTCGCTCTCGCGCTCTATCTCGCGCTCTCGCTCTCGCGCTCTCTCTCTCGCGCTCTCTCTCGCGCTCTCTCTCGCGCTCTCTCTCGCGCTCTCTCTCGCGCTCTCTCTCGCGCTCTCTCTCGCGCTCTCTCTCGCGCTCTCTCTCGCGCTCTCTCTCGCGCTCTCTCTCGCGCTCTCTCTCGCGCTCTCTCTCGCGCTCTCTCTCGCGCTCTCTTGCTTCTTCTCTCGTTTTCTCGATTTTGCAGAAGCTGAAACCCTAAAAAAGACTTTACGAGCGCTAATCCACCATTGAAATGAGGGAAGCTTTGATGATGAGTTTGAATCTACAAAAGTTTCAAGGTAACGCCTCTTTTCTCGTTTCAATTTCTTGAAGATGAGTTTGGATGAGAATAAATGGTGAAATTCAAGACGTACTGATAGGATTGGGCGAAGAGAGGTAATGATTCGCGCCAAGTCTTGGACGATGGAGAATTTTGAGAGCTCTTGGAGATTGAACAGTTGAAGGATCTCTCGAGACAGGGAGCCTTGTTCCATCGACCAATCAGATCCGTAGGAACTAGATGGTGTCATGAACGTCTCCTACTCCAGATTGTTGTACAGGTAAACTCGTTTCATATTCTACTGTTTGAAGAATACATTGGATCTTAGATTTGTAATTATTTGTAAATTTAGTTGAATTTTTTATAAAATCATAAATTTCTAATTTCTAACTTGTTTCAGCATGATGAAAAACCTCAACAACAACAAAAAAGGCATTAATTAATTTAAAAATACATTGATTTCTCAAATAGAGTTTCTTCTACCTCTGCGCTAGTCATGGTGATGTGGCAATTGTGTCGGACAGATGGGAGCAGGCATCCTCCTTGGACATGGCAACATAGTTGGCCGGAGCAGCCGGCCGGAGGCTCTCTCTCCGGCCATCTTTACAGGAAGATTTGTTGCCGTTTTGATTAACGTTAAGAGAGAGTCTCCTTCCCGGAGTTCCATTAGCACCGCTGCCATTTGTTCGTGGGCACGCAGCCCGCTTCATACTGGCTGATCGAGCTGGGCTTGGGCTCGGCCTTGACCCAAAGATAGCTTCCTGTTCTGTGTTTTGCTGCTCATGAAACTTCTTCTGTTCCTGTAAAAAAAAAACAACAGAGAGTCCAGCCAAGCATAGGATTTCACGATTTATGGCCAAGTATGACGCGATTATGAAATATGGAGGAAGCTCCTCACCCTCATCCTCCTCTTCTCTTCTTCCCTCTCTTGCCGCAGCATGGCATATTCATCTAGCATGGCCAGGAGAGGAACCCCATCGTATATAAATTGCATGCCTCTATCTTCCTCCCAAGCTCGAGTTTTAGCAACCAGAGTATCAACAAGAACTACACCACAAGAACAGCAAGAACATGAGCAATTTTGGGAAAAAAAAATGAAGAAATAGGTAGGATTTTGCTTTCAGATCTTCGAACGCTTGTGTTTTTTTTTTACACATACCCGGAATCTTGCTGACTAGAATTCGAGCTTTCTCCGCGCGCTTGAGATTTAAGTGTGCCCCTCTACTTGCATTGTATCTGTTTTCATCCTGTTTTTGTGAACCAATTTGAACACTAAATTTAATAATGTCTCACTGTTGTATCTTTCTTAGTTGCTCTATGACCTCAGGGCCCGGGCATGGCACGGTCTAGAACCATGCATGAAAGTGCTGTGGGCTGGCACGCCATGTGGCTCGGGCCGTGCCGTCCAGGCTAGTTTTGGCCAAGATGACCAGACCAGCTAGTCTGACCCTGGTTAGCATCAGATTAAATATTTCTAATTTTATAAGATAAAAAACTATTGAGACTTGTGCGTTAGGTATGAACTCCATGATATAATGAGTTTGAAATTAATCAACAAGATATTTTTGTATTTATACGTAACATTGAATATATTATTAAAATGCAGCAACACTAATTTCAATAATATAAAAAAAAATACATATTTTTTAATAATTTAATAATTATGACGACAACATTATTTTCAATTATCCTAGTCGTCCTTTCCATAAATAATTATTTATAAAGAACTATTCATAAAGAATTTCTCTTATTGGAACTAATAAAAGATGTCCATTATTGTAATTGCATGTAATATCCATCATTTATTATGATACTAATTTTGTATAAAAATTGTGCCTATTTAGCAACATTATTGTATGATACTCATGAATTAAAGAGCATTCCTCATGCTCTTATATAACCCTTATGAATGACCATTTATTCCTCGAGATAGTATGTGTATTTGTGTGTATTCATACACACACACACACACACACACACATTTGTGTGTGTGTAGTGATAAAAATTACTAAATTATCTATATATATGTCAAAATTAATATATATTGATATATTTGATATATTCATAAAATTTAATTACCAATCTTTTCATCAAAATCAATATTTTAATCCTTGTGTGTGTGTGTGTGTGTGTGTGTGTGTATTTATTTATCTATATATATACACATCAATGTATCTACATGCATGATCATAATTGTTTGAGAATCATGGATATCCAAGCGAGCTTGTGTGCGCGCACACAAAAGCCACCATATAATATAGGATATGGCTAGCTTTGTTGGTGGTGGTAGGACCCACAGCTGGCTAAGGATGTGGGCCGAGCAGCCAAACCGTGAGGTGTGGCAGCCCCAACTTAGCCGTAGAGGATGGTTGGTGTGGCTCAAACTTGCAGGCCAGAGATAATGAGTGTGTGCATGTGTTGAGAGGTGTGTGTGGGTGTGTGTGAAGAGAGAAAAAGGAGTACCCGGTTGTAATCTTCAAGCCAACTCTCCTCCTCACAAGTAGACATCCATTTTTCAACTTTATCCAAGATCTCTTTTCTACTGAAAGCTTCTTCCTTTGCATGACAAATCTGGTTCTCCATGTTGGCAAGCAGCTCAGCCGGTTCGATGCTCCCACAATCGATCAGCTCCATTATGCTCTTCCTGGCTGCTTCCGAGTCTAATTCTACGTGGGCCTGCGAGTATATCTCTTCGAGCTCCACTTGCCTCTTCAGAGCAATTTCCTTCATCCTGCTTGATTTCAGCTGATCGAGCCTTTCGACCTCGAGCTTGGCCTGCAGAAGATATCAGCAGAAACAAGCAGAGATGAGAAACCCGTGGCGTTCTTCGTGTGGTGGAGAAAGAAGGTTGGGGGTGTGGGTGTGCCTGCCTGCTCGATCAGACCCATGGCAAGAGAACCAGAGCTGGTCACTTGGTCAGCTGGGGTGGAAATGTTGCACGTTACGTGTTCGAATAATTTCCTCTCTTCTGCTGGCGTGTCCATCAAGTTCCACAGATCAATCAGCACAGCTGCCAGCTCCTGAAGCTGTCAAAACGAAAACCCCCATCAATGGCTTCCTGTCCCATTCTGGTAGTTCAGACAAGCGCCAGCCATAGAAGATACCTTCCTAAGCCGTTTCTGTTTGTCTTCTTTCAGATATAAAACAGTCTTAGCCAGCCGCTTCAACGTGTCATTGCTGATGCTTCTAGAAGCAGCTGAACCATTCAAGCTGGGATGAACGCCGTCTATGGCGGCAGAGAATTCCATCCCAAGAACAGCACATAGATCATGAACAGTTGCCACCAGGTCATTTACCTTGTGCAATCTTTCACCCTGCATGCACATTGCCACCATCATCTACATTTGTATATATAATATATAGAGAGAGAGAGGGAGAGACATACACATTTACATGTGCATGCAAATACATATATATATATATATATTTATTTATTTATATATCTTGTATATTTTTATCTATACTAGCAATAAAAAAATGATTGTGCCTACAGAAAATATCACAAATACCATCTAAGTGAGTAGCCACTTTATGTCGATACCAAAAATCAAATTTTTACCTATTTAGATTATAGAAAATTATCATACATGCTCACACGTGGATACACACACACACACACACACACATATATATATATATATATAGAGAGAGAGAGAGAGAGAAAAAGATAGAGAGAGAAGAAGAAATTAAAATCATATCAATGCACAAGGATCTTACTTTATCATTCAGTATGTAAAAAGTTAATATCTCAAAAGCATTCCCCTTGAAAGTCAGACAATTATATCTGAATATATATATATAGTGATAAGAGTTATAACATTGTGGTACTAGCCTTACACAAACAAATCAAGGCTTATCAGACAAATTTTGTACCTTTTCCTTTTGAAGTTGTTGAAGCTTTGCATGATATTCGTCCAACATTTTCAGGGACAAATCTGCTTCATCGACGCAGAGACTCTCTTTGTTCTGGTTCCCAGAAATTTCTCCACTAATGTTGGCAATTTGCAGGAGAACATCGGAAAATTTCTTCACCCTCTCATCCTTCTGCTTCCATAGTCGCTCCAGAGCAGGGGCAATCCCTGCAAGTTGCTGCTTGATCGTCTCTGGCACCTTCCCAGGCTTTAACAGGAACCCACACAGAAGAACATGAGAGGAGCAAGATCATGCAACCCATGGCATTGATGAGGCAGAACTACTTACAGTTCCTGCGAGTTCTTCTTCTCCCAGAGCTGCAACTAATCTCGAAAGTTCCACTTTGGCATCAGACAGAGCTTGGAGAAGCCTTCCCCTTGCCTTTTCTGCCTGCACTACATTCTTCTTGTACACGTCCAAGCATTCTTCTTCTATTTGAAGTAGCATCTTGTCTCTCTCCTCGTCACTTTCTCCCACTTCATCCCAAATTTCCTGTGCCCCATGAAGAAAGAGGGAAGTTGTTGACGACCTAAAAAACGCACTCCCACTCGCACACACGCGTGTGTGAGTGTGTGCGGGTGTGGGCGCAGACAAGAGAAGCACGTGATGAAGCTGGAAAGATAAAGAACCAACCTGAAGCTTGTTCAACAGAGCACCGCATGTTGTTTCTCCAAGAAGATGGTTCTGCACATTTGTAGCAGCCATTCCAGAATGCTCTTGAGAAGCAACTTGCATGGCAGAGAAATATCATATAAGTTCATGTAAACAAACTTGCATATGTGATATCAAAGATGACCCATCTTTTCCCCCCCATCATCATCTTCTTCACAAGAGCAGAGCTCTGCGAGATTCTGCTTATGATGAAAACCTAGTTGTTCCAACAGTCTAAGAGTATCTCTCTTCCTCTCATCTCCATCTCATCTTTCTGCTGTGAAACACAGTCCTGAGTTCATGAGATTATACTCTAAAGATTGATTTTTGATCTTTCAAATTCGAATTCAAATTAAGAGCAAGTTTCTAGAATCGATATAGATCCATAACATCAACATCATGAAATTCTTTCGGCATCAAGGTGTGTAAGCCTATTCCCTAGAGGCAACTTCTCTCTTCTTTTACCCACTCTCCTACTACACCAATTAAAAATTTAAGAATTAGGATTAAAATATTAGTTTCTAGGGATATATCAGTACTTGGATTTTATGGTTATATTGGATATATCAAAGATATATCAGTGTGTATTTGTATATGAGCACTAATCAAGGATAGATATTTTGATCTTAATGGATATATCAGAAATTTTTATCATTGAGAGAAATATATAAGTGGTATAATTGTACTATTATAGAGCCTGAGGATTTTGAAGAGGTTGTACATCATCTTGAATGGATAAGTACAATGAAAAGAGAAATAGATGTGCTAGAGAATAGACAAATTGTGAGAGTGAAGTGCAAATTCAAAATTAAAAATCTTTCTGACAGTAATAAACCCACTTTAGTTATAAGGCTCGATTGGTAGCTAGAGCCTACTCTCAACTGGATATGTCATACTTTGATGAATATTTGCTCAAACTGCCATACTCTGGACTATCAGACTAATACTTACGCTAGCTACTCAAAGGGGATGACAACTGTGTCGATCAAATGTTAGATCTGCTTTCCTGAGTGAGAAATTAGAGAAGAAATTTATGTCTAATAGCCTTCTAATTTTTTTTGTAGCTGATGAACAAGAAACATATGGGTATGGACTTCATTAAGTCTTGTTTGAGCTAAAATAAGCATCTCGTGCTTGATATACTCAGATAAACACCTATTAATGAGACATGGGTTCGCCATGAATCTCAGTGAACAGACCCCACATCATATTTAAAAAAATCAAAAATTGCTCTGAAATTCTAATAATGGACTTTTATATGAATGAATTAGTATTTTGGATAATAATTTAAAATTATTTCACCCATTTAGATTTTTATCAAAATTAATTTAAATTTATTTAAAATTTTAAATAATTTAAGATTATTTTAACTCATTTATGAAAGGTGATAGCAGTGAAATCTTTATTATCTAAAATGAATAAATTCAAACATTTTTTAAAAATTTTTAATATCTAAATATAAACTAGTCTCGGCTACAGATTCTAAAATACACCAAATTCTACATTATGATTAAGTATTTTCATGCTTTCTATTTTTAGTTCACTTAGCAATTAAATTAAATTTTTTTTTTTTCCAAATTTTAGAGGGCAAAATCGAGTTAATAAATTTTAGTGTACAAAAAAATAACTTTTTTAGAATCAAGTACACTTTTTAAATTAAGAAAACTTTGGTGTGTGGCATACCAAAACACAAATAATTTTATATTTGATATACTAAAAACAAATAAATTTTAGTGTAAAAATTAAATAATTTTAGAATCAAGTACTTTTTTTTAAATTATAAAAAAAATTAATGCACCAAAATTTCATCATTTTAAAATATAGTACATTTTTTTAATTAAGAAAAGTTTGGTATCCAATATACCAAAACACAAATATTTTATATTTGATACATTAGAACCAAATAAATTTTATTGTAGAAATTTATTTATTTTAGAATCTAGTACATTTTTTTAAAATTATAAAAAAATTGATGCACCAAAATTTACTTATTTTAAAATCTAGTATACTTTTTAAATTACGAAAAGTTTGGGACACAGTCTACCAAAACACAAATATTTTATATTTGATACACCAAAATCAAATAACTTTTAGTGTAAAAATTTATTTATTTTAGAATCTAGTACTTTTTTTAAAAAATATAAAAAAAAAAGTAATGCACCAGAATTTCATTATTTTAAAATCTAATATACTTTTTAAATTAAGAAAAGTTTGGTACACAATGTACCAAAACACAAATATTTTATATTTGATACACCAAAATCAAATAACTTATAGTGTAAAAATTTATTTATTTTAAAATCTACTACTTTTTTTAAAATTATTAAAAAAAAAGTAATGCACAAAAATTCCATTATTTTAAAATCTAATATACTTTTTAAATTAAGAAAAGTTTGGTACACAATGTTACAAAACGCAAATATTTTATATTTGATGCTCAAAAACACAAATATTTTATATTTACAAAATATATTTACCAAAACTTTGCTTATGAACATACTTATTTCCAAAATTTTATTGGAATGAAGAATATTTTATTGAGGGAGATAAATATTATGTTCAATATAATATAATTTTTTTTTATTAGTTTATTTCCTTGTGGTCACGTTATAGTCAAATGCGCGTGATATCAAAGATAACTTTGGTTTATTATCATCTTCTTCCTAAGATCATAGCTCTGCGAATTATCGCTCATGATGAAATCCTAAACATAGTAAACTATGATGAGAATCAAACACTAATGTATTGAGTTTATTGATGCGAGTGTGGCCTCGGATTGAATTATTCAAACGATGAAGAGATGTCGAGTTTGCTTGCTGGCAGATGCCAATCTAATTCGCAAATCAAACGCGAAATGTAATTCACTTTAGTGAGATAGGCATGAGAGTTTCGTTTTAACTTCGGTGCCCTAGATTTTCATGGAAGACTACCGCGTGTAATCAGAATGGCTACTACAGTGGCTAGGATTGACCAATGCTGCAGAAACCATGGCTATTACAGGAACATTTCAGGATCCATAAAGTTTCGACCGCGTGGATGATAGGACTAACTTCGCTTGCTCGATAGCAGATGCGGAATAGCGGAGAAGACGAAGTTCTCCAAAAAATAAAAAAAAGAGATGAGCGGCGGGAAATGGCAATTAAAGAAGAAGAAGTAGTGCGTACCAAGATCCACCTCGAGTCGATGATTTTCTGTTTCAGATTTTCAGATCTCGAGTGCCTGAGTTTGTCTGCCTGAATCTTGGTCCGTGTGCTTCCGGCGAGAACCAGCAACAGCGCGAGTGATGGTGAGAGAGAGAGCGAGAGGCTCGAGAAGGAGAGAACGTGAGCCAACAAAAAAGAGTAAAAGACAGAGTGAACGGGTGAGAGGTGAGAGAAAAAGTCATCCTGGTCCCTTCAGTATCACATTTACATCTTATTCGGAGTTCGGACCCATTTCTAACAACAATCCCTTGTTTTCTGTTTATTTACGAAAATAACTTTGTAACTTTGACGTGGTCTTTATCTGTTGACCGTTATCGGCCGCTCAGCTGATAGCCTATGTTTTAATATATTTATGTTTTAATTAATATTTATTTTAAAAAAAAACTAACAAAAACTTAAAAAAATAAAAAAAAAATAAAATAAATAAAATAAATAAAATAAAAAAAATAAAATAAACAAAATAAATAAAATAAATAAAATAAAAAACTTAAAAAACATAAAAAATTAAAAAAACTTAAAAAACTTAAAAAACTTAAAAAAATAAATAAAAATAAATAAAAATAAAAAATTAAAAAAATTAAAAAAATTAAAAAATTAAAAAAAATTAAAAAAAAATTAAAAAAAATTAAAAAAAATTAAAAAATTTAAAAAATTTAAAAAATTTAAAAAATTTAAAAAAATTAAAAAATTAAAAAATTAACAAAAATTAAAAAAATTAAAAAATTAAAAAAATATCTTTATCAAAAGTTTGAAAAAAAAAAGTCTTAAGACATAAAATATTTGGAGAATTATATTTTAGTGCATCATTCATTAAAAGAATTGAAAAAAAAAAACTAACTTTTAATATATAAAAAATAATACGCCAAATTATTAAGTACTTAATTTTTAATACACTCATTTATAGTAATACGAACATATCATTAACTTAATCCCTGATCACACTTAACTTAATCGTTAATCACTCACCCCTCGTGGTTTAAAAAAAGTCTTAGGACAAGGTATGTGTACAAATTGCAGCCATGTAAATATCATCACCTTCTATTTCATCATAAACTGCATATCCTTTCCTCACCCATAATTTATCTCCTTCCTTGTATTTCTTGCGAATTCGTGGTTTGTGAATGTTAGTTTGTGTATGAGTTTCTGTTATGAAGAATTTTTAAGTTTATGTTTATGTGTATATGCGCGTATATAGATGATATATAAACAATTTCATTCAAACTTATGTACATTTGTATGTTATACATATATCCATGTATGTATCTAAAATTCCAAGAAAGTGTGTTTATACTATATGCACGCATATATATATATTCGTGCACTACTATACACCAACACACACACACACATATATACCTATATAGATGTGATATTTTCAAAGTAAAACATGAAACTATTATATATATATATACGCACGCACGCATGCACATTTACATATATATGTATATATATGTAATTGTAATTACAAGTTTTTGATTTTGAAAATTTACTTAAAATAAAATATTATAAATCAATAAAATTAAAAAAAAAAGAAATATAGATATGTGTGCGTGTGTGTGTGTGATAAATGTCACTACAAGAAACAAACTATTTAGAAATAGAAAATAGAAATGCCCAAATCCATTTCAAAAATTAGGAATGGATTTGAAATGGTCTAGAGGAAATAAAAATTAAAAGACAAAATTTTCACTGGAGTTTAGTAATGGAAATTTTTGAGTTTTTTTATTCTTTCACTAAATGATCCGCGAAGTAAGAAGCATATATGTTTATGTGGAATTTAGCAACATAAATATTTGCATCTGTTTATAATCAGAAACTAAAATCATATCCGTTTTTATTATTGTGAAGGATATTAAATCCATCGCTATATAAATTTAAATAATTATTCGACAAAAAGTCATTCCATCATATTTTTTGCGACGCAATTAAAGTACAATGATAAGATACGATAATTAATTTCCAAAGACCACTTCTAAACTTCAAAGTGTTCTTAGGGTTTCGGAGATTTTTTTAGTTTGGCTGTGATTTTGTCTGATTCGTGTTTGGATTTCCTATACTACATATATTATTTGACGCGATTTTCATCCTTGATTGAGGTATGATATTATGATTTTTATTATTTTTTGTATGTATTATATTCAGGAATAGATCCATTTGTGCATTTTCATGTTACGTGTAATTTTTTTTTCTTTTATAGCGCGTTCTATCTAATTGTTTTGTTGAATTATTATAAATATAATTGATATATTATATATTATTTCCATTTTTTAAAAAATTTTATTATACTATTATATGTAAAATTTTGTTGTAACCTAATTAATTTATGTTAATTTTGTGTATTTTGTTATTTACATATAGTTAATATCATCAATTTTATATTTCATTTAGTTTCCTTACTATAATTAAATGATATTTAATAATTTTAAAATTGAATAACTCATATTAATAGCGTAACCTTAGCAATAAATTATTTATAATTATTAAATAATTACTAAATGATCATCTGTAATGACAATAATAATGGAAACAAATATAAGTAGGGTATGCAATTAGAATAGTGAAATGTAACGAAATGACAAAAATTACATTGAAACAACTTGTCTTTTCTCTAAAATTATCTAATAATTATTTTAATACAACTTACTACATCTTTATTACAAAAATATCTCTATATATATTATTATTATAACAAAAATTTTAATGTTGTATTACATGAATGAAAAATATTATATGGTTTAATTATCAATGGAAGACTATAAGACTGAAAAATAAGTTTTTAACTAATGAATTTGTAAATAGGATTGAGAAATTTATTGTCTTCATTGAAAAACAACTTGAATTTATGGATAAAATAATAATAAGATGTCCATGTAATGCTCTTAAATGTCAAAATCGAAGTTTCTATGATGTGGATACAGTAATATTATCTTATAAAATATGAATTTGTTAATCCCAACTTGAATTTTTAGCATAAACACGAAAAAATAGTTGTGCCATAAATAACTAAGCATTATGTACATATAAATATTGATTTAACTATTGAAATGAAATTTGTTAATCCCAATGATGCATATGAAATAATTTTGAAAAATATTATTTGTTTTTCATTAAATATGGATATCACTCATGATATCCCAATAATATCAGCAAAAAAAAATTTTAAAATTCTAAAGGCTTCAGAAGAAGAGGTTTGGGAAGGTAATCCATATGGCAACTCAAATTTATTTGTGGAGGCTAGACTAATGAATTTAAAGGCAAAGCATTATATTTAAGAAAGGTGTTATGATGAAATATGATAGTTATTATTTGAATTGTTACTAAAAAATAACATTATGAAAGATAGTTTTTACGACACAAAATTTAATGCGAGGTTAGGGTTTACCTATGAAAAAAAATACATTGATGTATTAATGCCTGCATGATATATTGGGGCACAAATACTAAAGCAATTATATGTAATTTCTATAACTATACTCGGTACAAAAGAAATATAGTATGTAAAAGGAAAAAAACAAATATTCCTCACAAAAAGATATATTATTTCTCATTGACTCTTCATTTACAAATATTATTTGTATTTGATGTACTACTAATGACATGAGTTGGCACAAAGATCATGTTAATGAAGATGGCATGATGTGGCATTGCTCCGATTCTCTTTCTTGTAAATATTTTGATAATTTTTTTCCATCATTTGTATATGAAAGTAAAAATGTTCGATTAAGGCTGTGCATAGATAGATTTCAGCCATTAGATAAACAAGACAATAATACTTTTCATGACTACATGTTTTTATATATTATTACACCTTATAATTTATCACCATGGATGTGCATGAAATATGAATACATGTTTTTGTATATTATAATGCTTAGCCTGAAAAATCCAAAAGACAAATTGGATATATTTCTACAACACCTTATAACAAAGCTCAAAAAATTGTGGGAGGATGGTGTTAAAACTTATGATATGTCTAGAAAGCAGAACTTTAAAATGTGACCAGTGCTAATGTGGCCTATAAGTGACTTTTTTGTATATTCACTACTGTCTGGATGAAGTACTATAAAGAAATTAGCTTGTCCTTATTACATAGAGGACTCATATGTATTTTGTCTAAGCAAATGAGGAAAGACTTCTTGATTTGATAATCATCATAAATTCTTACATGTAGAACATCCATTTTGGATGAATATTGATGTATTTAAGAAATGTCATAAAGTCATTAAAAGTGTAACACCCTTGAAGTAAGGTGATAAAATATTAGAAGCAATTGAAAGATATAGGTTCAAAAATATTATGGATGTTGATGCAGATTGTCTCAATATACAAATTTCAAAGATTTATCACAGTGGTTGAAAGAAAAAAAGTATCTTTTGTGATTTTCCATATTGGAAAACAAATCTTTTTAAACACAACTTAGATATGATGTATATTGAGAAAAAGTTTTTTGATGATATTTTTAAAATAATAAATGTCGAGGGAAAAATAAAAGATAATGTCAAATCAAGAGAGAGTTTGAAAGAGTTATGTTCATGTAAAGGGTTACATATGGACAAATCTTAATATGGGAAGATGTATTGATATGAAGAAGCATAAGTTATTTAGAATTAAATGTCATGACTACCATGTATTCATGCAGAGACTAATACTTGTTATATTCTATGAATTACTTCTTACAAAATATTTGGGAAGCATTGACAGAAATAAGTATTTTTTTAAGAATCTATCTTGTAATGTCGTAAGAAAGAAAGAAATGGAGCAATTACAAAAATGACATCCCTATAATTTTATGCAAACTAAAGCACATTTTTCCTCCTAGCTTTTTCGATTCCATAGAACATCCCCTAGTTCACATATCTTACGAATCCACTATAGTAGGTCTTATGCAATATAGATGGATATATCCATTTAAGAGGTAATATATTTTCCATTTTGTTAATATAATAATTTTAATTTATCTGCTGATTATATTTTTTTTCTAATATATAAAAATTTCAAATATCTTGAAAATTGAAAAATAATATTCGAAATAAAGCCAATGTCAAAGATCAATATGCAATGCCCACTTGATTGAAGAGAATTTGGTATTTTGTACGTACTACTTTAGACCTCAATTATATAATCGGTTTAGAATATTATTACCAATGAATATATATGATAATAGGGATGGATCATATGAAAATGATATACTTTATATTTTCATACAAGGGGGTAGATCGTAAGGTAAAACAACATTGAAATATTTTTTGGATGACTTTAGAGTATCATGCTATGCACACATATATTTTGTTGAACTATGAGAAAGTTATATATTATACTGAGTAAGATTTATAATAATTTCATTTTCTTATTTTTTTTTTGTCATTGTGTGTGATATAATATTTTAATTAATTAAAATATCTTCAATTTTATTTTTAAAGAATATTTACTCAAGAATTAGGGTAAAGAGAAACTCATATTTATGATGAATTTATTAATGCAAAGCTTGGTAATGATTTTGCAAATTGATTTGAAAAATATATCAGTATACAACTTATCATTTATGATTCTATTGTGCAATATTATATATGTATGAATTTGTCCTTTATCATTTTGTCGATACAATTTTCTTCATTAAATAAATATAACAAACAAATGAATGATCTTGCAAAAAGGCTATAGTTCGCAAACATATCCCATGCATTACATAAATGGATATAAATTAAATGCTTTGAAACATTGTTCAAATTGAGATGCAATAAATAGTGATATTTGCATCAAGGGGTCTAACTATACTACATGTACTACTGATTTTTAAGGTTGACTAATTGAAATTATACATGTGGAGTATCATACTTTACCAATTAAAAAGATTGTTCTATTTAAGTGTGAATAATTTGATGTAATTCCAAATATGGGTACTAGAATTCATCATCAATGCAATCTTATTGTGCATCATAATAAATTTTATCGTAAGTACAAGCCATTTATTTTTGTAGTATAAGCATAACAAGTATGTTACCCCACGTATCCAACTACGAGAAGTTATTCAATCGTTCATGTGGCAGATAATGGCCTTCAAACTTTATTTGGTGAAGGTAGAAATTTTTTGGACATCGATGATGATAATGTTGAAGAAGATAATGAGGAGGAATTAATTGCAGAATCAGATGATGATGAATATGTAGATAGAGATGATTTCTTAGAAATTTCTAATAATGACTAGCAATTTATTGACTACATTGTTATTTTCTCATTCTTATTTTGTAATTGTTAAAAATTAATGTAAAATTAAAATATCTTAATTATTTTTTCTTTGTCATTGTGTTTATCATTAAGTTATGTTATTATGACATTTCATATAATATTTTTACTGCCTCTATATATTTCGATATTTATGTAACTTGATTTATGTATGATATATAATCATTCAAGTGGCCGAGGTTCTCAAAGTGTGGGGAGGAGCAAAAGAAGTCAACAAATAGTTCGTGGAGAATATAATCATTATCTTCATGTATCTAGTGATAACAACACTATAAATGTCTATTTGTATTCTTCTACATATACAGAGAAAACATTGCATCACCTCATCGTGACATACATAGATTTACTACCACAGTTATTTTATCTTTGTCTCATTTTTCACCAGAAGACACTTATAGTTATGGGCGACCTAATTTAGGAAGACCATGCATTGGTACAGTAGTAGTGGTACCCATAAGATATTCATAATCCTTAATTTCCATGCTAAGTAATGAGAAAATTTTTATTCAACCCACAATTTACAATAAACAATACATAGCATTCTTAAATTTACAGGTTTATTCTTTTAACTTATCGTACAATCAGAAATATATTTAAGTAGAAATTAGTTGTTGAGCGTATAAAGTGAAGCAAAGTGCTCCAAAGTATGAAAGAATTTTATTATGAAGAATTTGAGGCAAATCTTTGATACATTTACTTATTTTTCATTTTTATATAATATGATATACTCTTAACTTTAATGCATTACAATGTATTATTATTTTATTTGGTTTTTGCAGATAAAATACAAATAGAATAACATATTGGTGGTATATGTGAAGGATATATGGAAACATGTGGTTGGTGTGCGAAATAATGATAAGCTTAACAAATGGAAAATAAAGTATGGTAAAGATGCAAAGCCTAATAGTATCCCACTTTGTATTTGAATAAAGTGGTGGGATTCCTGGAATAGTGAGGATTTCAAGGCCTTGTCCTAGGTGGCCTCACACAATCATCGATTAGAAAAGCAAATGAAGGATCAAGACCTTTGAAACATATTTGAGGTTCGAAGGCAACCTATCAACATTCAATAAATCTGATATAACTATCATTTATTTTTTGTTATTATTTGCATGATACTAAAATGGGATGTCCACTGATACCATTTGAAATATTCAAGTGAATACACAAGAAGAAGAATGAATCATTTATGGACAAGCACTCAAATGATATTAATATGAGGTTCTCGTTTTGTAATTGTAGTATAATTTTATAATTGAAAATACTAAAAAAAATAAAATAAAATTCATTATTTTGCATTAAATATAAATAAAATGCAAACTTATATATATATTTTACATAACTAATGATTTACTTTTTATAAACTCATTAAATATAATTAATAAAATCAATTTTAATATATGTTGTATTAGTGAGAGAACATTTTTTTTTTGCTAGTATAATTTTTTTTAATATAGTAATTGATACGTTATGTTGTATTTTAACAATTATAGTAAGTTATAGAAAATATGGTTGCAATTAACTTCACAAATGAAAGATCCTTATACAGAGGTGCAAGAGATTAATGTTGTGCATATTTACCTTTAGGCTATCAGAGTAGAGCTGAAAAAATGATGAGTGTGCAGTCTAGGTACTCATGCATTTATATTTTATTAAAGTTCTTCTTGAAGTTCTTCATCATCATCTTCCAATTACAATAACATTTTTGATGAGAAGTTGCAGAAGGAAATACAGAATATTCAAGATTCATTGCAAAGGAAAAATGAGAAGAAATAACAAAAGAATAAAGAGATGCAAAAGAAAATTAAAGAATTGATAAAAAGAACGACTGAGAGATTTAAAAGAGATGAGGAAATGCAACAAAATATTTTGAAAATAGAGAAAATATCATGCAAGCTGGCAGAAACATCATCTATTTTCATCATTTTGAAAAGGATCTACACAAATCTCCAAAGAACAATACTCTTCGGGAGAAGTTCTCGTAGTTGTTTGTGATGTGTTGTTAATTTTTTGCAATGTTTGTTTTTTATTCGAATTAATGATTTTTGTGTTAAGAGTTTTAAAATTTTATTTTAAATCGTGTATTGAAATTTATGGATATTTATTTTTGTTATCTGATATTTTATTTTATATTGAATGTTATGTGAATATTATTTGATAAATAATACGTAAATATGCTTATTTGGTTGCAGGTCATATAGTTTATGTTTATAATTGTATATTGTGTACAACATATAGAAACAACACAAACTTGTACTTGTTGTGGACAATAGAAATAATTTGTTTCCATTTCTAAAAAAAATGGAGTCATGCGTGCCTTTATTGATCAACTGCTCTTTTAGAAATGGAAAATTTGTTTCTAATGATTTCGTCGCAAGATTAGTGACGAAATCCAATATCCCTTTGTCATCACAATAATTAACGATGAATTTTTACCCATCATTATTTATAGAAACATCATTGCGTGATCCATTTTAAAAATTCAGCATGAAATTTTATAGAAGTGGAACTACTCAGTTTCTAATTCTATCGCTATTCACTCATCACAACGAAATCAAAAATGAATTTGGGCATTTATGATTTAAGGATTTCTTGTAGTGTGTAATTAAAACTTTTGATTTTGAAATTTCATTTAAAATAAAATATTGTAAATTGTTTATATTAAAACAAACACACACACACACACATATGTATGTATGTATGTATATATATAAGTATATACATATATATGCATATATAAGTATATACAGGTGTGTGTGTGTGTGTGTGTGTAATTAAAACTTTTTGATTTTGAAAATTTATTTAAAACAAATTATTGTAAATTATAATATTAAAAACATGTGTGTGTGTGTGTAAAAACATATGTAAATGTTTATAAAAGGTTTGTACCTTGTAAATATATAACTTTTATAAACTTATTATATTTTTATAGATTTGTATGTGTGTATATTTTCCTAACAATATAAATATATATACTGTGTATATATATGCATATACAATATATGCATATAGGTACATAACTATAATATATGTGCATATAAATATATGCATGTAAATATTTTCATATGTATGTGTATACATATATATGCATATATGTGCATATACAATATATGCATATATGTGTATATGCATATATATTTTCATAGCAATATAAATATAATGTATATATGCATGTAAATATATACAAGCATATATATTGTATATGTATATATTATATATTCTATGCATATAAGTATATATTATATAGGTATATATTATATAGGTATATATTGTATATGTGTATGTTGTATACACACATACATATACACTTTTTTATTGTTTTTTTAATTATTATTATTTTTTGATATGTGCTAGGATATTTTTGGATTTCCAATTTCTATGATACTAAACATAAATATATTTAATCATAGGATACTTATATAGACATGTAAATATTTATAAAGGTTTATCATTAATAGAAATATCATCTTTGGAGGAGATATGTTTTGAAGGGGATAAGGAGATAGTTTGGAGGTTATCAGTTTGTTTGGAAACAATCAGAACATGAATTAATAGGGCACAATAAATAAATAATAAATAAATTTGAGGTATGATGATCAACTCATTAGAGAAAAGAACTAACTTTGCACTCACATCATATTATTGAGGAAACTATTACATATATGATAAAGAACTAACAATTTTTAACGAGGCTACACAAAATTAAGAAATTTTTTTTTTGATGACAACAAGCAAGAATAAGTTCATATGGTGATGATTTTCAATTATTCTAGTAGAAATATAAGCAACATGTAAAATGTGAACTTCAAATAGTATAAAATATTTAAGTGAAAAAAGTTAACTATGAGTAGATTAACTGCCTCCTTGCCCACATCCACATTTGTATGGGAACACTATCCTACACCACTATTATTTTAATATAAATAACCCATTGTTACAATATTTTATATAGATAGTCTTGTGCATATGTTATGACACACACACACACACACACATATATACATATGTGGGTGGGTGGGTGGGTGGGTGGATGTGTGATAGAAGTGTGGATATGTAGATATTGTGAGTGTGTATAATGTATATATATCATTGTGATATATATATATATATATATTCTATAATTATACATATATATATAAACAATTAATTTGTTTTCTAATTCTCATAATTAAAGAATTATGTGTACATAATCTCTTAATTATATCAAAATTTAGAGTTTTGTAAGGAAATACTTTTAAAATAAAAAAATCTAAAATATAATACGTGTTTCAAGTATATGCCCAAACTAGTGCGTCCACAAACAGCATGATAATGGCTGTCGTTGTGAAAAGCGGCCATTTTCATGGTATTGATTTTTTAAAATCATAGTCTGATATTGTGAATGCCGGCTATTAAAAATATTGTAGGGATTCCATTATGCCCCTCACCCCATGCCCCTCGCCCCTCGCTCCTTCATGGAGCTCACTAGAGCTCCTCGTCGAGCTCCGTCAAGCTCATTCATGGAGCTCCGTCGAGCTCCAGCTAGCTAGACAGAGCTCCACGAAGGAGCAAGGGGCGAGGGGCGAGGGCTGTGGGACGAGGGACTTTATGAGATCCCTACAATGTTTTTAATAGCTGTCATTCACAACGTCAACCTGTGATTTTTAAAAATCAACAGCGTGACAATGGTCGCCGTAAACCACGGCGACCATTACCACGTTGTTTCCAGACATACTAGTTTGGGCATAATTTTAAAATATATATTATATTTTAGGTATTTTATTTCAAACGAAGTATTTCCGTACAAAACTCCAAATTTTATATAATATTTGGTTAAATTTTTATTTTTCTATCTAAAATTACATTCACAATAACATAAATAATAGGCACTAATATTATTTTTTTTTTTGAAAAATTTGTTTTATTATTATCAAAGCCATCTCTTTTGGCGGAGTAATACCATTTTTACTAGCTATATTCGACCATGTCCCCTTTTACACCCTTTCATGAAATCAAATAATATCACAAAGTATTATCGCTACTGTACTATATCTATTGGCCACTGCCTTTTGCTGGATTTTAATTTGGCTCTTGTGCTATCCCACTACATATATCTGTCCTCTTTTACCATCCTTTAATGACTGTTTGCAGCTAGAGGAGAAGCCATATTTTGCCTTTGTTCATGCCCTCTTCCACATATTCTTTCCTGAAATTATCTCAAGTCCCTCTTGATTAGCTCATTCCAAATGCATGGATCCACCTCCTCTGTTCCAACCAGCTTTCATACTGCAGCATTTTGATGCTTGACTGCGACTCAACGCATGACCAACATCACATATAGACTTCCGTCACTTTTACAGACTCTTGACCAAGACTTACAAACAAATTCAGACACTTAACAAGTATAATAACCAACAAATAAAGCCTCTAAAATGAGATACATCCTAGCTAGTCTGCTTTGCATCTTCGTCCAATGGCTCGTTTCTTGCTGCTTCTGGTCTTGGTACTCTTCCATAGAGAGCTTTGTATCTGCAAAACATTAACTAGAAGATTACTAATTTATATATTAACTTACCACAAGTCCCTCTTGATTATCTCCTTCTAAACGCCTGAATATTACCTACCCTGTTTTAAATAAAAGCTGCAAAACTACAAACAGAAAAAATGCATAAAGCAATACAAGCAAACAATCCAGCATGGACTAGCTCTTTTCTTTGTTTCCACCCCTCAGGACCAGGGTGGCACTAAGCTTTTTATATTCTTTTCATTGCATATTGGGTAGCTACGTGAGTGCCCTTGCTAACTAAGCTTAACTATTCTGATATATGGAAGTTCTCTCTTATCCATCCTTATAATACCCTTGAGTCTGTCCGGAAGAGACTATTCCTCATATTCATGTTATTCTTTGTTTTTGTCTGCCTTGGCTAGCCTATCCGCCAATGCGTTTGCTTCCCTGTATATATGTTTGGTTGATGTGTTTAATGACTCTATTATTTGGTCAATTTCTTCTAACTCCTCTTCGTATTTCCACAAACTTCTTTTATTGTTTACTAAATTTATCAATATTTTAGAGTCCAATTGGATGTCCATATTAGTTAATCCTTTAGCTTTACAGGCTCGTAATCCATACCTCAATGCTAGAATTTTAGCCTAGAGAATAGATGTGGCTTTGCGGCTCCCTGTAAAAGCTAAAATGAGTTGACCTTTAAAATCCCCTACTGCTCCTCATCCTCCTGCTAAACTCATGTTCCTGTCAAAGCTACCATCATTATTTAGAGCTATTCTACTCCCTAGGGGGTTTTTCATACTTTTGGTCAATTTAGAATATTCTTTAACTGTTTCTCTTTGCTTAAGCATTTGAACCTAGACTTGTGATTCTTTACTCCTTTTCCTTTCTCTGTTTGTGTCCCACTCGATGTAGTATTTAGCTCTCATAAATTCAACAAGTAAGCTATTATTTTCTTTTAGCCTCCACCATCTTTTGCATGCCCATGCTTTGGCTAATAGGCACTGATATTATGCTACACACTATAATGATTAATTATATATATGTTATTCTATATATAAAGGAAAGAGTGATTTCATATAATTTTCATAAATTCAAAATATCAAAATTGTTCATATCATTATGAGATAAGATGTAATAATTATTTCCATAGATATTATTTACCTATTTATATAATTTTTAAAAATTTAAATATTATTTTTTAAATATTTGTTGGATATAATTATTTTATTTGTTAAATGTGACATGATATAATGCTGTTATGACAGCAGATATTTTACCATCTCACTCATGGTAAAACATTTTAATTGAAATTATGTTATTTTTGCATTAGTCCAAATTGTCATGATTTCATTTAACAAACACATAGTGCATGAACTGGACGCACCATACCTAGACATCTATAGGCTCACTTGATGCATATGTTTCATGTGGCTAGCCAAATATATATATATATATATATATATATTGATAAGTAATAACATGGCTAGTCAAATATAGTTCTATGACTTATAACTAACACAAATTCATGAGCTGAGTAAGATCCAGTCACCTGGGCTAGTTTTGGATCTCCAAGGATGATCACTTAGACTGTGTTGTGCTCAATACAAATTTGGCATGGCAGCCATACCTCATGGTCTGACATGACTAGATTGAGCCCGAGTAAACGACAATGTGGACCATCAAATAAGTATAAATTATTAAAATACTTAGACATTGATTAATAAATTTTTTTGCCATAAAATAATATAAACAATTTTAATTTATTAATTTTAGAAATGATATGATTTTATATTTTTTTCATTATATTTAAAATGACACATGATCTATTAAGCATTCGAGTGATATAATTAGAAGATAAATTATACAAGAATGGCAAAATATTAGTTGTTGAGCAATTGCGTTTCAACAGTAGTGAGATTAAGAAACAGAAACAATAGAAATACAGAAAACAAGTAATATATATCACAATCCTACAAGCATCCACGACAGAATCAAAAAAACGAGAAATCAATACCGAAAATAACATAGTTTGCTAGTCGCTCAGTACGACTAGCTACATCCACCAGAAAATGCTTATGCATTACAGATTAAAACCAAAACAGAAACATTTTATAGTATGCAGCACACAGAGCAGTCCCGAAAAATCGCGCAGAGAGAAGAGAGAGATGATGAACAGTTCCACGGGTCAAAAACCACAGCGGGTCGGATCATGGAACATGTCCGATCAGCGGGACCTCCGTTATTGTGTTATTATTGTATCCCAGGCCTTTTAATATTTCCTTTCATGCACTTACATGAAAATATTAAAATTGAAAAATATTTTGTTATACAAACATATTATTAAATAAAAAACAAATTACATATACAGCATTAGTCTTATGGGATGATCAAACTATAAGTATAAAAATTTTGTTCTGTACATCACAATATGTCTTCCTTCAAGCTAAGGACGTAGAGAAATGAATATCCTTCAAACTATCTGTGATTTATGGTTTGCACTCAATCTTGAGTAGGAAAGCCCTGAGGGCTGATCTATTAGAGAAAGGGAACACTCATGCCTCTCCATGGGTTATAGTTGGAGATTTTAACTCCCCACTTTCTGGTTTAGATATAGTGGGAGGAAGAATAGTAACCAACTATGAGTGTCAGGATACTCTAAAATGCACTTCTATGATAAGTCTAGAAGTCTTATCTTCATCTGGTAATTTTTTTACCCGGACCAATGGTAGAATCTTTAGCAAGCTAGATAGGACTATGGTGAATGACGAGTGGGAGAATTTATGGCTAGATGGTCACACAAGATTCTTGACCTCGGGAATCTTCTCGGATCATTGCTTAATGTATTGTTAACTACTGAATCAGGTGAAAAGGAAAGGAAGATACCTTATAAATTTTGCAACATATAGACTGCCCACAAAGAATTCACACCCACACTACTTAAAAACTAGAGGGAAGGAATTCGGGGATCCTATATGTTCCAGCTGGTAAAAAAGATGAAAAACTTAAAAGATCCTTTTAGAAGACCTAATGAAAAACACTATGCGCATATCAGCATAAGAGTCATCTTCACTTGGAAAGCTCTCCAATAACTCCAACCTGTAATTCTACAGGGCTCAACTCAAGGCCTGAAGGAGGAAGAAGTTGTCATCAAAATGGAACTAAGGTAGCCAGAAGTGGTAGAATTATCCTTCTTCAGACAAAAGGCAAAAAAATATATATATCAAACAATGAGATAGATACACCAAAATTTTTCATGCTCTTTTGAGCTCAAAATTGCAGAAAAGTAATATTGTGACTATAGTAAATAATGATAAAAGCTACACAATATCAAATAATGATATTGTAAAAACTTTTTTATCATACTATAAGGGTCTTCTAGGCACGTCAAGTAAGGTCAAAAGAATAGATGAGCAAAAACTAAGAAAAGGAAAAATACTACAAAAAAAGGACCATAAGTGCCTTTCTCTATCTTTCTCTGCTCAAGAGATAAAGAAAGCCTTAGATAACTCTAATTCTTCTAGGCCAAATGGATATACATCAGAATTTTATAAAGTCACATGGAGTCATATTGGTTGGGATGTGGTCAATGTGGTAAATAGCTTCTTCCACTCAAGTAGAATGCTAAAGCAAGTATACTGTGCTTATATATCTTTGATACCAAAGACATCACATGCATCTACTGTTAGAGATTATAGACCTATATCATGTTGTAACGTAATTGATAAGATCATTGCTAAGCTAATTGCATCTTGTTTGAAATTGGTGATGGGTAGCATGATAGATCCAACTCAATGAGCCCATGTAAACGGGAGATTAATCTCTGATAATTTTCTCCTCAAACAATAATTAACTAGAAGATATGGAAGAAAAATGATCTTCTCAAGATGTTTCTTTAAAATTGATATACAAAAAGCATTTAACTCGGTTGAATGAGATTTCTTAAAGGAAGTCCTTTTGGGGTTAAATTTCCCAAAATGCTTCATTAATATTATACACTAATACATAAGCACCACGCCTTTCTCTACCGTCATAAATGGACAACTTCACAGCTTCTTCAAATGTAATAGAGGCTTAAGACAAGAGGATTTTATTTTCCTATACCTCTTCGCCCTATGCATGGAGTATCTCTCAAGGAAGCTTAATATTGTGACATCTTCAGACTCCTCATTCCACATGAGATGTGCACACTTAAAGATATCTCATCTTATTTATGTGAATGATTTAATTATTTTTTCTAGAGGGAATCTCGATTCTATAAATATCAATCTTAATGTACTAAAAGATTTCTCTGCAGTCTCAGGATTGGGTGTCAACTCCTCCAAATCGAACATCTTTGGAGGAGTGGGGCAAAACCCTAAAATGGAAATTCTTAATTTTTTTTTGGATTCAAGGAGGGTATTCTCCCCTTTATCTTCCTCGGTGTTCCCTTATCTTCAAGTCGTCTAATAACAGCTCAATTCTCTATATTATTGAATAAAATTACCTCAGTCATACATCAATGGGCGGGTAAAATCCTTCCAATAGCAGGGAGAATGGAACTCCTTCGCACTATGATACAAGGTATTGAAGGGTATTGATTCTTAGTGTTCCTTTTACCTAATTATATTATAAATGCGATCGATGACGCCTATAGAAGATTCTTATGGGGTGATCCCATAACTGGAAGATATAGGTCCAAAGTTGCATGGGACAATGTATGCATACCAATCTCCACCAGGGGTCTTGGTATCCTCGATATCTTAATTTGTAACAAAGTCTTTTCTTTCTCAAAAACCCTTTGGAGAATAACAAGGAAGGACTACCAAAATTCTATGGAAGACCCTCCCCACTTGAAAGCCCTATTCTCGATTAGGGATATATTTATTGAGAAAGTGGGGGCAAAGGAGCAAGCATAAAAGCTGCTGGACAGTTGGAGTGAAAATAAGAGATTAAATTTTGAAGCATATATTTATCTAATAGGAACACACGATTTAAAAAAGAAATCTCGGACAAAAACAATATGAATGGAGTATCATGTGCCCAAGCATGTAATTTACCTATTGATAACTAAGCATAAAAGCCTCAGAACAAATGATCAATCATTTACATCGACGGAGAACACAAGATATGAATTCTGTAGCTATGCAGAACCCAAGGACCACTTATTTTTTAATTGCTGTTATTCATATGTCATATTGACTAAACATAAAAGTTGGATTGGAATTAAAGATAATACAGTTTCGTTAGCTGCTATAATTAAAGATATGAAGGCTAATCACGCAAATGACAGCCCAAAGAACATGGTGTACACAATAACTTTTGGTGCTTTTGTATATTATGTTTAGTGAGAGAGAAACAAAAGACTTTTTAAGGGCAAATCTCGAGATACTGGAATTTTAGCTAGTAAAATTAAAATTAAAATTTATATTATATTCGGCAAAGAGTGTAATGTTTTGAATCTCATATAGATTGTACATAATTTTTGATAATGAAACTTTATTACTTATAAAACAAAGAAGATAAATTATACAATTTTATCTATAACTACATGATAAAACGAAAATTTAGAGTGATTAAGAGAATAACTAAACAATTCAACATATAATGATTAGTACCATCAATTTATTTCTTTTTTCTATTTTGTTGTATTATATTTTATTCTATATTGCAATTTTAATTCAATACTTTTTAAATATTATTTAAGTTTTTTTTTATCTCACATATTATATATATATATATATACGCCACTGACAAACCATATTGCATACTAGGCGACTAACATCAATTGATACAAGCTAGCCAATAGACCCAACACAACAACACAAATCCTATGCTAGCTTGGGTTAAGCACTTGGTATTGTCGATTTGGATTTGAAAATGGACCTACTCAACTCTACATTATACCTTTTGATATCTTCATATAGGCACGTTTAAGAAAACAATTAGTATTCTTGTTTCCATAATAAAACATTATAATATGTGTGTGTGTGTAGATACACACACACACACAAATAAATATATATATATGTATATATATATATATGTAATCTACACATACATAGATATATATTGATGTATGTATATATATGTGTGTGTGTGTGTGTACACACACACACACACATATTTATTTATTTATTTAAAAATATATACATAAATATAACCCACACACAAACACACATACATATATATAACCAACACACACATACATATATATAACCAACACACACGTACATATATATACATTGATATATGTATATATATATATATACACGCACACATATAGATATATTCTATATGTAACATAGTTATTGATAATCGCTTGTTATTGTTTCATGTTTTTTGGAAAATCAGGAACTAAAATTATGTCGCATATAGTTCTCTAATGCACACTTTTTTTACTTTATTAAACCCTAGCGAGGGCAACAACTAAACCCTTTTTGCTTTCTCCGCTTCCTAAAAACCCATCATTTTATTCTTTTTATTGTAGCCTTGTTCCTTTGCCTGTTTCAATTTATCTTTCATTTCTAATTCGATCATGCTGATGTCGAGGGTTTTCTTTTCTCCCTCGAAGAGGGTAGCGCAGCGTGCAATGCTGATGCCGTCCCTTCCGCAGAAGCAGCAAGCGATGACGCAGGTCACCCAGCTTCCATGTCTAATTCGCAAGAGCAGGAACAAGGTCAGGATAAAAAGTTTATTATTTTAATCGACTGCAGTCTGGTTATGTGATGCTTATGCTTCTTGATATGTATTGCAAAACTCAAGCTTCTTGAGCTGTTTCGCTAGTACGGAGCACTTAGCTTTTTTTTTTCCTTTATTTCTGAATTGAAAGATGAATTGCGATCGAAGTACGAGATGAGAACTACGAGACAGAACTATCGAACATGCTAGGAGGATAAACGCTTGAATTAATACTGAAGCTAGTGGTTGATACAGTAGTAACAGAAATGTTTGCCAGATCTTTTCTCGAGGAAGATGTTAAAATTTAATCGAAAACGATAGCTAGCATGGCTTTAATCCAGATTTAGAAGTTGCTTTATATTGCATAAATTCTTTTGATGTTTTATTTTTGAAAAACTGTCCTCTTAATAGGCAGTTAAGGCCTAAGCTACAAATTGTTCTTATAAGCTACACAATGATACTCTATATATTGTGTTACTCGCCGAAGTGTTGAATTAACACACGCTAAAATATAAGTTGTGTTAGAGGATTTTATGTAGAAATTAACATATGCAAGGCCATCCTATAGTATATAAATGCATAAGCATGCACTTTCTACTAAAAAGTAATGCATAATAAATTTGCAATTTTATAAAATTAAGTTATATTTGTCAAAAACTATAATATTAATGCTAAAATAAAAATTATATTATGAAAAATTATATGTATTTTACAATTCTCATACTTGTAGGCACATCGAATAGAAGATTTTTTTGCTCACAGATGACACAATTTTCCTATAACATATGCATTTTAAATAGTAAAATTATTATATATCATCAAAATTTTTAACATTGTCACTAATAAAATTGCTAATTTTAGAGTGCCATGATTAGTTCTATAATTTCTATGGCCTATTCAAATTTTCTAAAAAAATTTGAGAAATAAATATAGTATGTGAAGGATAATAATCTCAAAAATGAAAAACGAAGATCCTCCAATTTAATGTACGAATCATTTATGTAAATTAATCTAAACATGACATCATTTTAATAATTATTTAAGTATATTTATTTTATAATTAATGATAGTCTTGTTATTTTAGTTCATCAATAATATGATTATCATATAAATTATTACATAATTGTAAATTGTCTTACATACACACAAATAAAATTTATTGGAGTATCATATTTACTTAAATACAAAGAGACATAAATATCAAAAAAAAGATTTCCATCAATCTTTTTATAAAAAATTATCATAGATAAAATACATAAATATATAGTGTAATATAGCATCAGTAGTTGTTCTTTCATGCTTTATATATTTTGTTTTATTTTTTTAATGGTGTATTTGATTTGTAGGACATCATAATTATTATTTTTTGATTATTTATAAGATTAGGAGCCACATGTATATATATCACAACCCCCCATGCACCCATTCATCTCCTTTATGGTTATGTATGTTTCATCATGATATTAGAGTTTAATTTTTTTAGAACAAGGTTTCTCAAGTGTGGCCATCTTATCAAAACCATGCTTTCTCTTTTGTTGATTATATTTGACTAGATGGTCCACAAGTTATCATGATTCACATGCAAGGTGCCATTCCATACCATCCTACCTGCACCAAGCTCCACCATACACCATGCAAAATGCCACTTTATATGCTGGGTGCTATTGCACATTGTGGAAAAATATGTCAAAAAATATCTAAATTCTCAATAATAAAAAAATATAATGTACAAATGAAATTTTCATTTAAATCTAGGCTATTAGGATTGGAGTAGCTCACATGCTGAGTGCTATCATTTATAATGTAAAATAAAGAGAAAAAATAACCTAAACTATGATATTTCTTCTCAAGCTTATGCGTATATATTCAAAACATAAAGTTTAGAGGAAGGAAATATGAGTTAAAGCTTATTCAAGATTTTTGCGAAGATATTTATTAACTGATTTGCTATTGGAATATAAATTATTATTATAATAATATTATGGATATTTCTTAAGAAAGAAATAATTTATCTCTATATGTTTTACTTGCTCATGAAATATAAAATAAGTTTTTATTTGTCTCACTGCATAATTGTTACAACAACAAGTGGTAAGAGACGAAAATAGTCTCTTAATTTTCTTTAAAATTTATATGATTTAAAGTATATCATATGTTATTATTATTATTATTTTGAACTATTTATTAGTATTAAATATTGAAATAATTATTTGTCTTAATTTTTTAGAAGATAAAATTGTCTTAAAGAATGTATAAAATTCTTTATAGGCCTTTTCTCGCTACATGATGGTGTAAACTTGAATATGAAAATTTGATTAATTGTAAGTGTTCATGATACTAAAAGAAATTCAAAATCTTAGAGATTTAGTCACATGTTTTAGCATGTCAAAATCTTAAAGATTTTATAAATTATATATGATCTAATAATAATAGCATAATTAAATTTTTTTTATAATTTTTTTATATCTAGAATGATTAATTGGAGGAGTCACATACTCACATCAGATAAAAATTAGTATTTTGTTTAATCAAAGTATCAATTAGAGTATAACTCAAAAGATTAATATTTATAAGAGTATTAATTATATATATATATATATATATATTGATAATATGATAAATTTTATGGAGTATGTAATTTTTATTCAAAAAAATATTTGTTTTTCTAAGATCTTTTGTCTGGAATTGTGGTTGAATATATTTATTAAATTGAATAATTTTTAATTGATTGTCTTTCATAAAAATATATCATTCATGCATATAATCATGGTGATTATTTTATTATTCAAGGATATTTAAAAAATAAAGAAAAAATTATTATATCATGTGCAATCCAAATGAGATAATTATTAATGAAAATCACACAAATTAAATTTTTACTGATTATTTTAGATTATATAATTTTTTATAACATGCAAATTGAGTTTGATTGGAAATTTTGTTGATTATTCTAGAAAGATAATATTCTTAAGATTTTTATAAAAAATAATATTATTTATATTTAGTTGTATTATCTATTTATGATGTGTTGCCGGTCATATGAGAATTAATATCAATGTCATCTTGATCATTGGAGAAAAAAATATATGGGTAAATTATATCAAATATTTGAATCAATTTTTTCATAATAAGTATACTGTAATGAAAGAAATCTCTCAAAATGATTCTTACCTAGTATTATGATGAGTGAGATAATACTTCAAAAAGGAAAGTAAATATCTTAATATTATCAAAAGAATTTATAAAATTAGCTAAAGGTTATAAAAATTGTGAGTATGGTGATATATGTGAATTGGGGTGTTGTGTATAATTCATTTTTTTTGGATTGGTCAAAAGATTAAAATCAAAATAGTTAATTTGAGAATTATATAGATTTTTGGGAGACTTATTGTTACTCTGAATAGATTATGTATGTCTCATTTTTTTTTAATATAGATATTATGTCTTGGATGGTCAAATATCCTTGAATGTAGTAAATTTAATAGATACATGATTATCTAGATTGAAGCGAGATTTTTTTAAAAAAGAAGATTCTATTCTTTTTAGAGTTAACTTGTTATTTATTTGTTGATAAACATGATGACTTTATATGAATGTCATTATAATAGGAACTAATAAGTTTAAATATAACTAATGTCTAAGTTTTTTTTTTTCTAATTGGTGGTTCAAGCGAGACTATGAGAGAGTAAAGAAAAGCAATATATACAGATGTATCTTTAGAATATTTATACTTCATAGGCTCTTTAAAAAATAAGTAATGCTAAAAAAAATAACATAAATACTCACTAATATTTAATTAGTTTTTGTTATGTCATGGTGATATATTTTGAATAAAATGCATATTTTCAAAGATTATGTGAGCTAAGATTAGTAATTTCTTTTTATGATACAAAATTGAAAGGGTATATGATGAAACAGAATAAAAAAAATATTTAATTTATGAAATAATTTGTGGTTAATATCATAGCTACTCATAATTGCTCTCGAAAACTTTATCCAAAGAGGAGTATTCAAATCATTTTAATTAAATATTTATTATTTTTTTACAATCTCATTATACTGAGATGTGTTAGTACAATAAATTTGTTATTTTATCATATGATTAGTATAATAAATATTAAAGTTATTAAATATATATTTAAAATATTTTGTTATTCTTAATATTTTTTATTTTTTATTAAATTGATATTTTATTTTTTATGAAACATATGAAAAATAAAAGGAATCTATAATGTAATATAATAAGAACTAATTAAGTGAAACATGAATAATTATAAATAAAAGTGATTAAATATTTAAATTTTTTTTGAGACTTTTTCAATAGGTGCTTATGATTGTGTGTATAAAATTGATTGACTTCTCACTCACAAAAATCTAGCTAGCTAAATATGAATTTCTAATATGTTTTTCTAAAAAATGACTTTCTTACGCTCTCTCTCTCTCGCTCGCATTCATCTCCATTGTGAGCGATGATATTTCTAACAGTTATGCTTATGTTTGAATTCTCACTCACATTATAATTAAAAAATCAGGAATTTTTTTGTTTAATTCATCACCAGGAGGCTCTTTCATCAGCTGGTTGAGTTTCTCGTGACTCAAAAATCACATCTAAATTCTGGTGATCAATTACATATAATTTTATTGTTCAAGCCTACACAAGATAATAGAAATCTTAACCTTCGTATTGTTATGTATCAATAAAAACATATATAAACTGCACTACAGTACAACACAATTGCTCTTTGTATTGTTATTTTTGTTTTTTTTTTCTTCGTTGCACTTACTATGTTTCTATACCACTGCGCATGTTATGTGCACTGTGTAGTTGACAAAAACCCACTCCTCGCACATTTTCAATGCACACCTTCCACACACTTTAACAACTTGAAATTGTGTGTACATTTATACAATTCCCATTGCATAATCAACAATCATTGTGCAATGGTTGTATCTATAATTGTATATCAATGTTGTGGGGGTCGAGATTTTTATCGAGACAACGACAATGTGTTTTGTCACACATGCACAAATTGCCAGTAGGTCAACATAGTGCGCGTCGATGTTGCATAGTATATATATGCATTTTGTATACTCACTTATAAAGTTTGCATGAATGACTATAATACCATATAAAAACATATAAAATATGTATAAACCATTTATCATTATTTATTAAATGTAGTTCAAAGTCACTCACTAAAAAAAATATGTTTTAAATAATAAACAAACAAACCTATAGGGTATCTAACATGTTGGGGGTCTCTTATCAATAAATAAATGAAAAATCATAATAATAATAAATAAAATTATAATAACTTATAATCAAATATTTTATATGCAGCAAAGTACATAGAAATAAATTATGCATTTGTCAGGGAGAAGATATAGGATAATATTTTTGTTATGATTTATATTCTAAACGTAGAACAATCAACCAATATATTTATGAAAATCTTGAAGTAAATTTAATTTATTTTTCTTTTTTATAAATTTTATGCATTCTATATTTATGTGGGTTTTCTTTGTATGTTATTTATTTTCATATCTTTACTTTTGATTAGAGTATATAATCTATGTCTTGTCCTATTTTTTTTTTATTTTTTTACTTATAAAATTTATTATTGATGATGATAGAATTTTGGTTTTATTTATAATTTTATTGAGGGTTTGTGCATTCAAATTTGTTTTCATGGGTGTTATTGCTATACTTTTGTTTTTTTAATTAGAAAACATTAATATTAAAAAAATTTAATTTGTGATCTTGATGTTTTTATTTTTAATAATTTTATTTCTTTTTCTTGATTCAAAATTAAAGTCATAAACAAGATATTTTATTTTTTAATTAATTGATTTTTATAATTTCTAATTCTCAAATAAATTATATTACATATCTACTTTTGAATTCGGGTCTTCTCAAGCTTTATTGAATAAGATAATATAATCTTTGAATATATACATCATATTATATTTTCCTAAAATATTTTATAAACTCATTTAAGATTTAAATAATGTGTGATTATATAAATACCAATATATCGAATCTCTTAAGAATTTTAAAATTAAAAATATATAGGCAAGAATAACTTATAATAATTGATGACTTGTGAAGTTCTTATGATGTATGTATATATTGGAGGTGATACTTTGATACAATAGTAATTGCCTTTGCCTAACGGTGGTAGATTTTATGTTTGAGATTCATCAATTATAATTTTTTTAAATTTTGATGGTAAAATTATTAATATATTAATATGTCATAGATTTTGCTCTAAGTGTGATCCTTGTATGCTAGGTATGACCACCTCCATCTAGATCTAAATAAAATAATAAAAAATTAAAATAAATCATTGCTGCAATTTTGTTATTGAATATTTGTTTGACATGTTGTATATGAAATAAATTAATTTTGGACAACTATATCATACATATTTTCTCTAAATTGATAATAATTCTATGTACTTATTTTTTATTATATTTTTATAATTTTTCTAAATAAAAAAATTTTTATAGTCTTACCTAAAAAAATTGAATTGATTATGTGATATTGATATAGTAATTAAATTTCATAGTTGTTTATGTGTGATTATCTCATAATTTTATTATGTAATTTATAAATTTAATTCTCTCAAAAGTTTAGTAATTTTAAATATTATATTTATTTTTATAAATTCACACAAAGTTGTATTTTTTATAATATTTTTGTAATATCAAAATGCAATTAAATAATATAAATTTTATTGTATCTCTACAATTATTTTATGTTTCAATTAAAATTTTATTTTCATTTTTTTAATTTAATTCTTCTACTTTTCAATATATAAATTTATGAACTTGTGTTAGATATCACATTAGCTGGAGTGGTAGATGTTATGTGATAATTAATGTCATGATCATGGATGACTTCAATCGTAGTTTAAAAAATGTAAGGTGCATCTAGGCTCCACACATGCATCTTGCTTGAGACATGCCCATGGTGCATAGGCACCTTGTATATGGCAATATTATTTTTAATGATTATTAAATATTTGTATATTTGATCTTTATCTATTAGTTTCATATGTATTAATGTAAAATTTAAAATAATAAATTTTAATATATATTAATATATTAAAAGTCAAATATAAATAAATAATTGTCATCTTTCTTTGATGAATTATATATGTTGTTGTCTTAGATTTTCAAGGAAAGAGGAGATATTGTAGCTGTTCTTTAAAATAGTAGGCACGATGCCCCTCATCTTTTGTTTACTCTAACATGAAATATAATATTTTTTGATTTGGTAGTTTGGGAATGTTGACTCTAACATGAATTCATATAATTTACTTAATGTATATTGCGTCACTTAATTATTAATATTATAAATTTTTTTTTTTGTGAATCTAATAAAAATTTGTCATTGATAAGAACAATTATATTGTATTAAGTAATAATTATGATATTTTAAATAATTGTATCATTTATATTAATATATATACTTTAATTTCTTTTCTTTTATATTATTTAATATGTAAGGTTTAATATTTGCTTGTAGGTGAGTTTATCAATTTTGAATTTATTTAAAATATCAAGAATATTATTAATAATATTTAAAGTAAAAATAAGTATTTTCAGTAATCCTTGTAGAATATAGAACCTTACACTAAAATACAAATACATCTCATTCTCATATTTGAGTGGGGTAGATTATATGTTGGGTTTTCCTATCATAAAAGCATAAAAAATAACAAAGATAAAAACAACTAATTTAAAAATATTTTTTTATATTCATTATGAATTTATATGATGTGAAATTATACTGATATAATTGTGATTGAGCCCGACAATCCCAATATCTAATATTAATATAATATAGAAATTGTTAGAGTTCATATAAAAATTATCACAGTGCATAATTTATTATAATAAGTTATCACTTCATTAATATTTATATGTATGCTAATTTTTTAAAATTATGGATATATTTTATTTTATTTTATTTTATATGAAAAAAATACTTAATAGTTATACATATTGCATTTTTTATCACTATTGGTTAAATATTGGCCTTTGTTCCAATTTATTTGGTTTTTTATTATTTATTATTATTTTATTTTATCCTACAATCTTATTTATTAAATTGAGATTTAAATCTAGAATCGAAATACTTGATTAATGAATCGAGAATCAAATTAAATTGAATCATGATTCAATTTTTTTTTGTGATTTTATCCTACGTTAATTAAATTGACTATCAAATCTATTTAGGGTTCCTCACAAATTTCTCCCACGACGACCTCTATTAGAGAGGAGTATATAGATCTTTTGTCTAACAATACAACAACAAAAATTAGATATGTTTAAATCATCAATAATATATTGGATCTCATAAGAATTTCAAAGTTAAACATGTTTAGTCCTGATCATTACTGATATAATTGACCAGTGTGAAAGTTTGTCATATGCTTCTATCCTGAGGTTGGTAAGGGGGGATTGGGGGATGGTGAAAAAAATTTTAAAAATACATAACAATAAAAATTATGTGTTTAAACCATAACTAATATACTGAATCTCATAAGAACTCCAAAGCTAAACATGCGTGGTCTCTATCACCTATATTGCACGGATACGCCTATGAACTGCCGTGTCCACGTGTCGGACACGTGGACACGGCGACACAGGTCCGACACACGTCGGATACGTGTCTGATACGCCACGTGGCATATCGGATATGCGTCAGAGACGTATCCGATGCGTTATTCGGAAACAATCATCGTTAACAACAGACGCGTCGTTTACCAACCGACTCATTTTTATGATTCTAACACGTCGGAAATACACTATATATTAATGATTACTCCTACATCTCTAACTAATTGAGGAGCACACCGTCGACAGTGAGTTGCCGACAAGCCGATTGCGGGAAATAGTTGTCAATTTTTATTGCGTCAAACGGGGAAGGGAGGAGCACACCGTCGATGCGCCGACAGTACCTAAGGTAACCTAATTCTATAAAGGGAAGGGGGGGTTTTGGAATCTGTATTGAGAGGGGGGAGAGTTTGAAAATCAAAACTGTAAAGGGAGGGTAGGGGGGTTAAGGAGGGGGGAGGGTGTTAGAGGGTTTAAATTTTTTATACATTATTTTAAAATACCGAATTTTAAATTATTTTAAAATACCTAATATTTATAATTAATAATTTTTATTTTTATTTTTATTTTTTTTTATCATGACGTATCCTAGCCGTATTCGTATCCTTGTTTTTTAGAATTTATTGTGTCTCCGTATTCTATCGTGTCGTATCTCCTTGTTCGTATTCGTGTCCGTGCAACATAGTCTATCATTACTGAGATGATTGATCAGTGTGTATCTTTGTCGTATATATCTACCCTGAAGTTGGTAATAGATGATTGAAGGGAGGGTAAATTTTTTATAAATAAAACACTAACAGTGAAAACATCTTGTTCTCTTGCTATTATATCTCTCACAACTTATTCTCTCACTCCAGGCACTTGAGTTACTAACTCATGGGTAAATAATCATATGATAGATACTTATTTCTTATTTATTATGTTTTTCACTTGTTTTTTTAAATATTTTTATAATTATTGATAATTATTTCTTATTTATTATATTTTTCACTCTAGGCTAGGTGTTTGAGTGTGCTTATTTTTTTATTTATTTTTGTTCACCTGGTTATTCATCTATGGTAAAGTTAAAATTTTTGATTTTAATGTTTACTCACTTTAGATAGTGAGGTATATGAGATAAGAAAATACTTTAGAATTTTATAATTTTAGTTAGTGGGTAATTATTTTTTCCTAAATTTTTATATTAACTCGTGATTTAATACATTAACAGTGTTTATAATTTTTAGTGTTTTTCTTATGTTTATAAGTGTGTAGTATAATATTTCATTTTCTTTCATATGATATATTAGTAATATTTATATAAGTGTTATATTTATTTGAAAATTTATTTATTTTTTGTTTTTGTAGTTGTTTCATGTGATTCCATATGAATTTTATAGAATTTTATATCTATATTAATAAATCTTAATTATTGGATTTATACAACGCAGCAAAGCAATAAAGTGGCAGAATAGTTGATTAATATTTTAAATCTTTTTTTATCTGAATAACTTTGTTATTAAAATATGAGCCTTATCTAAATTATTTATAGATGTTATAGTCTATTTAAATAGACGAGCACATATTTTTCATCCAATAAAAAATCTTGAAGAATTTTAAAAATGAAAATTTTATTTTCTAAATATATTTTTTTATTATGACTTCATTATTTTTATTATTCATAAAATTATATATAATATATTAGTAGCTAACATATGAATCATATATTATGCATGTTGAATTCTTATAATTTGTTATACATGTTAGTAAATTTTATTAAATTTCTAATATATCTTAATGAGTTAAAAACTAATTTTAAATATACCCATACTAATTAGTTTATTATATGTCACACACGCGCACACACACACACGCACACGCACACACAATATTAGGTACACACCATTTAAAAGCTCTTGAAAATAATATAAAATACAAAGAAATGACTTGAAATACAAAAATATATATTTTTTATTGATGATTTTTATTAAATTGCAAATTTAGCTGGCAATTTAATTGATAATAGTTCATTTAATCTAGTTTGTTGCAAGTCTGGCTTGTGTTCCTAAGTACTCGGCCATCACCTCCTCCTGCCTCCAAAGATATGGATTTGCAACCTCAGCATCCATGGAGACGACTGATGGTGGTGAGCTGGCGAATCCTACGGAGAGCAATGGTACTTCGGGAAGTTCGCAGTCGGAAAAATCAAATGGCGATGCACAGCCGTCCGATCCGGGGGAGGAACCAGTTTTTAAAAGAAGGGCAGAATCGGGCGTGCCATCAGATCCGAACTCGCCGGGAAAACAGCATCATCATCGGCCGACTGCTGCACTCTCCGAATCGGATTCAGAGGGCGAGGGCGAGCTGTCAGCAGAAGAGCTGGTCAGGCTCGTGGCTGAGAAAGAGAAACTCTTGAAAGCGAAGCACAGAGATATAGAGAAGCTGCAGGATAAGCTTCTCCGCTCCTATGCTGAAATGGAGAATGTCATGCACAGGACAAAGCGCGAAGCCGAGAACTCTAAAAAGTTTGCAATTCAGGTTTTCTTCCCTCCTCCCCCGTGCCATATTTAGCTCTAAAAATTTTGTTGAAATTGGTTTTGGCTATGGTTCATGTTCCTAGAGCCCCTGACCCGACCACAATGGCCCTGGCCAATGAGCCCCTCGGCTCATACGCATAATCAAGGGGCTATCATAATGTGCGCCACCATGCCAAACACTACTTCTACGTTACATAGTTTACTTCATGGATATTAAAGGTGTGCCTTAAGATCTCTTCAAGCCCAGGCGAAAGTGCCTTGCCTTGTCTTAGGCGCCCCTCTCCTACGAATTAATTATTCCCATATTTAACCTTGAAAAATTATATCATTTCTAAATTTTTCCTCTCGAAGATTATAGATAATATGTTTGATATCTTAGAATTTTACATGTTTATTATTAAAGTTTTATTATTCTGTTTTAGATCACTGAATACTTGTGATAATGAGAAATGCTTATAATATTTGATATTTTTTTCTCAATTTTATTTTATTAATAAATAAAAATTATATATAATATTAGGTTGAGTGTACCTCATAAAAAAGTGTCTTAATTATGTTTTACGTCTCAAATAATTATAGTTTGTAATAATGTGAAATACTAATAATGTTTAATTTTAATATTTAATATTTTTTATTTGATTATATTTTATTAATAGATAAAAATTATATATAATATTTAGTGATATATATATATATAATTAGGTTAAGTGTGCTTCTAAAAAAGGTTATGCATTATTAATTATACATTGCGCTTTAAATAATTATAATTTGTGATAATGGGAAATACTAATAATATTTAATTAATATTTAATATTTTGTACTTGATTATATTTTATTAATAAATAAAAATTATATATAATATTTAGTTTCATATATATATATATATATATAATTTTAGGTTAAATGTACCTCATAAAAAAATTTGTGATTTAATTATGAATTGTGCCTCAATAGCTATAGTTTGTGATAATGAGAAATAATAAAAATGTTTAATTTTAAAAAATAATATTTTTTACTCAATTATATTTAATTAATATATAAAAATTATATATGATATTTAGTTTAATGTATGCATAAATATCAACAAACTCTCTAATTCTAATTGGGTCATGAAGGATACCATTCATGTCCCCCTGGATCTCTCTATCTTGTGCATTATCAAGGTTAAATTAGGTAAAAAAATAATCTCTATTAGTAAAGTTTGTGTCTCGGTGTGATAAATAGTAACTTCGTTAAAGTCTCATTAGATATAGATTTTCTATTCCTATAATGCCACAGAATTTTGCAAAGAGCCTGCTAGATGTGGTGGACAATTTGGGAAGAGCGTATTTTGTTGTGAAAGATCGTTATTCTGAAGATAATAATGATGGGGCAAACCCACTTCTCAAGACTCTTCTCGAAGGGGTTGAGATGACCGAAAAACAACTGAGTGAGGTAAGTACGTGGTTTGTTTTCATTCTGAATGTTGTTGGACTTGGGCACCATCATGGATGGCTCATGGCTTTGTTTTTTTTTTTTTTTTATTTTATTTTATTTTTTTGATTTTAGGTAATGAAAAAATTTGGCGTGGAGAAATTTGATCCTACAAATGAGCCTTTTGATCCACACCGCCACTATGCAGTTTACCAGGTTCCAGATGCTGATAAACCTCCCGGCACAGTAGCTTCTGTTCTTAAGGTATTAACTAGTAGATTCCTGTTACATTTAGAGCTTATTTGATGGTGATGATCTTTTATTTGTTTGTGAAATATGTGCGCGCGCGCGCACACACACAGACACATATATATATGTATATGCATACACAATAGCTACAACTTTGCATATTTGAATTGCTTGATCATATGTTTGTCAAGTATATGCATATATGTGTGTGCATGTGTGTGTGTGTGTGCGTGCGTGCGTGTGTGTATAGGTGCATATACAATGTATGTGCATATATACAATGTATATATAGGTGCATATATATAGGTGTGTGTGTGTGTGTGTATATATATAGGTGCATATACAATGTATGTGCATATATACAATGTATATATAGGTGCATATACAATGTATGTGCGAAGCAGAAGCACATGTTGCGTGTATGTAGCAGTGTTGGTGCATATACAATGTGTATGTAGCAATGTTTGTGAAATTATGTGGTGCAGGTTGGCTACATGCTGCATGATAGAGTACTGCGGCCAGCCGAAGTGGGTGTTACCCATGCAGTGGAATCTGACGCTGAAACCAGCAAGCAGAACTCTTGAGATCCTGTGTTCCAAATTCATGCCTGTTGTTGAGAACCATTGCTAGCAGTCGGATGGGTTTTTGATGTATTACTTACTTTTCATGAGTCAAGACTGGCACACACATGGGCACACATAATATTTTTATATGCATATACTTATGGGCAAACATGTTTAATTGACTTTTTTAGTTTTACAAATATTAAAATAACATAAAACCATAATCAAATCATTTTTTTGTCTGCATGTATATGTGTATATATACATGCCTGCGTATAAACACACATGGACAAGTTATATATACATGCACCCACATGTATATATACACACGCATACGCATAAACGTGTATATATCTATTTACTGAATGTTCATGTGTGTGTGTGTGATGGTGAAAATCTATTTATACATAAATGTGCATGTATATGCCAGTTATGGTGAAAATATATATCTATACATATGTATATGTGCATATATATTTAATTTATGGTGAATATAAATATATATATGTATATGTGCACGTATAGATAAGTTATGGTGAAAATCTATATATATATATATGTGTGCATGTATATATAAGTTATGGAATGTATGTATCTGCATGTATATGTAAATTATAGGTGAAATTCTGCACACACACACGCACACACATGTTCATGTGTATATATATATATATATATATATATATATATATATATATATATATATATATATACAGATTATAACCTTAAATAAAATGCACATACCAGATTTTGGTAGAGATGAAGAAGACAATATCATAGGCATCAACTATACAGAAGATCTAGATAAATGAAATACACGAAGAGCAGAAATTCATGTGTCTAACGAATCTGCCTAAATATGTAGATATACATAAGGGCTCCGTCCGTCCTAAAGTTGCCTCTCCTGCAGCATCTCCCCAATCTTTTGGTAAAGCGCTTGTTGCTGCTCCAAACTAAAGCTGCCTTTTATCTACATTGGCACCAGAATCCTCACATCAAAATTAAATGCTTCATATATGCGCACATACATGAGTGTGTATGCGTGCCTACATAAACACGTATTCCACAATTGAGAGCAGAGCAGATGAATGTTGTTGCAGTGACGATTTATGTTTATAGTGAGATCATCATTCTTACTGTCTGAATCAATATACCTACACTACAGTCATCTCACATGTATATGCACGTGTATGACCATGAATGAGTAACCAAAACACACAATTATAAGTGTATGCATGTTTATATAAATGTGTAAGCATATCTATATATAAGTGTATATATATATACAGGAGTATGACCATGAATGTGTATACAAAACACACATTTATAACGTGGTGCATGTCTATATTTCATAACATATATACGCGCATATGCACGTTTTTATCTAACAAATATTTAATTTTTTTTAAAAAAAAAATACCTGATCCAAAACCATTTCGACAGAATAGTCTTGGGTAACAACAAATGACTGGTGATAGATGTAAGCAAAAACAGCCATTACCATCTGCAACACGAACAAAAGTTTATTTTAAAAAAAAAAAAAAAAAAAATCCACCACGAGTTCTAGTGTATGGATAAAGTTATTGCTACTATTATATTATCAAAAAAAAAAAAAAAAAAAAAAAAAAAATTTGAGTAAGAAAGGAGCTTACTTGGCAGTCCATTCGATCAGTAAATCCACCATGACCAGGGATGCTATCACCAAAATCCTATGTTTCAATAGAACAAGCAAAGTGTTGTTCCTTGGCGAGAACACAAAAGGATACAAATTGAGTTCGAAAGCTAAATCACAACATAGTTAAGGTTGTTCACCTTGATCTTAAAAGCTCTCTTGAAGCCGCTGGCGAAAAAACCTCCAAAAGGAGCTATAATTGAGGCAAATAGTCCCAGCCATAATGCATGCCACTGCACTGGCAACACTGATATTTCCTTCCAAGCAAACTGCACAAGGGGGGGATACAATTGATGAGGAGCATGACACGCACATATAGAGATCATACTCAACACATAAGACTCAAGTTCAGCACAATATCTAGGAGAAGCTAATATCTTCTCGACCTTACCTTTGAGAATCAGAGAGACTAGGCCTGCTGAGTCTCATGTTCAGCCCACAAAGACCCACTATCATTAGATGAAAGTATTTATCATTACACCAAGACATGACCTTTATACCTACTGGTACAGTTCCTTAGCCTTACTTCTGAGAATCAAAATACAGTCTGCTTAATCTTTCTCAACTCAGACTTACCATCTTTGGACGAAAATATTTACCATTACACCAAGACATGAATTCTAATATATGTATGTAACATGAGGAGTTTTCAGGTAGTGATGGAAATTTTGATATATCTACTAGTATATCTCCTTAACCTTACTTCTAATAATCAGAGAGACTGTGTATGTTGAATCTCTCTCAAACTAGAGATCTACTATCATTGGACAAGGATACTTATCATTACACTGAGATATGATCTCCAATATAAAATATAGCATTAGGACTTTTTAGGCAGTGATGAAAATTTTTGATATATCCACTGGTGTATCTCCCTAACCTTGCGTTTGAGAATTAGAAAGAATGTGTCAGATGAATATCTCTCAAACTAGAGACATACCATCTTTGGACAAAAATACTTATCATTACACTGAGATATGACCTCCAATATAAAATATAGCATTAGGGCTTTTTAGGCAGTGATGAAAATTTCTAATATATCCACTGGTGTATCTCCCTAACCTTGCGTCTGAGAATTAGAGAGAATGTGTCAGATGAATTTGTCTCAAACTAGAGACATACCATCTTTGGACAAGAATACTTATCATTACACTGAGATATGACCTCCAATATAAAATATAGCATTAGGGCTTTTTAGGCAGTGATGAAAATTTCTAATATATCCACTGGTGTATCTCCCTAACCTTGCGTCTGAGAATTAGAGAGAATGTGTCAGATGAATTTCTCTCAAACTAGAGGCATACCATCTTTGGACAAGAATACTTATCATTACACTGAGATATGACCTCCAATATAAAATATAGCATTAGGGCTTTTTAGGCAGTGATGAAAATTTCTAATATATCTACTGGTGTATCTCCCTAACCTTGCGTCTGAGAATTAGAGAGAATGTGTCAGATGAATTTCTCTCAAACTAGAGACATACCATCTTTGGACAAGAATACTTATCATTACACTGAGATATGACCTCCAATATAAAATATAGCATTAGGGCTTTTTAGGCAGTGATGAAAATTTCTAATATATCCACTGGTGTATCTCCCTAACCTTGCGTCTGAGAATTAGAGAGAATGTGTCAGATGAATTTCTCTCAAACTAGAGACATACAATCTTTGGACAAGAATACTTATCATTACACTGAGATATGACCTCTAATATAAAATATAGCATTAGGGCTTTTTAGGCAGTGATGAAAATTTCTAATATATCCACTGGTGTATCTCCCTAACCTTGCGTCTGAGAATTAGAGAGAATGTGTCAGATGAATTTCTCTCAAACTAGAGGCATACCATCTTTGGACAAGAATAGTTATCATTACACTGAGATATGACCTCCAATATAAAATATAGCATTAGGGCTTTTTAGGCAGTGATGAAAATTTCTAATATATACACTGGTGTATCTCCCTAACCTTGCGTCTGAGAATTAGAGAGAATGTGTCAGATGAATTTCTCTCAAACTAGAGACATACCATCTTTGGACAAGAATACTTATCATTACACTGAGATATGACCTCTAATATAAAATATAGCATTAGGGCTTTTTAGGCAGTGATGAAAATTTCTAATATATCCACTGGTGTATCTCCCTAACCTTGCGTCTGAGAATTAGAGAGAATGTGTCAGATGAATATCTCTCAAACTAGAGACATACCATCTTTGGACAAGAATACTTATCATTACACTGAGATATGACCTCCAATATAAAATATAGCATTAGGGCTTTTTAGGCAGTGATGAAAATTTCTAATATATCCACTGGTGTATCTCCCTAACCTTGCGTCTGAGAATTAGAGAGAATGTGTCAGATGAATTTCTCTCAAACTAGAGACATACCATCTTTGGACAAGAATACTTATCATTACACTGAGATATGACCTCCAATATAAAATATAGCATTAGGGCTTTTTAGGCAGTGATGAAAATTTCTAATATATCCACTGGTGTATCTCCCTAACCTTGCGTCTGAGAATTAGAGAGAATGTGTCAGATGAATTTCTCTCAAACTAGAGGCATATCATCTTTGGACAAGAATACTTATCATTACACTGAGATATGACCTCCAATATAAAATATAGCATTAGGGCTTTTTAGGCAGTGATGAAAATTTCTAATATATCCACTGGTGTATCTCCCTAACCTTGCGTCTGAGAATTAGAGAGAATGTGTCAGATGAATTTCTCTCAAACTAGAGGCATACCATCTTTGGACAAGAATACTTATCATTACACTGAGATATGACCTCCAATATAAAATATAGCATTAGGGCTTTTTAGGCAGTGATGAAAATTTCTAATATATCCACTGGTGTATCTCCCTAACCTTGCGTCTGAGAATTAGAGAGAATGTGTCAGATGAATTTCTCTCAAACTAGAGGCATACCATCTTTGGACAAGAATACTTATCATTACACTGAGATATGACCTCCAATATAAAATATAGCATTAGGGCTTTTTAGGCAGTGATGAAAATTTCTAATATATACACTGGTGTATCTCCCTAACCTTGCGTCTGAGAATTAGAGAGAATGTGTCAGATGAATTTCTCTCAAACTAGAGACATACCATCTTTGGACAAGAATACTTATCATTACACTGAGATATGACCTCTAATATAAAATATAGCATTAGGGCTTTTTAGGCAGTGATGAAAATTTCTAATATATCCACTGGTGTATCTCCCTAACCTTGCGTCTGAGAATTAGAGAGAATGTGTCAGATGAATTTCTCTCAAACTAGAGGCATACCATCTTTGGACAAGAATACTTATCATTACACTGAGATATGACCTCCAATATAAAATATAGCATTAGGGCTTTTTAGGCAGTGATGAAAATTTCTAATATATCCACTGGTGTATCTCCCTAACCTTGCGTCTGAGAATTAGAGAGAATGTGTCAGATGAATTTCTCTCAAACTAGAGACATACCATCTTTGGACAAGAATACTTATCATTACACTGAGATATGACCTCCAATATAAAATATAGCATTAGGGCTTTTTAGGCAGTGATGAAAATTTCTAATATATACACTGGTGTATCTCCCTAACCTTGCGTCTGAGAATTAAAGAGAATGTGTCAGATGAATTTCTCTCAAACTAGAGACATACCATCTTTGGACAAGAATACTTATCATTACACTGAGATATGACCTCTAATATAAAATATAGCATTAGGGCTTTTTAGGCAGTGATGAAAATTTCTAATATATCCACTGGTGTATCTCCCTAACCTTGCGTCTGAGAATTAGAGAGAATGTGTCAGATGAATTTCTCTCAAACTAGAGGCATACCATCTTTGGACAAGAATACTTATCATTACACTGAGATATGACCTCTAATATAAAATATAGCATTAGGGCTTTTTAGGCAGTGATGAAAATTTCTAATATATACACTGGTGTATCTCCCTAACCTTGCGTCTGAGAATTAGAGAGAATGTGTCAGATGAATTTCTCTCAAACTAGAGACATACCATCTTTGGACAAGAATACTTATCATTACACTGAGATATGACCTCCAATATAAAATATAGCATTAGGGCTTTTTAGGCAGTGATGAAAATTTCTAATATATCCACTGGTGTATCTCCCTAACCTTGCGTCTGAGAATTAGAGAGAATGTGTCAGATGAATTTCTCTCAAACTAGAGACATACCATCTTTGGACAAGAATACTTATCATTACACTGAGATATGACCTCCAATATAAAATATAGCATTAGGGCTTTTTAGGCAGTGATGAAAATTTCTAATATATCCACTGGTGTATCTCCCTAACCTTGCGTCTGAGAATTAGAGAGAATGTGTCAGATGAATTTCTCTCAAACTAGAGGCATACCATCTTTGGACAAGAATACTTATCATTACACTGAGATATGACCTCCAATATAAAATATAGCATTAGGGCTTTTTAGGCAGTGATGAAAATTTCTAATATATCCACTGGTGTATCTCCCTAACCTTGCGTCTGAGAATTAGAGAGAATGTGTCAGATGAATTTCTCTCAAACTAGAGACATACCATCTTTGGACAAGAATACTTATCATTACACTGAGATATGACCTCCAATATAAAATATAGCATTATGGCTTTTTAGGCAGTGATGAAAATTTCTAATATATCCACTGGTGTATCTCCCTAACCTTGCGTCTGAGAATTAAAGAGAATGTGTCAGATGAATTTCTCTGAAACTAGAGACATACCATCTTTGGACAAGAATACTTATCATTACACTGAGATATGACCTCCAATATAAAATATAGCATTAGGGCTTTTTAGGCAGTGATGAAAATTTCTAATATATACACTGGTGTATCTCCCTAACCTTGCGTCTGAGAATTAGAGAGAATGTGTCAGATGAATTTCTCTCAAACTAGAGACATACCATCTTTGGACAAGAATACTTATCATTACACTGAGATATGACCTCTAATATAAAATATAGCATTAGGGCTTTTTAGGCAGTGATGAAAATTTCTAATATATCCACTGGTGTATCTCCCTAACCTTGCGTCTGAGAATTAGAGAGAATGTGTCAGATGAATTTCTCTCAAACTAGAGACATACCATCTTTGGACAAGAATACTTATCATTACACTGAGATATGACCTCCAATATAAAATATAGCATTAGGGCTTTTTAGGCAGTGATGAAAATTTCTAATATATACACTGGTGTATCTCCCTAACCTTGCGTCTGAGAATTAGAGAGAATGTGTCAGATGAATTTCTCTCAAACTAGAGACATACCATCTTTGGACAAGAATACTTATCATTACACTGAGATATGACCTCCAATATAAAATATAGCATTAGGGCTTTTTAGGCAGTGATGAAAATTTCTAATATATCCACTGGTGTATCTCCCTAACCTTGCGTCTGAGAATTAGAGAGAATGTGTCAGATGAATTTCTCTCAAACTAGAGACATACCATCTTTGGACAAGAATACTTATCATTACACTGAGATATGACCTCCAATATAAAATATAGCATTAGGGCTTTTTAGGCAGTGATGAAAATTTCTAATATATACACTGGTGTATCTCCCTAACCTTGCGTCTGAGAATTAGAGAGAATGTGTCAGATGAATTTCTCTCAAACTAGAGACATACCATCTTTGGACAAGAATACTTATCATTACACTGAGATATGACCTCCAATATAAAATATAGCATTAAGGCTTTTTAGGCAGTGATGAAAATTTCTAATATATCCACTGGTGTATCTCCCTAACCTTGCGTCTGAGAATTAGAGAGAATGTGTCAGATGAATTTCTCTCAAACTAGAGACATACCATCTTTGGACAAGAATACTTATCATTACACTGAGATATGACCTCTAATATAAAATATAGCATTAGGGCTTTTTAGGCAGTGATGAAAATTTCTAATATATCCACTGGTGTATCTCCCTAACCTTGCGTCTGAGAATTAGAGAGAATGTGTCAGATGAATTTCTCTCAAACTAGAGGCATACCATCTTTGGACAAGAATACTTATCATTACACTGAGATATGACCTCCAATATAAAATATAGCATTAGGGCTTTTTAGGCAGTGATGAAAATTTCTAATATATCAACTGGTGTATCTCCCTAACCTTGCGTCTGAGAATTAGAGAGAATGTGTCAGATGAATTTCTCTCAAACTAGAGACATACCATCTTTGGACAAGAATACTTATCATTACACTGAGATATGACCTCCAATATAAAATATAGCATTAGGGCTTTTTAGGCAGTGATGAAAATTTCTAATATATACACTGGTGTATCTCCCTAACCTTGCGTCTGAGAATTAGAGAGAATGTGTCAGATGAATTTCTCTCAAACTAGAGACATACCATCTTTGGACAAGAATACTTATCATTACACTGAGATATGACCTCTAATATAAAATATAGCATTAGGGCTTTTTAGGCAGTGATGAAAATTTCTAATATATCCACTGGTGTATCTCCCTAACCTTGCGTCTGAGAATTAGAGAGAATGTGTCAGATGAATTTCTCTCAAACTAGAGGCATACCATCTTTGGACAAGAATACTTATCATTACACTGAGATATGACCTCTAATATAAAATATAGCATTAGGGCTTTTTAGGCAGTGATGAAAATTTCTAATATATACACTGGTGTATCTCCCTAACCTTGCGTCTGAGAATTAGAGAGAATGTGTCAGATGAATTTCTCTCAAACTAGAGACATACCATCTTTGGACAAGAATACTTATCATTACACTGAGATATGACCTCCAATATAAAATATAGCATTAGGGCTTTTTAGGCAGTGATGAAAATTTCTAATATATCCACTGGTGTATCTCCCTAACCTTGCGTCTGAGAATTAGAGAGAATGTGTCAGATGAATTTCTCTCAAACTAGAGACATACCATCTTTGGACAAGAATACTTATCATTACACTGAGATATGACCTCCAATATAAAATATAGCATTAGGGCTTTTTAGGCAGTGATGAAAATTTCTAATATATCCACTGGTGTATCTCCCTAACCTTGCGTCTGAGAATTAGAGAGAATGTGTCAGATGAATTTCTCTCAAACTAGAGGCATACCATCTTTGGACAAGAATACTTATCATTACACTGAGATATGACCTCCAATATAAAATATAGCATTAGGGCTTTTTAGGCAGTGATGAAAATTTCTAATATATCCACTGGTGTATCTCCCTAACCTTGCGTCTGAGAATTAGAGAGAATGTGTCAGATGAATTTCTCTCAAACTAGAGACATACCATCTTTGGACAAGAATACTTATCATTACACTGAGATATGACCTCCAATATAAAATATAGCATTAGGGCTTTTTAGGCAGTGATGAAAATTTCTAATATATCCACTGGTGTATCTCCCTAACCTTGCGTCTGAGAATTAAAGAGAATGTGTCAGATGAATTTCTCTCAAACTAGAGACATACCATCTTTGGACAAGAATACTTATCATTACACTGAGATATGACCTCCAATATAAAATATAGCATTAGGGCTTTTTAGGCAGTGATGAAAATTTATAATATATACACTGGTGTATCTCCCTAACCTTGCGTCTGAGAATTAGAAAGAATGTGTCAGATGAATTTCTCTCAAACTAGAGACATACCATCTTTGGACAAGAATACTTATCATTACACTGAGATATGACCTCCAATATAAAATATAGCATTAGGGCTTTTTAGGCAGTGATGAAAATTTCTAATATATCCACTGGTGTATCTCCCTAACCTTGCGTCTGAGAATTAGAGAGAATGTGTCAGATGAATTTCTCTCAAACTAGAGGCATACCATCTTTGGACAAGAATACTTATCATTACACTGAGATATGACCTCCAATATAAAATATAGCATTAGGGCTTTTTAGGCAGTGATGAAAATTTCTAATATATCCACTGGTGTATCTCGCTAACCTTGCGTCTTAGAATTAGAGAGAATGTGTCAGATGAATTTCTCTCAAACTAGAGGCATACCATCTTTGGACAAGAATACTTATCATTACACTGAGATATGACCTCCAATATAAAATATAGCATTAGGGCTTTTTAGGCAGTGATGAAAATTTCTAATATATCCACTGGTGTATCTCCCTAACCTTGCGTCTGAGAATTAGAGAGAATGTGTCAGATGAATTTCTCTCAAACTAGAGACATACCATCTTTGGACAAGAATACTTATCATTACACTGAGATATGACCTCCAATATAAAATATAGCATTAGGGCTTTTTAGGCAGTGATGAAAATTTCTAATATATACACTGGTGTATCTCCCTAACCTTGCGTCTGAGAATTAGAGAGAATGTGTCAGATGAATTTCTCTCAAACTAGAGACATACCATCTTTGGACAAGAATACTTATCATTACACTGAGATATGACCTCCAATATAAAATATAGCATTAAGGCTTTTTAGGCAGTGATGAAAATTTCTAATATATCCACTGGTGTATCTCCCTAACCTTGCGTCTGAGAATTAGAGAGAATGTGTCAGATGAATTTCTCTCAAACTAGAGACATACCATCTTTGGACAAGAATACTTATCATTACACTGAGATATGACCTCTAATATAAAATATAGCATTAGGGCTTTTTAGGCAGTGATGAAAATTTCTAATATATCCACTGGTGTATCTCCCTAACCTTGCGTCTGAGAATTAGAGAGAATGTGTCAGATGAATTTCTCTCAAACTAGAGGCATACCATCTTTGGACAAGAATACTTATCATTACACTGAGATATGACCTCCAATATAAAATATAGCATTAGGGCTTTTTAGGCAGTGATGAAAATTTCTAATATATCAACTGGTGTATCTCCCTAACCTTGCGTCTGAGAATTAGAGAGAATGTGTCAGATGAATTTCTCTCAAACTAGAGACATACCATCTTTGGACAAGAATACTTATCATTACACTGAGATATGACCTCTAATATAAAATATAGCATTAGGGCTTTTTAGGCAGTGATGAAAATTTCTAATATATACACTGGTGTATCTCCCTAACCTTGCGTCTGAGAATTAGAGAGAATGTGTCAGATGAATTTCTCTCAAACTAGAGACATACCATCTTTGGACAAGAATACTTATCATTACACTGAGATATGACCTCTAATATAAAATATAGCATTAGGGCTTTTTAGGCAGTGATGAAAATTTCTAATATATCCACTGGTGTATCTCCCTAACCTTGCGTCTGAGAATTAGAGAGAATGTGTCAGATGAATTTCTCTCAAACTAGAGGCATACCATCTTTGGACAAGAATACTTATCATTACACTGAGATATGACCTCTAATATAAAATATAGCATTAGGGCTTTTTAGGCAGTGATGAAAATTTCTAATATATACACTGGTGTATCTCCCTAACCTTGCGTCTGAGAATTAGAGAGAATGTGTCAGATGAATTTCTCTCAAACTAGAGACATACCATCTTTGGACAAGAATACTTATCATTACACTGAGATATGACCTCCAATATAAAATATAGCATTAGGGCTTTTTAGGCAGTGATGAAAATTTCTAATATATCCACTGGTGTATCTCCCTAACCTTGCGTCTGAGAATTAGAGAGAATGTGTCAGATGAATTTCTCTCAAACTAGAGACATACCATCTTTGGACAAGAATACTTATCATTACACTGAGATATGACCTCCAATATAAAATATAGCATTAGGGCTTTTTAGGCAGTGATGAAAATTTCTAATATATCCACTGGTGTATCTCCCTAACCTTGCGTCTGAGAATTAGAGAGAATGTGTCAGATGAATTTCTCTCAAACTAGAGGCATACCATCTTTGGACAAGAATACTTATCATTACACTGAGATATGACCTCCAATATAAAATATAGCATTAGGGCTTTTAAGGCAGTGATGAAAATTTCTAATATATCCACTGGTGTATCTCCCTAACCTTGCGTCTGAGAATTAGAGAGAATGTGTCAGATGAATTTCTCTCAAACTAGAGACATACCATCTTTGGACAAGAATACTTATCATTACACTGAGATATGACCTCCAATATAAAATATAGCATTAGGGCTTTTTAGGCAGTGATGAAAATTTCTAATATATCCACTGGTGTATCTCCCTAACCTTGCGTCTGAGAATTAAAGAGAATGTGTCAGATGAATTTCTCTCAAACTAGAGACATACCATCTTTGGACAAGAATACTTATCATTACACTGAGATATGACCTCCAATATAAAATATAGCATTAGGGCTTTTTAGGCAGTGATGAAAATTTCTAATATATACACTGGTGTATCTCCCTAACCTTGCGTCTGAGAATTAGAGAGAATGTGTCAGATGAATTTCTCTCAAACTAGAGACATACCATCTTTGGACAAGAATACTTATCATTACACTGAGATATGACCTCCAATATAAAATATAGCATTAGGGCTTTTTAGGCAGTGATGAAAATTTCTAATATATCCACTGGTGTATCTCCCTAACCTTGCGTCTGAGAATTAGAGAGAATGTGTCAGATGAATTTCTCTCAAACTAGAGGCATACCATCTTTGGACAAGAATACTTATCATTACACTGAGATATGACCTCCAATATAAAATATAGCATTAGGGCTTTTTAGGCAGTGATGAAAATTTCTAATATATCCACTGGTGTATCTCCCTAACCTTGCGTCTTAGAATTAGAGAGAATGTGTCAGATGAATTTCTCTCAAACTAGAGGCATACCATCTTTGGACAAGAATACTTATCATTACACTGAGATATGACCTCCAATATAAAATATAGCATTAGGGCTTTTTAGGCAGTGATGAAAATTTCTAATATATCCACTGGTGTATCTCCCTAACCTTGCGTCTGAGAATTAGAGAGAATGTGTCAGATGAATTTCTCTCAAACTAGAGACATACCATCTTTGGACAAGAATACTTATCATTACACTGAGATATGACCTCCAATATAAAATATAGCATTAGGGCTTTTTAGGCAGTGATGAAAATTTCTAATATATCCACTGGTGTATCTCCCTAACCTTGCGTCTGAGAATTAAAGAGAATGTGTCAGATGAATTTCTCTCAAACTAGAGACATACCATCTTTGGACAAGAATACTTATCATTACACTGAGATATGACCTCCAATATAAAATATAGCATTAGGGCTTTTTAGGCAGTGATGAAAATTTCTAATATATACACTGGTGTATCTCCCTAACCTTGCGTCTGAGAATTAGAGAGAATGTGTCAGATGAATTTCTCTCAAACTAGAGACATACCATCTTTGGACAAGAATACTTATCATTACACTGAGATATGACCTCTAATATAAAATATAGCATTAGGGCTTTTTAGGCAGTGATGAAAATTTCTAATATATCCACTGGTGTATCTCCCTAACCTTGCGTCTGAGAATTAGAGAGAATGTGTCAGATGAATTTCTCTCAAACTAGAGGCATACCATCTTTGGACAAGAATACTTATCATTACACTGAGATATGACCTCCAATATAAAATATAGCATTAGGGCTTTTTAGGCAGTGATGAAAATTTCTAATATATCCACTGGTGTATCTCCCTAACCTTGCGTCTGAGAATTAGAGAGAATGTGTCAGATGAATTTCTCTCAAACTAGAGACATACCATCTTTGGACAAGAATACTTATCATTACACTGAGATATGACCTCTAATATAAAATATAGCATTAGGGCTTTTTAGGCAGTGATGAAAATTTCTAATATATCCACTGGTGTATCTCCCTAACCTTGCGTCTGAGAATTAGAGAGAATGTGTCAGATGAATTTCTCTCAAACTAGAGGCATACCATCTTTGGACAAGAATACTTATCATTACACTGAGATATGACCTCCAATATAAAATATAGCATTAGGGCTTTTTAGGCAGTGATGAAAATTTCTAATATATCCACTGGTGTATCTCCCTAACCTTGCGTCTGAGAATTAGAGAGAATGTGTCAGATGAATTTCTCTCAAACTAGAGACATACCATCTTTGGACAAGAATACTTATCATTACACTGAGATATGACCTCCAATATAAAATATAGCATTAGGGCTTTTTAGGCAGTGATGAAAATTTCTAATATATACACTGGTGTATCTCCCTAACCTTGCGTCTGAGAATTAGAGAGAATGTGTCAGATGAATTTCTCTCAAACTAGAGACATACCATCTTTGGACAAGAATACTTATCATTACACTGAGATATGACCTCTAATATAAAATATAGCATTAGGGCTTTTTAGGCAGTGATGAAAATTTCTAATATATCCACTGGTGTATCTCGAAACCTTGCGTCTGAGAATTAGAGAGAATGTGTCAGATGAATTTCTCTCAAACTAGAGGCATACCATCTTTGGACAAGAATACTTATCATTACACTGAGATATGACCTCTAATATAAAATATAGCATTAGGGCTTTTTAGGCAGTGATGAAAATTTCTAATATATACACTGGTGTATCTCCCTAACCTTGCGTCTGAGAATTAGAGAGAATGTGTCAGATGAATTTCTCTCAAACTAGAGACATACCATCTTTGGACAAGAATACTTATCATTACACTGAGATATGACCTCCAATATAAAATATAGCATTAGGGCTTTTTAGGCAGTGATGAAAATTTCTAATATATCCACTGGTGTATCTCCCTAACCTTGCGTCTGAGAATTAGATAGAATGTGTCAGATGAATTTCTCTCAAACTAGAGACATACCATCTTTGGACAAGAATACTTATCATTACACTGAGATATGACCTCCAATATAAAATATAGCATTAGGGCTTTTTAGGCAGTGATGAAAATTTCTAATATATCCACTGGTGTATCTCCCTAACCTTGCGTCTGAGAATAAGAGAGAATGTGTCAGATGAATTTCTCTCAAACTAGAGGCATACCATCTTTGGACAAGAATACTTATCATTACACTGAGATATGACCTCCAATATAAAATATAGCATTAGGGCTTTTTAGGCAGTGATGAAAATTTCTAATATATCCACTGGTGTATCTCCCTAACCTTGCGTCTGAGAATTAGAGAGAATGTGTCAGATGAATTTCTCTCAAACTAGAGACATACCATCTTTGGACAAGAATACTTATCATTACACTGAGATATGACCTCCAATATAAAATATAGCATTAGGGCTTTTTAGGCAGTGATGAAAATTTCTAATATATCCACTGTTGTATCTCCATAACCTTGCGTCTGAGAATTAAAGAGAATGTGTCAGATGAATTTCTCTCAAACTAGAGACATACCATCTTTGGACAAGAATACTTATCATTACACTGAGATATGACCTCCAATATAAAATATAGCATTAGGGCTTTTTAGGCAGTGATGAAAATTTCTAATATATACACTGGTGTATCTCCCTAACCTTGCGTCTGAGAATTAGAGAGAATGTGTCAGATGAATTTCTCTCAAACTAGAGACATACCATCTTTGGACAAGAATACTTATCATTACACTGAGATATGACCTCTAATATAAAATATAGCATTAGGGCTTTTTAGGCAGTGATGAAAATTTCTAATATATCCACTGGTGTATCTCCCTAACCTTGCGTCTGAGAATTAGAGAGAATGTGTCAGATGAATTTCTCTCAAACTAGAGGCATACCATCTTTGGACAAGAATACTTATCATTACACTGAGATATGACCTCCAATATAAAATATAGCATTAGGGCTTTTTAGGCAGTGATGAAAATTTCTAATATATCCACTGGTGTATCTCCCTAACCTTGCGTCTGAGAATTAGAGAGAATGTGTCAGATGAATTTCTCTCAAACTAGAGACATACCATCTTTGGACAAGAATACTTATCATTACACTGAGATATGACCTCCAATATAAAATATAGCATTAGGGCTTTTTAGGCAGTGATGAAAATTTCTAATATATACACTGGTGTATCTCCCTAACCTTGCGTCTGAGAATTAGAGAGAATGTGTCAGATGAATTTCTCTCAAACTAGAGACATACCATCTTTGGACAAGAATACTTATCATTACACTGAGATATGACCTCTAATATAAAATATAGCATTAGGGCTTTTTAGGCAGTGATGAAAATTTCTAATATATCCACTGGTGTATCTCCCTAACCTTGCGTCTGAGAATTAGAGAGAATGTGTCAGATGAATTTCTCTCAAACTAGAGGCATACCATCTTTGGACAAGAATACTTATCATTACACTGAGATATGACCTCCAATATAAAATATAGCATTAGGGCTTTTTAGGCAGTGATGAAAATTTCTAATATATCCACTGGTGTATCTCCCTAACCTTGCGTCTGAGAATTAGAGAGAATGTGTCAGATGAATTTCTCTCAAACTAGAGACATACCATCTTTGGACAAGAATACTTATCATTACACTGAGATATGACCTCCAATATAAAATATAGCATTAGGGCTTTTTAGGCAGTGATGAAAATTTCTAATATATCCACTGGTGTATCTCCCTAACCTTGCGTCTGAGAATTAGAGAGAATGTGTCAGATGAATTTCTCTCAAACTAGAGGCATACCATCTTTGGACAAGAATACTTATCATTACACTGAGATATGACCTCCAATATAAAATATAGCATTAGGGCTTTTTAGGCAGTGATGAAAATTTCTAATATATCCACTGGTGTATCTCCCTAACCTTGCGTCTGAGAATTAGAGAGAATGTGTCAGATGAATTTCTCTCAAACTAGAGACATACCATCTTTAGAGAAAGGAATTTATCATTACGCCAATACATGACCTCTAGCATATTCATGTAACATTTGAACTTTTCAGGCAGTGATGAAAATATCTATTATATCCACAGGTATATCTACTTAATCTTACTTCTGAGAATTAGAGAGATCATGTCTGATTAAGCTCAAACTAGAGACCTACTACTCTAAAACAAAATTATTTGGTATTGCACGAAAACATGACATCCAATACATACATGTGATATGAGAAATTTTTAGGCAGTGTTGAAAATTTCCAATATATCCACCAGTATATTTCTTTAACCTCACGGTAGAGAATTAGAGAGACAGTGTCTGCTAAGTCTCAAATTAGATACCAACTACTTCTAAAAGAAATTATTTGATATTGCACCAAGACATGAACTCCAATAAATACACATAATATGAGAATTTTTCTGGTAATCAAACATTTTTCGTATTATTCTTGCTTGCTCAATTTTCAAAAAAAAATTTTGAAGTTCTTATGAGATAAGATATATTGTAACCATTTATGTAATGACGCACATATCAAAAGCAATAAAAAATAGACTTTTTGCTCACCCAGTGAGGAATCCAATTGGGTAAAGGATAGAGCTCTGGCTTAAACAAGGGGCCGGGATCACAACAAAGCCATCCGGTTGATAGATCCTACATGCATTCCCTTCATATCAGAAATGTTTCAAATCAACGGATGCTTTCGCAAGATACACGCAATATTCTTATTAAGCGTACCTTCCTTGGACAAGTGAGCCAATAGAAATTGCTCATGATGTTTGCCATCTGCATAACAAAAAACAGCATGTCACCAATCGATACTATAAAACCAATAAGCACATCTCATCTCCGAGTTGAAGGTTTAGGATTTAGGGTTTAGTGAGCTGAACAAATCTAGAGAGTAGAGATAGAACTAAGAAGTAGAGCTCATCTCCATGCGGAATTAGTCTAGGTGCATATTAGTTGTCATCTACTCTCGTGACATCTCAAAGAACCAAGAGCAAATTAAATTTGGAGTGAAATTATATTCAATTTTTAAAGTTCAAATAAACATAAAATTGATGAAAATAAGGATAAAAATTCTTGCTAACTAGGATGGCTACAAATAATAACACACAGCTTAGATTGATATATAAACAAAAAAATAATAATAAAAAAACATGTAAAAAACTCTACGCGCCCTTAAATAGATGGATAAGTATGCAAAATATGAAATTTCAAGAAAAAAATATTTTTAATTTTTTAGCATCGAGAATTATATTTATAATTTGGATACCCACTATATTAATTCTTATACATTTCTATCATGCCTTATTTAAGTGATAAATATCAAATATAAATATTTTTTATTTTTTTTATTATTATTTATTATTTTTTTATTTTTTTATTTTTTTCTATATTTTTTTATAAGATATAAGCAAAATAATTTTATTATGCATTAAAATCTATGGTTGTTAGCCTTAATACACCAAATACACATTACTACTCAGCCTCATCATTTTTAGGAATAATTATGAGTGATTTTATTTCTTTTAATCAAATTTTAAGTTTTTCCATAATTATTTATTGCACTTCATTATTTTACGACTATTACCCTTTTAATGATGACCTCATCCTTTTGCCTCTTTGAGTTCTTCAATAGCTCACTCATCATTTGATTAACTATGTTCAAAAAGTTATGTGCTATTTACTTTGTGTTTATATCCTCAATTATCTATGATTAGCTAACTATCTTAAAAAATCTTGTTTATAAATTTTTAGAATTATAAATGTCTGTGCGTGTGTGTGTGTGAGTGCATGGGTGTGTGAGTGAGCGTGCGTGTGTGTCAAGTGGGCTGGCCAGGCACGGGTCAAAAAAACCTAGCCCCATCAACTAGCGATGCTCCCCGTAATGTTTTCAAGTAATGGATATTGACATGGAAAACAAAAGATTAATAATTATATTTATTTGTAGCTGTCGGATTTCATTCCAATGAGTACGAGAATAAATTCAATGAATGTTGGATTTCTACATAATTATATTAAATAAATAAAAAAATATATAATATTTTAATATAAAAATTTTCAATAAATAAAGAATCAAATTTTTACATTTTTTTATTAAATTCATTTTCTCTATTCTCTTCTCTTTCATCTTTTGTGCTATTTGTTTTTGATGTCGGGTTGTCAAGTCCAAAAAAAAGAGATGTACAGTCAACTACAACTGCGGACTACTACTTAGATAAATTCATACAATTACGATACTCATTTAGTTTTTATTTATTAATTTGAGTAAAGTGTCATAATAAAAATTATTAAATTTTTTGAAATTTAAAAAATAAATAAAATAAGATAAATAGTAAATACTAATTTTAATAATTAAAATTTTGAAGTAGATATAAATAACAATAATATCTTGACTTAAAGGTCTCAATTTAACATAATAAAAAATAAAAAATTTAATTTTATGAAAAAAAAATAACATAATATATATATCATATATATATATATATATACATGCAAGCGTATAATAGATATTAGTCAGTTTTAAAAACATATTAATCAATACAATAAAAAATATGCATTAGATCACAAATAAACCCAATTGAACAGTGAGGCCTTATAAAATGGATTAACTTTAATTTTATTGACTTTCTTAATTTATTGAAATAATCTTTTGAGAGAATACATGACCAAATTTATCACTATTATTAATCTTTTGATTAGATTTTAATAAGATCCTAAAATAATTAGTATTATACAAACCTATTTCCAATCTACCTATTAAAAAATTTCTAGGTTTGCTAGTAAGAATAACATAATAAAATATAATAAGATAAAAAATAATTAATAATTAAGAAATATAATAAATTAGTGATATCCGATATATAGAATAGTCAAGATGATATATCATTTACATGTCTCACTTTTTACTATGTAGATTTAAAACAAAAACCTAATAAAAAAATTTAAAATATAATGAGAGTCTCAATTATTATGATAGTCATGCCATATATGAGTATATAAAAAAGATTTTTAAAAAATATAATATTCATAATAAAATTTTTAATATTATATTCAATAATACGTTGAATAACGAAATCACTATTAAGATATTTGTTAGAATAGTTAGAAATAAAATGTTAAGTATATGTATCATATAATTAACTTAATAATACAAATGATAATAAAAATTATTTTTTTCCATATTAAAAATAATAAGAAATTCATTAAAATACTTTACGATAACTAGCAGATAATAAAAATTGTGCAATATACATTTGTCAATGCATTTAAAAACAAAAAATTCCAAACATATATGAAATATTATTGGAATTATACCTACTTGTTAGCAAGGAAACACGGATACAGCTCCATATAGCCGTTTCCACGTGTCAAAAATGTGGAAAAGATAAAGACATTGCACGGATACATGTCCAATATGCCACATGACATATTGGACGGATGCATCAGATTCTGTATCCATTCCGACAAATTATGTGACCGACGTCACCCACGAAGCCAAATAGCAAATTATGTGAGGTGGCGGGGGTGGGCACATTTCTGTGGGATGGCGGAGATGCAATTCTTTATGCTGGGGGGTGTGCGTGATTTTGATAAAATAAAATAAAATATTTATTTTATAAAATAAATAAATATATATTTTTTATAATATAAGATAATTATAACATATTATCTTATAAAATAAGATAATTATAAATATTATCTTATAAAATATCTAATATTTATAAAGAAAATAATTTTTATTTATATTTTTTTTATCATGTCGTATCCTAGCCATATTCGTATCCTAATTTTTTAAATTTTGTCGTGTGCCTGTATCCTACCGTGTCGTATCATCGTGTTTGTATATATGTTCGTACTTCTTAGGTTGCTAGAATCATGTAATGGCTACCAACACATGATATCAAACTATTTCAAATAATACGAATAATAAACTTATTATTGAGAATTCATATTATGATATAAAATTTTTTTTATTAAATAACTAAAATTTTTTTATGGAACAAGAAATATATGTCCGTCATCATACACTCTTAGTACTTATATTGCACTTGAATATATATGTAATATTAATAGCATGTTTAATGAGTATATAGGACACATTGCATTTCAAGCTACACTATTGAGATGAAAATCAAATATTTAAAATATTTCTTATCTATTCAAACTATGTATTGATTAGGTATATGTATAGATCCTAAGATAAATATGAAAGTAATAAAAAATTTATTAAAATATATATCCACTTACAAAACCATACATAAAAAATAAAAATATTTTATTTACAAAAAATTAACTAACATATTTACCTATTAAGATATTAGGTATAATAGTTATAACAAGACTAACATGAATATCATATCTAGAGACATTGACTTTTTTATTCAGTTAACTAAAAACAAACGACAAAATAATTCATCAAATATAAGCGAGTTATCTCAGTACTTAGATATTAATTAATACTTTATTATATCACATGATAATAATAAATATTTAAAAATTTTGAGTTGATAACAATTATTTAAATTCACCTATGTCATACTATTTAAAATGACACATGATCTATTAACCTCTTTAATATCAAGCATAACATCAGAGTCTGCTTTTTTTTTGACAGAAAATATTATTTAATATATGAGATCCAAAATACGACCAAATATTATAGATACTTAAATACTTGAATGACTAAAAAAATTCAAGATTAGACATTAAGAACAAGCAAAATAATTATTATAAAATAATGACAAATAGGACATCAAAGATACTAAGACCACTACTAGTACTACTTTTAGAATCATGTAGGATGATAATGATATGCACTCACAAAATCATACTAGAAACACTTATTAATGCTTCATGCAAAGAAGTCTAAAATACATATTATATTTAATTCTATTTTATCTTATGTTACATATCATATGTTAGATTAAATATTTTTTTCATATTATATTTTAATTTGAGTTGAATAAAATGTTCAATTATTTTTTTTAAAATTTAATTTAATTTCTATTTAAATAAAAAATTTCAAAACTTTTTAATTAGGCATTCAAGCTATCCATAACCAACATGACCTGTCATGGAAGTACTCAAAAATAGAAGTATCAAATAACCGGGCCTACCTGGCCCTGCTCGAGCCACCACGCGTGAATGACCCATGTCGGGCCAATGCCAACTGGGTCACGTGCAAGGCCAGACACAACCTAGTACCAAGGTCCATAAGCAAGGTTTCTATCGCATTGAGCTGAAAAACACCCCAACCAACCTAGCATGACACCCCTGACCTGAACCGACAAACCAACGATGAATCCAAAAGTTTCGTCGACCCCAAAGCTGGCCCACCATCTTTTTCTACCCAAGTCAAAGGCCAAATTCCTTCAATTCCAAAAGCCGAAGAAGTTTCTAGAAAGGGAATGTTCAGGCGGTTCGACAGTCAAACCAAACCGAACAGTAAAAAATATTTGAATCTAAGCAGTTGAATTCCACCTCAAACAGACATGGAACAAAATTTGATGGCCTAAAAATTATGCTCATTTTTTAATGATAAAAAATTAAAAAAAATCAATAAAATTTACTTTAAAAAAATTATTTTAATAATATATAAAATCTCTCACTCTAAGATTTATATTTTTTAAAAACATAAATCTTGGCTATTGCTGCTATTCTCTCTCTCGCTCTCACACACTCTCTCTAATTTTCTCTCTCAAGATTTTGGCCTTAGGGACTGGCAAGTTGCTTCTCAACTTTGATCTTTGGATTTGTGGTACGCATGCGGTGCGGATAAAACAAAACTAAAGTTAACGTATTTCAGTTTATGGGTATTTCATATTTTTTTAATTAGTTAACTAGTTTCTATCTCTATTTTCAACTCTTAAGTCTAAAAAAATAAACAATTAAAAAATGATAAATAATAATTTTAATAATAAAAATAAAATTAATTTTAATTTAAAAAATAAAAATCTTACGAATAAATCCGGGACTATCGAAACGTTGATTTTTAGGTCGTCATGACCAAATCATCTAAAAAATAAAAAACTAAAAGTACTTTAGTAACATTAGTATAGACTCATTTTAATATAATAAAATTAAAAAATTTATAAATACAAAAGAAGAATTGTCATAATGCAAATATTATAAGAAAATTTTAAGTTGTAAAAGTTCATGTGGGACTGGACACCTTAAGAGGCATGTCAAACTATATACCAAAAAAATGATATATTAAATCCTAGACAAACCCTACACAATGATGAATTTTTTGAGGATGAATCTAATTCAGTCTCAGAGTTTAACCCTTTCATATACTACAACGAGTTAGAAAGGAAAGATATAGTCAAACTGATAACCATGATATATCTTCCGATTAAATTTTTGGAAGATCCAAATATAGTCATTATCATGCAAACATATTTTTAGTCTGCATATCATAAGATTCCTATGTCCACATCTAGGAATGACATTAAAATATTATAAATTAAAAAACTAAATAATAATTATTAAATCAGAGAATATAATGGAGTGGTGTCCGTGACATCTTATATCTAGACTAGTTAGACATCCTATATCTAAACTCTAAATAAAAAATTTTAGAATTCTAATAGATTTTCTATTTTCATGATAGTTCAGTTATTTTTGAGTGCACAATATAAATCTTTAGAGAATATAAAATTCAAAATAAAATTTTTAGTATCATATTCAATAATGTATTTAATAATGAAATAGTAATTAATATTTTTATTAGAAATATTAGAGATGTATCTTTATGAGAGATTTTTTACATTAAATACATGTGTTACATGATTAACCTTATTGTACAAATAGAGATGAAGGTCTATGCTCCCGCTTTTGAAAACATATGTAACTCATTAAAATATATTTACATGTTTTACAAATAACAAGAATTCGATAATCTCTATTTGTCAACAAATCTAAAGAAAAAAAAATTCTAATTGAATATGAGCCACCATTAGAATTATACTTACCAGATATTGAAGTCATGTGTTAGATACTAACACGTGATTTTTGATTATGTCAATAATAAGAGTGATGAACTTATTATTGACGCACAGACTAGGCTACAAAAATTTTATTTATGAAATTCCGGAAGATTTTTTATGATACGACAAATATGTGTTTGTCAGTTTATACCCTTACGACACGCATTACACTCAAATACATATGCAAAATTAGTAACATATTTAAAAAATATCAAAATGACCTGATACAAATGATATGGTTGTAGAGATAGAACCAAGTACTTAAAATACTAATCCATCATTTTATTGTCTGGCTCCTTGCATTGACTCTAAGGTTATGTTAGAAGGGATAAAAAATATTTTAACTTGTATTTCCACGTGCATGAACCTGAAAAACCCTCTTGAAAAATTCATTAATAAAAAATTAACTGAGTTGTTTACATGATATGATACTAGGTATGATGATATTTGTAATGAGGCTCCGAGTAAGGACATGGATACCATATTCAGAGATGATGACTTTTTCTTTTAATTAGCTAGGAAGAAATAACATGATAGGCCGTCGAATAGGAACAAACTATCTCGGTACTTAGATACAAATTACTGCTCAATTCTATCATATTCTGATACTAACAATCTTGATATATTATAATAATAAAAATCTTATGAGTTCACCTTTTCCGTGCTATCTAAGATGTCATGAGATTTACCAACTCCTCCAGTGTTGAGCGTAGCATTAGAGTCTATAATTTTGGATATGAGATCAAAATTATATTTAGTTATTATCTAAGCTTTAGCATGAATGAAAGATTGAGAGGATTTGAGTTTTGGCATCCATGATCATGCTGGAACTATAGGAAAAGTGGAGGAATTAATTACTTATGATGATCCATGTGATATTTATATTGATAGTGATATAACAATTGATGGCGTTAATGGATGACGATTATGACACTTATATCTGATTTTAATATTTGCTTTTGATTTACTCATTTGCATTGTATATGTTTTTGTTTAATTTTTAGTTGTAATATTACTTTGAGACTTGAGCTTGTGATTATAATTTGAGCTTTTGTGGATTAAAGCATTTGATGCTTGAAAGTTGAAACTTGACTATTTATTATTTTTTAATTTTTATTTTGCATTGATTTTTAATTTTTATTCATATTTAAGTTTTAATGTTTTATTAATTCATATTTCATACACTTACAATCTTACATTGATAGTATAATATACATTAACAAAATTAAATTATAAAGTATAAAAAATAATTAACATTAACTAATTACTAAAAATAATTAACAATAAAAAAAAATTTATTTTTAAAGTATTAAAAATATTAAACTTAAAAATATAAAGTATAAACATATACAAAAAAAATTAGTAAAAATTTTAAACTAGGCCGTACGGGCCAAAATTAGCCCGAATAGGCCCAATTTGGCATGGTTTCTCGACCTGCCGGGCTAGGCCAGAAAATACCATGTCGCCAGGCATTGCCCGGTGGCCTGGATGGGCCACCTAAACTCGGGCCAAGTTGGGTCATCCCGTTTGACACCTCTAAGCAACAGCAAACCAATCAGGCCGCGTTGAGCTGATAGATTGGGATCGTGCCAACACGACATGATGACTCATTTGACACACACACACACACACTCACATATATATTAAAAACTTATACAATTTTTTTAATGATAACAAAAAGAGGCATGAGATAAATCAAGCTTCCTATTTAGAGTGTACTTATATATAAATATTTTACATTTTAGTTAACATATTTTAAATTATACAAATTTATAATTTCTTTTTGTAAATAATTTTATTTAGTACATACATACAATACCATTTTATTTTTATATTTCAAATATCATTGATATACGAAATAATTATTTACACCATGTATTTTTTTATAACTTAGTTATATTACATTATAATATTGATATATTTGACATTATAATATAAAAAATTTGTCTTATTATTATATATATCATATGTATTTAAAATAAATAAATAAATAATTATTAAATATATTTATCTTAAAAAAGCTCACATGAAATAAGACGAGCAGCTCATGCAAGACAAACTCCAATGGCATGTAGGTGTCCTTAGCACATTTTAAAGTAACGCTACACCAAAAATTCAAATATATTAAAAATAACCAAACAATAAAATTTCATTATAACATTAATATATTTGGAATTACCATATAAAAGAGCTATTTTATTGAAATATATATTATACATGTATTTAAAACAAATAAATAATTATTATATAAATTTATATTGAAAAGAACTCACATTTAATAAGACAAGCACATCATGCAAGGCAAACCCCAAAGGCACGTAATTTCCCCAAGGAAAGCACCTTTCAAACTATGAACTACACCTAAAATTTGAATATATTAAAAATAACCAAGTATTTAAAATAATGAATTTAATAAGATATGACGTGATTCATAAAAATAATGATAATGTTAAATGTGACTATGATACAGAATAATAATTAATGACAAATAAATAATTATTATATACATTTATATTAAAAAAAAATCACATGTAATAAGACGAGCACCACATACAAGGCAAGCCCCAATGGCACGTAGGTGCCCCATGCGCCTTTTAAAACTATTAGCTACGCCTAAAATAATACATTAAATATAACCAAATATTTAAAATAATCAATTTGATAAGATAAGATTTAATTGATAATAATAATGATAATACTGTTGAAATATGATTATTATCCAAAATAATCATTTATGACATGCATTTTTTGAAAATTCCATTATATTTCATTATAAGATTGAAATATTTGATATTAAAATATAAAAGATTTAATTTATCAAAACATATATTATACACGTGACTAAAATAAATAATAATTATTAAATATAATTATAATAAAAAAAACTAACATATAATAAGATGAGCACCTCAGGCAAGGCACACCCCAATGGGATATAGGCGCCCCTAGCAGGTTCTAAAACTGTGAGCAACACCTAAAATTCCAATATATTATAAAAAACCAAACCTTTATAAAACTATGATACTCACAAAGAATGCAGAGATCACAGTTGCTATTGATCCTCCAACAAACCCCTCCCATGTTTTCTTTGGAGATAGCTTTATCAAAGGAGTTCTTCCAAAAAAGAATCCAAAGAAATAAGCAGCAATATCATTGATAACAATGAGTGATGCTGGTAGAAGAAACCTGAAAGTAAGGTAGGATGATCATCTGTTTTCAAACAGTAAGAAATCTGTAATGAATTTCTTTCTTTCCAATCTTAACAGATAATTTAAAAATAAAAAAAGCAGACTACACTTGCTTATTATCTCATGTAGAATTTCTTGCAAACAGAGCAGTTACTAATATTTAAAAAAAAAAAAAAAGGAAAAAACAAGTACACGTCATGATCCCTTTTTCAATGTAATTTAAACTGCAGGTAAAGTGATACCAAAAGATCCCTTCAAAAATATTGGCCACCGTAAACGCAGATTGCGCAAACACAATTATAAGTATCATGTGTGTCCATGCATATTGGCGAAACTGATACTTGTACATCTTCTTCTTCAATGAAAGAATAAACCACATAAATCCTGACCATGGAAAAACACAAACATGAACAAATCCTTCACAATATAGCGCGTCAGCAAGCATCAAGAACAGCAAACAAGAACACATCACCTCAAACATGCCTAGTACAAATTTGTTCAGAAAATTTCATACAAAAACAATCACGCCCTTGCTTAAAAAATTTTCTAAATAAAAATGTGATTTATGATCCCAAAATTAGGCCCATACTATAAAAATTATTTAATAACTTGTTTACATTAAAATTATACCTAGATCCCAACTCGATTAATTTTGAGATGTTCCACCATATGATATGTTAGAACAAACCAATATGATTAATTTATTCAACATTGAGCCCATAATTCAAACAAAGATGAAGATTATACTGAATACACAAGACTCATAATTCATCATGAATTTTAAGAGGAATTAATATCTCAACAATCTCATATAATAATGTCAAAGAGATAGTAATTTACTAGTCTCAAACATAATACCTACTACACTTGGAGAGCGTTTGTTTTTTTGACTTACCGCTGAAAACAAATCAGTTTCAGCGTTAAGCTGAAACGTGTTATATTTTTTTAACACTTTTCACATAAAATTTAGTTAAAAAATACTTAAATTGATAAGCTATTTTTTTTTTGGTTATTTTTATTTAGAAATAGCCAAACCTAAAAATGCTGGATCGAAAAATGCTCAATCCAGTATTTTTCGAATTCCCCTTCGTAAACAAAAAATCATCCCTCCCTTAATAGAAATAAAATATTAAAAAAAATAACTTTATACTTAATATTATTAAGTATCATTAAACATTAAGCTCAAAAAATAATATATTAAACATTAAGTAAAAAAAAACAAATGCCCCCTTAGACAGAGACATAACATTCAATAGATACATACAATATAAGAATTTTCTAGAAGATCAGTTATACAATATTATTCTATTCCAAACAAATTTAACTTCCCAAGTAAGTCAATACTTCAAATAAACTTGTATTAAGTAATAATTTAAAGATTATAGTTTGGGGTGATAATAAGTGTATTCTTCTAATAATAATAATTCTCAGATTCTAAATTCATCAAACACATACTCCATACTGCTAAGTATGATCATTGTGTACTAAGTATGACCTTTTATTATATTAAACTTATTTACATTAAAATTTATATTCATATACCAACTCGATGAATTTAGAGATGTTCTACTATAGGCTATATTAAAACATATTAACATGAAAAACAATGAAAAACACAACCAAAGAGAACACAAATCTACTATTTATATTAAACTTATTTATATTAAACATATTAAAATTTATATTAAACTTATTTACATCAAACACAAACAACTAAAAAGAACACAATTTTCATGACATATCTACTATTTCCTTCTCCTACTCCATTAAATAGTGCATGGCAAAAAAATGAAAAACACCCAACACCCATATGTCATGTCAATCAAGCATGGATGCCAATCAATTAAAAGTTTAACTTGCCAAAATTATGTTTATTAAACTATGATATCAGCAAAAAAGAAAAAAAAAAAGACAAATATAAATCAACAAACCTGCAATATACAAGAAGTAGCAAATGACAGTCTGGTACTTGACAAAACTGCTAATGAACCTATAGAAACAGTTGTCTGACGTTACCGTATTCACAATCCGTTGTCTAATAATGCGACCATAAACAAAAAGCATAACCGTGAAGAAAAAGTGCCTGCCATCAATATACACTTGAATATCACATAATCAGCTTACAAAAATATACAAAAATACAATGCCCAAATTAAGAAAGGGTTAAGGCCAAGCTATCGTTCCCTCTTCAACATGGGTCATTTTCAAACCATGCACACAAATAGTTACACCATGGAAACCTCATGATTGTAATTGTTTTCTAAACCTGGCAATTGGGATAAGCCTCCTTCTTGGGATGAGATAAGAGATACAAGAAACGAGGAACACAACAGATGAATAAGAGAAACATTAGAAAATAAACTAAAAAAGAATTTGCTAAACATTTTGAGATACAAAAAATGGCAACCCGTAATTTCACCATCTGCTCACATCTATAAGTTTTTACAGTTATATGTTGATCAATATGAAAGTTATCAAGATGATTCATGTTTTTCATAATTTCTTAATTCTAAGAACATTAAAATCATTTCAGAAGCTAATAAAACCACCACTTGTGATGAATTTTTACTTAAACATCTGCCTTATGGGTTGACACAACTATATTTGTCCATTATATTTGATGAATGAATTTCATGAGTGATAATTATATTACTTTTTTAACATTAATTTTTAACAAGGCGTTTCATCTAACCTAAGCAAAATTCACAATGCAGTGGTGGCAATAAAACACACACAGTGATAGGGATAGAGGCACATAGTTGAGGGAGAGAAGATGCAATCAACAATGGGCTCGTATTGGCAACGTGCAATGACATTTTATAAAGAAACCCTAATTTCACAAGGTGGTGATGGTGTGTAACGGCACACGGTGAGATTTTGAGCAGATATCCTAATTAGGGCTTCATTAGGATTAAAAAATTAGGGTTTAAAAAAAAACTAAGTGTGCAAATTTTTTATTTTTATGCAGAGAAACTATGATTTTCGTGGGACAATATTGAAAAAAGTAATTACAATAAAGAAAAAGAGAGGAAAACATTAATTTAGTATGACCACTACAAAAAAAGTGACACATGAAACATCTAATGAATATTAAACTTTGAAAAGAAAAAGACTCATTATCAAAACTATCAACGAGACATTACAAAATATATTCATTATGACACTTAATCTTACTAATTATTTCACGTGTATACTAACCTTAGACTTAGGATTATCAACAAGGAAGCTAATATTGAAATTGTCAATAATCATATACTTTTTAGTATATTTATTTCCTACTCCAAAAATATTATTATAAAACATAACAAATATTCAAAAAATATTAGATATGATAGTATCCAATTTGAATGTTGGTTAATTACTTGTGTATTGCTTATTCACAATTATTGTTCTATTTTACTTTCTATAAATTTTATTTTTTAATAACTAAACTCTAATTTTGTTTTTACTTCTAATTATGTTTATTTACAAGATTAAAATATTCTAAGTAAAACTTATTTATAATTGAGCAAGATAAATTATATATTAACTTAAAGACAATACAATCTTCTTTTAGATATTTGCATGTGATGAACCAAAAACTAATGTATTTTCTATTTAATCAGTTATCGGTGACTCACAAAGAGTAAACTAACAAAACTTTCTAACATGTCAGTCTATCATGAGTAAAAATTTATTGAATCTAGTACATTCAAATATAATGAAGATAAATTATATATTATCTCACCATATAAATAAATAAATACATATATATATATATATACACACACATATGATATGTTATAAGTTATTTTTATTTTTCATAAAATAATAACAAAATAAAAAATTATAATGTATGAGAATATTTATTAAACAAATTCAATACTTATTATATAAATCATATGATTATACAAACTTTCTATGTCAACATACCACAACAAAATTGAAATATTAAATTGCTAAAAAAATAATAAATATTTAATTGATATATTTCAGACTCTTAGTAAAATAGAGAATTTTAAAATATTTTTGGAAACATAAACTTTTCACAACAATCAACCTCATCAATCAAATGATCTTTTTTTTTTTATTTTTTATTAGCATATATCCCTTCAGATCCCAAGTCTTTGAGATAATTTATTTAACTTGCTTCTTGAAAATTTTTGACGAACTTATTTTATCATCAATCACCATCTATGATAGGACAAGTTAACGTCAAAAGCCTCTAAATGTATATTCATTGAATAATCAAATACCTAAAAAGGATACAAAAATATTCATCAATAAATAATAAATTTTAATAAATATGAATATTATCTTTTTTGACCAATAAACTTTTCTGACGATCATAAAAAGAGTGTGAGTCAAAAGCCTCTTCAACTCTTATTTTTAGCCCTACCTGTGCTACATATTAATAAAGATAAAGTTACTCATCAATAATATCTGAGCATGTTGGCAGTCAACATGATGTTACTCTCATAGAGATATCTTATCGACAAAGAAATCCAAATCATGATTGTGGAGATAAAGTAAAAATTTTCAGGTATGAATATCTCCTTAAGGCCATTTTTCACTCTCAAAGGACGAAACAATTAAAGTCAATACTCAATTTCACAAATTTTATCATATTCTATTCTTGAATTTTTCTTATTACTTATCTTGATAGTACAAGGATACCCAACAACCCAAATAGCTATTCCAAGATATGATATTTTATTCAAAGACAATAAACATAGGCCGACTCAGATACTAGTTAGGCTTCTGCAATAACCAAAAATAATTTATCAATGAGTTTTATACTTTTTTAAAAGAAAAAATTCTCTTGAAGCTAGGGGTGGGCAAAATTAGTTCCAAACCACTGAATCCACTTAAACCAAACTGTAAATTTCAGTTTTTGTTGGTTTGGCAGAGGAGTCAGGCTATGTTTGGATTATAAATTAAAAAAAAATCAGTTCAGTTACAATGGCAGTTTTAGGGTTAAAAGATACTGACCCAAACCAAACCAAAAATGTTAATTTAAATAAAAAAAATTAACCTTAAGTCCAAAATAGCATCATTTAGCTTTAGGAAAATTTTGTTAAAAAAAAAGGAAACGAGTCCGTAGGTGTCCAAATAGAAAAGTCAAGAAGACCAAGCCTCCATCATGGCCTCATCACTCTCACTTCGCTTATGTAGAGACAAACAAATGCATATGGAAAATATAACATAAGGATTTTTTAGGCAGATGACCATGATTATGCTGATTAGATGAATAATACACATGAATTATATCACATTGAATCAAATGAAATACTCTCTTTCCTTCCTACGACTACAATTTAGATCAACTCATCTATATATAAATCTTAAAAAAGTAGGAAGCAAAAACCCTACTAGGCCTCCATCAACTATCTGGAGTCATTTTGTTGAAAAATAGGATAGAAATCCTAATCATCATCGGTGCAAATGTAAGTATTGTAGAAAAGATTATGCAAGCAACACTAAAAAATGTAAAACAAGTACTTTATCAAATCATTTAAATATTCAATTCAAAAAATATGCATATAAAATACAAAACAAGAAATAGTAAATATTTACTTTTTAGAAAAATTTTTTAGATGCCAATTTGTTGGTTGTTGGGTTTAATAAATAAGCATGTAAGACCAATTGTGCTGAAAAGATCATAATAGATGGATTTTGAAAATTTTATTTGAGTTTTGAATTTAAAATTTAATTCTTCGTCTCGTAAAATAATTTCTATGAAATTCCAATTATTTTTAAATGAGAAAAAAAATTAAAAGATTTTTTGTAATAAAGAAACAAAGAGTTTGTCTTACTACATATACTTAGACATCTATTTAAAATAACTACATATCTATCACTTCTCATTTGATTTATTATGATTAAAAGTTACACAAATAAATCTTACTTTTTTGTAGTATTTAAAATCATAGATGAAACATAATTAATTAGTTTATTGAAAATTATCTAATTGAATGAAGAATTGAGAGATTTATATAATTACAATTGATAATATTTCTACAATTGATATAGCAATTAATTATTTGAATTAAAAATTAAGAAACAAGTGATACAATGTTCAAGATGGGAAGTTATTGCGTATGTGCTATGCTACACGCATTTTAAACTTAATAGTGACAAATGATTTGAAAGATATGCATGATAGTATTGTTGAAATTAGAAATGATGTTAGACATATTAAATCTCTTCCTTCAAGACTTCAAATTTTAAGTTTGTCTAGAGAAGGCTAAGATTGATTACAAACGTATTGTAGCTTTGGATGTGCTTACAACATGAAATTCCACTTATTTAATTTTATAGTCACCATAGAACTTTTAATAATTTTTTGATAGGATCAAAGAAAAATATAAAAACTAACTTTGGTACTTTACAGAAGGTGAAAATGAAAGAAAAAAAGTTAACCTACTTCTCTTTATAGATTGGGAAAACAAAAAAGTTTTTTTATAAAATTCATAGAAATATTCTATGACGTTATATTTAAAGTAAGTACTTCATTGATTGTCATCTCTAATGTGTTTTCATAAGATAAATACAATTTTTACTAAGCTCACTTATTGGAGAAATGGTGGAGACAATTTACTTGAAAATATGACCACAAATATGTAAACCACTTTTTATAAATATTGAGATTCACTTGCAAACAAAAATAATTGTTGATCATTGATGCTTGACCCAAGATATAAGTTAGATTATATTTGACATCTTTTTGAAGCCACATGTAACAATTTACAAGTTCAATAGCTTATCAAGGTTGTTAAAAATACCCTCATACAATCCCACAAGTTTTATGCATTTAATAGTAAAGAGGAGACGAATATTAATTCATCAATACATTAGCAAAGAAGTGTGAAAGAGGATAATTAGGTAGGAGATGATTATCATGGTTCAAAACACAAAAATTATCAAGTGAGATAAGAAAAAGATTGCCTTCAAATAAATATTGATATGAATAGATACTTGTTAGATGCATGTGAGGATATTGAAAATAAATTATTTAATGTTTTAACAAGATGAAAATTACATAGCTCAAAATATACGACTTAGAGGGAGCAAATAGGTCGGGTGGCCTTGGCAAAGCTCGAGGCACTACCCAACTGAGCCGTGCTTGACCCACTACAGCACAATCCAAAATCATGCGTGAACCAAAGTCTCTCTCTTTGCTCTTAATCTTGGTTCTCTCTCTCTCTCTCTAAATCTATAATTTTAGATTTATATTATTTTTGTAAATTTTAAAGAAAATAACACGAAAAGGGCAAAAAATTCAAGTGCGGACTCGAGTTGCAGCTATCTCTCCTCCCCAGAAACCTAACTAGGTATTGACGTAGTGTTTTTTATTTAGTTTTTTAATTTTTGTTATATCATTTAATTGTTAATTTAAAATATAATTAATAAACTAAAAAAATTAAAAATAAATAATAATAACAAAATTAATATTAAGGTAGATATAAAAAATATTAATAAAAATAATCCTATAAACATATCTGAATACGAAACTATATTTACTCTTATAATCTCGACTCAAATTCAAATATCTAAAAAACCTAAAAAACCATTTATAATTTAGATTCACTTTAATATAATATAAAATAAAAATATTAGGAATATCAATAAAAAATCAACACAATAGAAATATTATAATATATATATATATATACACACACACACACATATATATATATATATGAATACATGAGAGATTAGGCCCCTAAAGAGATATGCTAATCATTACACCAAAAAATATGATACAATAGATCCTAGACACTCACAACTAAGTGATAGAGACTTTGAGGCTAGATTTAATTCATCTTTTACATCGATCTCATTCATATATCACGAGTTAGAGAAAAAAAGTATAATCAAGATGATCAGTCCGATAAATCTTTCAATTAAATTTTTGAAAGATTATAAGGTAATCAATATTATGCATACTTATTTTTATCTAGCATATCATAAGATTCTTAAGTCCATATATAAAAATGACATAGTAAAATATAATAAGTTAAAAAAATAAATAATAACTAATAAATTTAAGAAATATAATAATGTAATATCCGTGATATCTAATATCTTAATTAGTCGTTATGATACATCATATGTATATCTCACCACCCACTATGTAGTTCAAAATTAACATTAAATAAAAATATATTAAATTTTTCAAAGATTCTTCATTCTCATGATGAACTGGCTATATATGAGTGTATAATAAGAATCTTTAAAAAATATAATATTCAAAATAAAATATATAATATCATATTTTATTAACATCAAATAATGAAATAGTTATTAGCATATTTTATTGGACTATAAGAGAGAACAATCAAGAAAATTTTTTTATGTTAAATAAATGTATCACGTCATTTATTAGTATAAGCATGAATAAAGTTTATTTCCTCAATTTTAGACAAAATATATAACACGCTAAAATATCTTTAATGCCTAGCAGACAAAAAAAGTTAGATAACATCTATTTATCTATAGGTCTAAAGAATAATTATACATATACAATTATACATACCTAATATTGAAATCATGTATTAGATATGAACATTATATTTTCGACTACAGCATTAGTAAGAGTAATGAATTTATTATTAACGATAAAAACTGAGATATAAAAATTTCATTTATGAAATTCTAAAAAAAAATTTTGACATAACAAATATGTATTTGTATGCTCATACTTTCACTAATTGCATTGCACTCGAGTACATATACAATATTAATAATATGTTTATAAAGCTAAAAAATGATCCAATATTAAGAAACATTAGTGTTAAAACAGAATCTAAGTACTTAAAATATTGTTTTACCATTTTATCTCTTTATTGTCTGGTTACTTGCAAGGATTCTATGATTAAATTAAAAAGAATAGAAAATATTTTGACATGCATATCCATATGCATTAACTAAGAACATCAATCTAAAAAATTTATACACAAAATATTGATTGAGTTATTTACATACTACGACACTAAATATGATAGTAATTATAGCCAGATTCTAAATACAAATATATAAACCATAATCAGAAATAATAATTTCTTCATTTAATTAGTGAGAAAAAAACAACTAGTTGGACCATCGAATAAAAGCAAACAGTCTCAATATTTAAATACTAATTATTATTAAATCCTATTACATAAAAATAACAAAAATCTTAATATTTAATAAATATAAAAATCATAAGAGTCCACATATCCCTGCTATCTAAAATGTCATGAGATCTACTAACTCCTCTAATATCAAACATCACATCACATCACATCGAATCCTATTTTTTTGTTATATTCAATGTCATTTCAAATAGGAGAAGAGACAGTATTTATATATTATTGAGATACTAGCATGCATACAGAATTATGAGGATTCAAAGTTAGACATTTAAGATAATACTACAATAATAATGAAAGAATTACTGACAGATGATAACTTATGAAACTTTAAAAATATTGAGGGCACTATTAGTCATACCATCAATACTTACATGATGAAGAAAATTATATTATTACACTAATTAGTATTGAGATTGATCTTATATGTCACATAATTATGATTGACAATTTATATTTTATATTATTATTATGTGTTATTTTATATTTTTTGATTTGTATAAAATAAATAAATAATGTAATATTATAACTTATAATGAATAATTTAAAATTTTAAATTCATAAAATAAAATTATAAAATCATTAAACCACAATCGATGACAGGTATACCAAACTGGTAACCTCAAGGAAGGACCCAGTCCAAACTAGCATGGGCAAGCATGATGCAACATGGTCAGGCACGATCCAACCCAACTCTAGCCATACTTAGGCCAGACGGGCCATGCAGAGCTAGCACTATTTAAGTCTTGTCGTGTCATGCACAACACGACTATTATACCATGTCATGCCCGGTACACCACTTAGGAGAGCAGGGTGGTTTATAAAAGTCCCATCAATAGACAACTATACTTATAAATTCATATTTAGAATTGGAGATCACAACCATGATCCATTTCAGACTCCTTTAGGTACAAAAATGATTCAGGCCTTGATTCGAAGAAAGAATTGGTTATGATCATATAATATACATGTCAATCATAGTGTGAAAGTTCCTGTAGAAAACTTGAAATATTATAAAAATATTGAATTGAATAGGTATGAATAAAAATATTATTTAATTTATCTTTATTCAATTTTATGTTTTTGTAAATATAGATAAATTTGTTCATATAATTATTTGCCTTTTTGTTTTTTTACATCTCTCATAATTGTGAATTCATTATGACTAAGCTAATTTTATGATTAGTTTAATCTACATCATTTATTTTTAATGAATAATTGAAATCATTATTATTATGTTATTTTTATTATTAGTCAACAATTATTATGTTATTTTCATTATATGTCAATAATTGAAATCATTATTTTTATGACCATCCAAATAATTATAAAATAATTAGTATTAATTCAAACAACCTAGCTAATGCTATGATTAGTTTAATCTACAACATTCACTTTTAATGTAAAATTGATATCATTATTATTATGTTATTTTCATTATTAGTCAATAATTAGTCAACAATTATTATGTTATTTTCATTATAGGTAAATAAATGAAATCATTAATTTTATGACCACCTAGCTAATTCTAAAATAATTAGTATTACTGCTTATTTCATATTTAAGTAGTTTTCTTTCATGTATTATTTTCAACCCAATAATCCAAACCGAACTAAACAATTTTTTCTATGACATCTTTAGTCAATCAATCATCTTTACAAGAATTGAGCTTATCAATTTTGAAATCGATGATATTTTACTATAATAACTATATAGCTCAATATATTACTACAAATATAATATTTCATAAATAGATAAAAAATATATAAATTAATTATCATTTTATATGAAAAAATATTTATAATTATTACATTATTATATCTTATATGTTGAACAATAATAAGATGCTAAAAAATCACATATTTTTTATTTTCCTCAAATTAAATATCTATGATACGCACACAAACTTAATTAGGATGCAGATATTCAATATTTAATTTTTTTATTTGAATATGTTCATGATAAAAGTACTCGATCTATAAATAATCACAATCTAAGAAATACGGATATGGACACGGACACGGGGATACGACACGGCAGGATACGGGGACACGGAAAATTCTAAAAAACTAGGATACGGATACAGCTAGGATACGGCATGATAAAAAAATAAAAATTATTAATTATAAATATTAGGTATTTTATAAAATTTATTAAATTAAATTAAAATATTTTATTATATAAAATAAATATATATTATTTATTTTATAAAATAAAAATATTTTATTTTATTTTATTTTATAAAATAATATTTATAATTATTTTATTTTATAAAATAATATTTATAATTATTTTATTTTATAAAATAATATTTTATAATTATAGTATATAAAAATATATTTTTTTTTATTTTTTTTTATAAAAATATTTTATTTTATGCCTCAAGCACGACCGCCCCTGCCTCTCCCCTCAAGCATGCCCGCCCACCCCTCTCCCCTCAATCACGCCCGCCCTCCCCAGCCTCTCCCCTCAAACACGCCCACCCCTGCCTCTCCCCTCAAATCGCGCCGCACCTTCCTCTCCCCTCAAATCGTGCCCGTCCCTGCCAGTGGACAACGTCGCCCATGCTGCAACGTTGGCCACCCAACGTCGTCAGACATCAGGCATTATAGATGCGGATACGACTGCCGACGCAACCATCCGATATGCCACGTGGCGTATCGGATACAGATTGTGCAATGATACGCCACGTGGCATATCGGACACGTATCCATGCCATGTCCGTGTCGTGCCTACGTGTCAAGGTGTCAGACACGTGGACACAACTGTAGGGAGCCGTGTCCGTGCTTCCTTGATCACAATTAACTTTTTTCTATGTTAAGATCATGAATGATATTTCATGAATGTAAAAAATCATTAATATGATAATTTTATTGCATATATATATATTAAAAATATTATTATAAATAATTGAATAAAATGTATCAATTTTGATAATTTTTTTCAATCAAATTCCAAGTAAAACTTTTAAAAAAATGCAACTGTATTCTTAAAGTTGAAAGTGCTTAATCTCACATTAAAAATTTTTTAACCCACTAAAAATTAAGCACTCTTTAGATGTTTATATTTTGAACTACAATTTTTATCTTTAAATACAAATAAACACTTATTGACAATAATACACAAAAAATTATTTATTTAATGTTTTTAATTATTTATTAAATCTTTCATTACACTATATCAATGTCCATAATTTATGGTTTTTTGTTATAAATTTAGAGAAAATAATATTTATAATCAGCTTGATAATAAGTATTGAGTATTAATAAGTAGCAATTTATTTATGTGAATACTTTTTTAAACATTTGAATGGGTTTCATGGCAAGGTAGAAAAATTTAAAACATAGATTTGTATCTTGCTCATTATATGATGTAATAGGGTACATAAAATACATGACAAATTATAGATATATAATATAAATGGAGATATATATTGTATTCAATGCACAACATTCTCATTTTAGCGTGGAGAATAAAAAAAGTTAATATCTCAACAATATTATCTTTAAATTTCAAAGAGACTGCCTTAAAAAAAGATAATAATCATCGTATTAAACCATGACCAACAAATGAATGCAAGACAAATAGTTCTCCGATTATCAGTCATCTCAGTATTATCTCGCACAATCATATTTAACTTTTGAATTATTATGATTTCATTATATTAATATTTATATAATCACATATATAAAATAATAATTAATGAAATAAAACCTTGATTTAATTCCTTAAAACAACATCAAATGATAAAACATGTGTTATTCAAAAAGATGGAAAACAAAGCTACCTTCTTCCTATGTGAAAACACTACTCAAACTAATGAAAAAAAAAAAGATTACCAGTTCAATAGCCTAAACCCAGGAAGCCGTCTGTCTTCGTGAGCTTTTTTCAGTAGGTTGAACAGCTCCCTTGCCATGAATATTTGTATGACCACAACCATAGCCCAAATATAAAGATGACCCATGTAAAGAATAAAAAGAAAACCTCCAATCATCCACAAAGAAGAGTGTGCACGAACCCACAATGATTTGTATTTATTTTCATCCTTAACGAGTAAAAGGCTTCCGTTGGGTTTGCTTATTTCATTAGGAATCTGCCATTTTATTAACAAAAAAAAAAAAACTCATTATATTTGTGATACATATATAAAGATCAGTCTTCAAATATTACGAAATCAAGAAACAAAAAGTATTTATGTTTTTTTTTTTCATTAAAACATGGTTACTGAATCACTACATGATTAAAAGAAAAAACAGAAATTAAAAAAAAATTACTTTTACAAATAAGTTCATGCAAAACACATGTTTGTTTCAATTCTACAATATATTATATTTTAGTAAATAAATACAAGAAAACATTATTGGATGTAAAAAAAAAAATTACTGTGTTCAGTCATGAACATCAACAAGACTTTATTTCTTGTCAATGACACAATTTTTTATTTAAAAAAATCTATTTGCAGATCCACATGCACATTGTAAAATAAAAAATAATGTATTTTATCAATAAAAAATAATAAAATAATTTTTTTTATTAATGTATTTTTTATTAATACAATATTAATAAAAAATAAAAAAAAATATTAATACACATTCACTATATTTCATGTACAATTCAACAACTGATAAAATAAAATGAAATAATGCACATGAAATGTGCATATATACATATATATTTATATTACAATCACTTGGGTGCAAAGCTAATGAATATATATATATATATATATATTCTTAGATTATTAATCAATACTAGAACACACATGAAAAAATCAAATTCGCATCAAGCCCAAATATGTGCTATTCTTAGATTATTATTCAATTTGTGTGTGTTATAAAATATCACATATAATATCTTTTATATATATAACAAATGAATCAAGGAAAAATCTATAAATAATAAAAAAACAACACTCTTTGATATAAATAAAATTTGTGTCAAGAATCATTATTTCATATAAATAAAGTAATTCTAATAAATTATGATAATATATATTAGATAAAATCATGATAATTAGAGAAAAAACATTTAATAATTCAGATTATTTTTTTAAATCAATTATCATCAAAGCATATTTTTAATATAATCATGGCTAGTCACATAAATTTTTATCCTTCAGATAATATAATCATCACATACATTTTTACATAAATTTAACTGATATAAATCTTGTTTAATCATATTCATCCACGTTTTTAATAGTTTATATATATATATATATATATATATTTACATTTTCTTCAATAACTTGTCAAATTAAAATATTAAAATTATAACTATGTGTGGCCTCTTTTTTATATGTTCTAATCATGTCGACTACATCTCTCAATTTAAATTTTATAATTACGATACATAAATTCTTTATTTATCCATTTTTTAATTTTAAGCTTATAAATTTTCTCATATATCTATCTCAATATGCACATAAAATTCTTAATATCAACTTACAATTCATTAAACTAATATCAATCTTATGAGACATTTTTTTTAATTTCTCTTTTTTTTTGAATTAAAATTCTATATAATATAAGAAGTAATATTTTAAGATTTTAAAATATTAAATATCAATTGAATTTACCTTTTTTTTTTCTTGATTTAATATTAAAGTCACAAACTAGTCATTTATTTTCAATCCTTAATATAATCCTACTAGAATTAAAAATATTTTTGATATTTTTCTTACTATATAAACATTATGATTACAAATATTTTTAATGATATCAATATAACAAAGAAATACAGAGATCATATAGAGGTTATATCCAATACACATAGTTTCTGCTACACCTTTAAAATATCTCAGACCTGAAACATACCATCCTTTAAATAAAATACTTACCATCATACTAAATAGGCTTCTTTTTCTCACACAATTCTATTGTATATATTCTCTATATTTTTTTATCACTTAATCTAAATAAGTAAAAAGTTTTAATAGTAAACCTATTAGATATATATCCAAATTTGTTCTTTAGTATTATAATTAAACTTAACATGTATATTTTTGATTATTCTCTCTGAATTTTTATATTATATTACAATATATAGATACATATTATAATATATAAATATATTTTATATTGTTTGTGGAATGTAAAAATAATACACAATTCTTCAAACAGTTATGGTGCGAGAAAAAGTGTCAGATATTATAGCATGTCACTAGAAAAGGATGAACTTCCAACACAACCTCGCTGGAACGCTTCTTATGCCGAATTCTGGAAATTGTCATTGATGTGCTGGCGTTGGATTCTTTCATCACTGTTCCAACAAATGTAGTTCTGGTCTGGTACTGGTGAAGTGAGCTGAAATTGGAATAAGCACGGAGAAGTCGATCGGAGAAGAAAAAACAAGCAAAGAGAGCAATCAATAAACTAATTATAGAGGTAAAAGGAGATACCATTCATTTTCATGCAAACAGAGATGATTGGATGCGTTGTTTAAGAAAACATTGCTTCTGAATGTTTGAGAATTTCATGATGAGATCCAACATTTGATCGTTCGTTCATTCGTTCAATTTTTAGAATTTAACTAATTTGACAACAATTGCTCAGCAAAATCGACTCACTCTTAACGACGAGGAATGCAGAAGACAAAAACAAAGATCAATTTCGGGTTTACCAAATTTAGTGAAGTTGAACGACCATGATCATTGAACATTCCAGCGTGCAGAAGAAATTCGGAAGCACCGAAAGAACACTCGAGTGAAGCTCAAGCCAGAGAAAAGTTGGCTGGCAGAGGTGAATCTCCAGTTCGCTGAATGTGATAACTATCCAAGTTTTCTGAGCATAAAGCAAGGATGCGTGGCGAAGAATTATACAGAATTTTGATGTAGAGGTGTTGCAACAAGATGGATGATGATCGCCCAATTTTAATAGAAAATTTGGGAAAACGTGACAGGTGAAAAAAAAAGGATTACGAGGAATTTGAAAGGATGAACCCTAGCGAGGAGACTTCGTGGGGAGGAGGAAAAGGAGGGATACTCCGATATCGATCACAGTCACCGAGGAGCGAAGGTTGAAATTTGGTACGCAACTTTTCTAACCCTTCGGGTTGAGGTTGCAGCTTTCCCTGTACAGGGTGCACAAAAATTTAGACAAACAAACGAAACAAATAACAAAACCCTAATTTTCCCTTCAATTTAATTTCACTTTTCAAATAAGATGACTTAGGTTTAGGTTATCAGGGGTTTTAACATAAAGGAGTTTTATTTAATATATATATATATATATATATATATATATAAGTGCATTAAAAAGGAATTTGTGTATTAAAAAAAGACCCAACTATTTTTTTCTATTTAGAAAAAATATTCATGCAAATATTATATATATATATATATATATATGCATGAATATTTTAAAACATATTCCCAAACTCTTAAATTGTATTTTGAAAAAATAAATATTTATTAATCTAAAACATATATCTTCTCATATCTTGTTGATTAAAAAAAAGATTAAAAAAAGATTAAAAAAACATTAAGAAAAAATTAAGGAAATATTAGAAAAAGATTAAAAAACATTAAGAAAAAATTAAGAAAATATTAAAAAAATATTTAAAAAAGATTTTAAAAAAATAAAAAAAAATAAAAAAAAATAAAAAAAAATATTTAAAAAATATTAACAAAATAAAAAAATAAATAAAAATAAATAAAAATAAATAAAAAAGATTTAAAAAATTTAAAAAAAATTAAAAAGAAAAAATAAAATTAAAAAAATTAAAAAAAAAAAGAAAATAATATTCCAATTATAACTAATGATTAAAATATTGATTTTTACGGATATATCGGTATTTGGATTTTACGGATATATCGGTGTATATTTGTATATGAGCACCAATTAAGGATAGATATATCGGTATTAATGAATATATCGATACTTAAAATTTACGAATATATTGGAGATATATTGGTAGATGTATCGGAAAATTTTTATCATTGATTATAATGACATAAAAAGATACTCATGCAACATATTAAAATGTTAACTATGTTTTATGATCCTAGTTTAATGTAACCAGGGCAAATTTGGAATTTTCCTTATGATTCACAGACACGTAATATTAAATATGAGGGATGAAGACCAAATATTACTATTTTTAATTGGCATTGATTATCTTTAATTGTGCATAATTTATTGTTTATTATACTAATATTTAAATGATCCGACACATATTAAATATATGATTTAAAAATGAGATATAATAAACATACTTTATAATTGAAAATGTTTCTTCTCATAAATATTTTATATATTAATATTTTAGTTGGAATAAACTTATGAACAATATATTCTTCAATTTTGACGAATTTATTTAATGTTATATCATTTGGATAATAAGAAAAATTTTATCAAATAATTTATCACTTTCTCAAAATAAGTTTTATCTCAATATTTTAGTTTAAATAAATAAATAAATAATTTGCTATGTTAGTTCGGACATATATTTTTTTATTGATTATAATTGCATCAAAGATAAAAAATAAATTAATCAAATATTTAATATGAGATAAATAATTATTAAAAATGTAATTATAATTAATACCCTTATAAGTTACTGAAGGTAATAGATATTGATAATGAGAATTTTTTATTAAATTATTTTTTTTCTCTTAGATCGTATTTTTTTAATTAAAATTCTAGTTAAAGTAAACTAATGAATAAAATATTATGTTAGTTTTTTAATATATAAATTATTAATTCATATTGCATCAGGGACAAAATAAGTTAATTAGATATTAAAAATGAGATAAATAATTATTAAAAGATAATTAGCATACTTATAAGTTATAATTATTCAAAAATTATCCGAAGAAAAATTTTAAAAAGTAAACTTTTCTTTAGAATCCTCGGTGATTTCCTTAATAATATAAGATTTGGATAATAAACAATTATTCTTAAATTATTTTTCTTTACGTCGAATTGAATTTTATAATTACTATTTCAGTTGAAAAAAATTGAGCAATATGTTGTTTCATTTCTAGTAAATACTAATTTGTTGATCGATGGCACGTGCAAGAATAATGAGCAATTTTAATTCAACATTTTTTGCCTCTCTGAAATTAATTTTTATAATTAAAAATTCAATTAAAATAAACTTAAAATAATTCAAACTCTAATTCAATAAAACATAATAAAAAGTAATTTATTTATTTATTTTTTTTTTGATATTGGCTCATTTTTTCAAGATTATATCATTAGGTTGATGATAAATTTTAGGGGAATTATGTTTTGGGGTGCTCCACAAAAAAAAATTTAAGAATTTGAAACTTATAATTTTAAATTTGAAAAAAAATCACGAAAATCTTAAATATTGAAATCTAGGACACTTTATTACGTTTATCCTAAGCAACCCTTGCCCTCTCCCATCGGCCCTCGTCCTCTCCATCGAGCTCCTTCGAACTCCAAGAGCTCGACCGATAGCTCCATGAAGCTCATCATTTGAGTTCCAGGGGCTCGATGGAGCTCGACTAAGAGCTCCATCGAGCTTGATAGAGAGGGTGATGGCCGATGTGGTGAGGGCTGATGGGAGAGGACGATAATAGTTTAGGAAAAACGTAATAGAGTACCTCAAATTTCAATATTTTAAGAAATAAGTGATTTTTTTTTCAAATTTAAAAATATAAGTTTCAAATTATTAAATTTTTCTGGGGGAGGACCTCAAGATATAATACCTCCATCAATTTTTATCAGTTAACTTTTACCTCTTTCAAATTAAGTTTAGTGCTCAAAATTTAAGATAAAATAAACTTATAAATAATATGTTATGTTAGAATAAGTATGAGCTGAATTTTTGATGTAAAATGCACGTGTAACAAAATCTTGAAATACTTAGATATGAAATAAAAAATTATTAGAAATATAAATATACTGCTTATTATAATTCAAAATATACATAAAAACATACATTTAGTAATTTTGTCTTTTCGGTTATTAAAAATTTGTTTAAGATTATAATGTTTGAATAATCACCATACTTATTATGAATTAATAAAATATGAATAATTTGTAGAAGAAGATTGTATGTGTGACAGAATACAAATTAATAAAATAGTAAATATTAGGTAAATAATTATTACAAATATAATTAAAATACATACAATAATTCAAAACCATGGTTATTTTTAAAAATACATAAAATACTTATTTTTAAAATTAATACTAAAACTTTTTTAAGGTTATATTTCTTTGAAAATTAATAGTTTTATTAAATTATCTCTCACTATTTGATATTATATTTTGTATCTAATATTTTTGTTAAAATAATATTTCTAAAATAAAATTTTAGTTAAAATAATATTATTTCTAAAATAATATTTTAGTTAGAATAATATTTATTTCTAAAATAATTTTTTGTTTTTAATTACATGTCCAACAACAAAAATTAATCAAATATATTATAAGAGATAAATAATTATAAAATATATTTAGAATACATAAGATAATTCAAAACACAGGCATGAAAACTGACTGTTAATTAATATTTTCTTTTAAATTTTAGCTTGTATTTATGTTATTGATATATTATTAATTTTTATTAAATTACTTATGTGCTTCTCAAAGAATGTTTTATACTCAATATTGTTTGATTAAAAAAAACATATAAATAATATGATATGTTAATTTAGGTATAAATTAATTATGTGATTTATATTACTTGTATGACAAAAAATAACTATTAATAAAATATTAAATATTAGATATATAATTATGAAAAAAACAATTAAGATACTTAAATACTTTAGAACATAGGTAAATACACATACAAATAAGGAATTTGAATTTTTTTTTTATTTTTTTTCTCATTTCTTTAATATTTTAGCATTTGTATAACTAGCTATTTTTAACAAATAATTTGGCTCAATTAATTTATGGGTTATACTTAATATTTTAATTAAAATACACAATATATATGAATAATATGTTATGTTAATTATTTAATGTTGTGAGAGAGATAATTAATAAAAAAATAATTAAAATATTTAAAATAATTGAAAATACAAGTCTAAATACTTACTAAAAATTAATTTTTTGTTTACATTTTTGACTTATTTCTTCAAGGTCACATTTTTTGTATAATAAGTAATTTATATCAAATATGTTTTCTCTCTGATATTAATATCCTACTCAATATTTTAGTTAAAATAAATTTGAGTAAATTAATTAATAACAAAATTAAAATACTTATAATAATTGAAAATCTATTTGAAAAAGCACACAAATAATAAATTTGGTCATTTGTATGTTTCTTAAATATTATATTAATTAAATAATGAGTATTTTTTACAAAATATTTTTAGCTCATTTCCAATTTGTTTTATAATTAATATTTTAATTAAGATAAACTTATAATTAATATGCTGTGTTAGTTTAAGCATACATTTTTTAAGGAACATTATCTATTTGACAAAAAAATGAATTAATCATATATTAAATATCTGATGAATATTTATTAAAAATTTAATTAAAATATAAACAATAATTAAAACTCTACGTGGAAAAAAATACAAATAGAAAATTGTTGTCTTTTGAATTTTTGCTTATTTATTTAATGTTATATTATTAGGTTGATGATCAAATTATTTTCAAAATATTTTCAATTATCTCAAATTATATTTTGTACGCATTATTTTAGTTAAGATACACTTATGAATGGATGAATTAAACACTAGATATGAAATAAATTAATATCATAAAAGTAATTAGAATATTCATGGCGATTTAAAATTTTGGTAAAATAATTTTACGATAATAAATTTTTTGTTTTGAATTTTAGGTTATTTCTTTATAGTTATAGTTAATAGATAACGTGTACTATTAATAAACTATTTTCTCTATAAAATAATATTATATTATCAATATTTCAATTAAAATAAACTTATATAAAATATACAATGTTATTTCAAGAATAGCATAAATTTTTGATGCATACTGCATCAATAATAATAACAACAACAAAATAGTTACTAAAATAATAGATATGCGATAAATAGCCATAAAACTAACTAAAATTTAATTTTTTTTTTCTATTGAATTTAAGTTGTTGATTAATATTAGATTAAACATAATTTATAATTTTTATCAAATCATTTATATCACTAAATGTAAATTTCATAGTAAATTTTAATTTATATAAAATAAACTTATATATAATATGTTATAATAATTTAAGTATACACTAATTTTTTGAAGGATATTATATGTGTGACAAAAATATGATTTCATGAAATATTATATCATATAAATAATTATTAAAAATATAATAATAATAATGGCAATATTTTAAAATATAGATAAAATAATTAGCAAATATGGAATATCGATATTTGAATATTGGTCCCTCTTTCAAATTTTTTTTTATTAAAAAAAGTTTTAAATAAAATGTTTATTTTAAAGTAGGCAACGATTAATTTTTTGATGGATAATGAATGCAAGACAAAAAAAAACATGCATTATTGAAATATAAGATATAATAATGTTATCATATCGATTATGATTCATAATGTAAGTAAAAAATTATAAATAAATAATTTTGATAATTTTTGTTTTTTCTTGTTTCTTTACAATTATGACATATGGATAATAATTAATTTATATCAAATCATTTATTTTTCTTAAATTATATTTTTTATGCAATATTTTAATTAAAATAAATGTATGAACAATATGATATGCTAGGTTAAATATAGACTAATTTATTGATTAATATTGCATGTATAATTAATCAAATATTAAATATGATATAAATAACTATGATAAAAGTAATTAGACAATTTGCATTGAAACAAAATAGAGACAAACAAATTTACTAATTATGATTTTTTTTTTATTATCAATTTTGGCACATTTTATTAAGGTTACAAACTTTAGATGATATGCAATTTTTTATCAATCAATTTTCTATTTATCGAATTATATTTTCTATTTATTATTTTATTTAAGACAAACTTATGAAAAATATGCCAAGATAATTCAAAAATAGACTAATTTATCTATGTAATATATATAATTAATCAAATATTAGATATGATATAATTAATCAAGAAAATATAATTAAAATAATTACGAAGATTTAAAATAAACATACAGAAATATATTGATAAATAATTGTTTCTTTTGAATTTTAGTACGTCTCTATAATAACACAGACTCTAGATAATGAGTAATTTTTATTAAATTAGTTTTATTTCTCTAAAACTAAATTTTGTACTCAATATTATCTTACTCAAAATAAACTTATAAATAATATCATATTTTATTCTAAGTATAAACTAATTTTTAATGGATATTAGGTGCATGACTAAAACATAAATTAATAAATTATTAGTTATTAGATAGATTATTATTAAATATATAATTTGATAACTCATAGTAATTCAAACTCTAAGTGAAAAAAAAAAACTTACGTTATAGCATTTGGATAATAACTATTTTTATTAAAATATTATTGTCTCTCTTAAAATAAGAGTTGTACAGATTAATTTCATAATATATATTACATGAATGATAAAAAATGAATTAAGTGAATACTATATATTAAATTAATAATTATTTAAAATATATTTTGAACACATACAACAATTCTAAATTTTAGCGTGTGACAAAAATATTTCTTTAATATTACAACTTTTGAAAAATGAATAATTTTTTTTTAAATTTTTTGTAAATATTAGATATATTATATTCTCTATTTTAGTTAAATAATCTT